>VZRO01006312.1:30859-123551 GCA_013397915.1 Daphoenositta chrysoptera
CCGAGGGACCGCGGGCACAGGGACCGCGGGAGAGGGACCCCGGGCACAGGGACCGCGGGCACAGGGACCCCGGGAGAGGGACCGCGGGCACACGGACCGCGGGCACAGGGACCCCGGGCACAGGGACCCCGGTGTGGCCCCGCTCCCTCGGCCGCATTCCCGGTCCTCGGCCGCGCCCGGCGCCGCGCAGCCCCGCACACCATCACTCAGAATGCCAAAGCCCGGGAAACAGGGACGGGGATCCCGACAAAGCGGGCACTCTTCTCCTAAAATCGTTAAGGTGCTCCTGTAATAAATGTCTTTCCAGAGTGATTTGCTTATTTCAAGGACTTTTCTCTTCCATCACGCTGAGTGGACCTAAAGCAACCAAAAAGCTGACTCTGCCTGTGACCCACCCAGAGCTCCGAATATTTTTCCCACCCCACTGTCGGCCTCGAGTGTTTTCTCAAAGTGTCCGAGCCCGTTTCACAGACGCAGACCTGCAAGGACGCCCCAGCACAGGTCAGCTGAGGAGCACCAGCTCTCCGCACCCAGAAACCCTCGGCACCCTGGCACGGGGGTCCCAGTGGTGCCAGGGCCATCCCTCGCATTGCTCCAACCAGAACTCGCCATTCTCCACTCACAAAAACCCAGCAAATAAAATTACACCAAGAATTTCTGTGCTCTCACTTATCCTCCAGCAAATGCATCGATTGTTTCCCACAAACAACAAGAGGCAGAATTGATCGCATTGGTCATTATTCTGAATCCAAGGAATTTAGACCCCACATACCTTTGCTGGCTGGAATGTATGCGACGCTTTCTAGAAGCAGCAGTTCCCAGTGGTGTTTCTCAGGTGTTGAAGGGGAAGCACAGGCCACTCGGGCTGCACGGAGTTCTGCAGCGGAGAGACATCACTGCAGCTCACACAGAATGGTTTGTATAAAATCAAAATATTTCAAAGCAGTGGAGGGCTGGGTTTACATGCAGATCAAGTGGAGCCCACATAAATCAAAACAACAGCCTCAAAGACTTGCAAAAATAATAATGTTTAAGTTCATAAATATTCTGATTCTTTCTTTTTTAACTGCAGGGAAATAAGGCAGTGATGTTGCAAATTCAGCTAAAGCTTTCCATATTCCTCTACTTGTTTTCTGCTTTGGAAGGGTGGTGGTTGTGAATAAATGTAAATTAAAAACCCACTTCACAGATTAGTCACTGTGTTAAAGATCGATAAGTACAAAACCCTTTCACATACAGACATGCATATTTCAAATACAGATCAATTCATCACACTTGAACTAAATGTTTTGTTCCCGGGTCACGGACTCACTTTAAAACGACCCCTGCAATCAATTAACAGCCACCCAAAAAAAACCCAAACCCCACAAGGGCACATTCCACTGTCCAGGGGCCCTCTGTGCTCCATCCTCACGAATCACAAGTTGCAGCTGATACACAGAATGCCGCAGCTGAGGCCACATGTGGGATTTCTGTGGGCCAGAAGATGTCTCGGCACAAACGTGCCCTTGAAGAACCCCAACAGCTTTGGCTCTGGTCTCTTCTGAGAGCATGTCTGGTCACACCTTCCCACCCCGTTTTGCAGCATAACAACATTCCAAGGTTCCACCTGCAGTCACAACAGAGAGAACCAGGGCAGGAGCCCTTAAGTCAACTTTAACCAAGGCATTTATTAGTACCTATGGGAATCACCTCTCCAATCCTACTGCAGTCTGGGTTAAAACCATGCAGCACACTTTGCTACCACGTACAAACGAGGATTATTTTAACCTTCCAGTTCTGCACTCCTGGCTGTCACCATCAGCCCCCCTGCTCGGCTCCAGCTGCCCTTCCTGAGGCACACAGACGTGTAGCACAGGAAACAATTCCATCTGCACTTCTGCTTTGGCTCGAACCCTTCACAACGAAGAGCACTAACTCTGCTTCTCCTTTCACATTGAACTGCCAAACGCTCAAGAAAATCAGCAAGAGGTGGCCCTGACTTCTCTTTTCCAAGTATGCTCCAAGTTTCCCCACGCGTGTTTCAGAGCACATCCATCGGTTCGCCATGGTGTGGCAGCCAACAACAGTCAGTGAATGAGGCTGCCCGAGCCTGCCATAGACACAGCTCTGGAGCTCTGCAGCAGGACAAGAGAAGAAATTGTTGCTTTTTTTGTCTTGCTTTTGTTTTTCTTTAGAGAAACCCTTAAATGCCTTTTTGCATGCTCCTGTTGTAGGGCAAAACAAGAACAGCTGTAGAAAGTTAACAAAAACAAGAGAAACAGACTCCAGACTAAGAATCTTTGCCTGTATTTACTGTTCAAAGCCCTGGCAGTTGTGAGTATATTTGGGGTTTTCCTTTGTAAAAGAATATCACATACAGGACAGTTTGGCTTTTGGTACAGGGCACACCACCACTCCAGGGGTCTGCTTCTATTATTGAGCCATTAAACACCAGAAAAAAAAAACAGGTGATCAAATAAACCAAAGCCATGCCACCACATTTTTTAGAGATGCCTGTATGTCATCCATCATTCTCTGATGAGATGGACACTTCAGCTGACCCCACTGAGATCACATGCAGAAGCCTGCTGAGTTCAGCAAGCTTCATGTCACTTTTCTGGGCTTTCAGCAAACAGGAAAAACTTCTTATTTTTTGGCAGAAGTGCAACACATCATCTTCCACTCCTACCCTGACCCATAAAGTAAACCAGTTTTTAAAGATCTGACAATTTTTGATAAAAGGTTACCCAGCAGAACTTACTCTCCAGCTCCCGGGATGGCAGCAGCAGCAGGAGCCAGGCTGCGCAGCCAGGTCGTTGTGGCACTGCCCATCAGTTGGAGTCCTGGGCACTGCCCGGGCTGCCAGCAAGGGCCTCGGCTCTGCCCACAAGGGCTGGGCCATGGCCAGAGCCAGGTTTGTGCTTCTGAGCTGGTGACAGAACCAGCTGGAGCAGGGCAGCGCTGGGGCCCGGCTTGTGCCGCCCACCCTGTGCCACCAGCCCAGTGGGGATGGAGGGATGGAGGGATGCCTCTGAATGCAGCAGAAATAAAACCAGCAACATGTGAAAAGTAGCCCACTGCCTCAACAGTCGACTCACCACAATGCTGTAGGAAAGTTCAAACTTTCGCCACGTGAAATAAGAGCATTTATTGGGTAAATCAAGTCAGCGTATTACCAAAAGTGGAAGGAGTACACTGGAAGCTGGGGAAGGAAATCCCCCTGCTCTGCTTGGTCCACAGTCCCCAGGACACTGGAACCTGTGGGACAAGGACTGAGCAAGGGCAGAGCTCAGCTCCCGGCTGCAGGCATCACCCCAGTGACGTCTCTGCGTGATGGGAACAGCTGACACATCCAGGAGGACTGACACTGGTTGAGAAACGTTATAATTACCAAAGAACAATAAATATTGATTTTATAAGTGCACGTTTGCATCCAGTTTTATTGTAAACACTATCAGGCAATTTTGCCTGATTACTTTTTTCTTATCTTAAGCCAGCAAACTCTCCAACAAGCCCAACAAACTGAGATCAAACAGGTCGTATTTGAGGGAAGGGATCTGCCTGACAGCAATTTCTGATTTGGGAAGTCTCACCTGCCCTCAGTGATACCCCAAGGACAACATTTTTTCACATTGCAGATCTTAATATGATGAATGAAGCCCATCAAGTATCTCCTGTAGATTGATGCTCTTTTTAAAAAAATAAACACTCAGTACCCACAGCACAATTTCAGCAGAAGACATGTGGAAGTGTAGGAGCTAGAACAGTATTATTTTGAATAATTTCAGTATTGCAGAGAAACCTTGTAACCTACCACAGGAAAAGAGAAAGTTGGCCATAAATTACCCTGCCTGGGCTTGCAGCCTCAGTGTGAAGCACATGTGAGCAGCCTCTAACTCATCAGGGTCTCAGAGGTAATATGGGAGTTAAGCCTGCACTGACATTACTCCTGAACATAAAAAATAATAATTTAATGCTTTAGAGAAAAATACCATTTCCCCTGTTTGCCTCAGGCTCTCACAGCCCCTGTGCTCTGTGCACCAGTGGCAGCCTGCAAAGGATCCCCATTATTGCTTCACCTCACTAATTAGAGTTTACCTGCTGCAGATTACAACATGGGATTAGTATTAAGCAAGAGCTGTCCTGCTCACCCTCAGCCTGGTAGTGAGAAGTGCTGAGCAGCATCCAGGGGAGTTTTAGTTCAGCGCTTCCTTATAGAGAGGCTAAAAACTTAACAATATTCTATTTATAATAATAAATTCACATACATTCTTTATACCTCCAGGTTTGGGAAGGGTTTTCAATTTCCTGCATAAATCAGACCCCAAAGGAATCACTGTGTCACTGAAGCATGTGTAAGATCAGCAAAACCTCAGGAAATGCTTGTGATCCTGCAGGGCACAGAGAGAGAACTGCAAGGGAAGTGCCATTTCCAGTGCTCGGCAAGTCAGATCCCAGAGGCACTGCTGGGACAGACGGAGCTCAGGCCTGGACTGGAATCCACATCAGTCATCACCAGTACCCACTGCGCAGCCGGACTGGTACCAACAGCTGGGACGGTGCTGACACTGCCCTAACTCCTGCTGAGGGAGCCCCCGGTGGGTCCGGCCTGGCTGTGCCGGGCACCAAGCACTCACGGGAGGGACAGTGTCAGCACAGGGGCTGTTTCAGCCGAGCTCCAGGGGCAGAGACAATTACACAGGTGCTTTATCTCCGAATGTTCCCTCTGGTCAGGGATGCATCTGCCCTGCATCAGGTGTCAGGGCCACGTTCACCCTGCAGACTCCGGGGTCAGCCCGATCCAAGGCTGGACAGGCGCACAGGGCAGGCTGGAGGGAGGCTTGGGAGCAGAGGTGCAGTTTCACACTCACAGTGAGATAGGTATAGAGTGCCTTTCCCATCTTTTCGAAGCTCACGGTGGCGAGGCTGCTGGGAGGTCCCGCAAGCGCAGCCGCTGCCCGGGGCCGGCTCAGGCAGCGCAGGTGTGGCAGGGCTGCAGCCCGCTCTCGTTGCACGCCGGGCACCGCAGCGCCCGGTAGGACTCCCTGAATCTGTTTGCCAGCATTGAGAACTTGCTTCCATGGCACAGGGAGCAGGGAGCACAGCCTGAGCCCTTGCACTGCGAACAACCGTGTTCAGCATGGCCTTCCTGAAGCAGAGAAAGGAAAAAAATCTGTTAGCGGGTGTGAGATACCAAAGTCAGGAACATTCTTGAAAGAGGGAAATTCTGTGTTCCTGTCTTTCCCACCATGGTTGCTCCTGACACACGACTCTGCCTATGACAGACAATCCTCCACAGCAAGGACTTGGACAAAAAAAGGCTCCCACATGCTTGGGGACAATTTGGGGAAAATGAGAAGTTAATGTGACTGGGCTTATAACACAATACTCCAAATTCATCTTTCTCCTCTGCACATCTCCACCCATCCTCCTGTCATTTCTTATCACACCATTTCCACTCTGCAGCCTCAGGTTTGAGCCACGCTTCATTTCTTCAGGGATTGTTCATCACCCTCTCTCCCCAAATCCCTCATCAGCACCATGCACACCTTCTTCCAAGCTGTCCTTTGTGCCTGCCTCTCTTCCAGTGTGCCAGGCAGCATCTTTCAAATCTCACCTTGAAATTCCTGGGAGCAGAAGGATGGTGGTGACCCGTGCTCAGTATGGGCCAGACTCAGTTCCATGAAACTGTATCAGATCCACATGCCAACATTCGGTTTTGTGGGATCAAATCATGGTCAGACTAATCAGGATTCTGACCAACAAAGACTCCCCCATGAGAAAGCAAACGTAAGGCACAACCTTATTTCAGCTGATACTGAAATTTTAGCCTGAAGCAGTCTCAGCCACAGAGCAGCTGTGTTTAGCCTTGTCAGGCTGGAGAAACTCCGGCCTGCACTTATCCCACGGGGAGGGGTGACAAGGGATGGAGCCCAGCCAAGCTATGTAAATGCCAGCCATCTCCAGGGATAGAAATCAGTGGGAGACACGAGCATCTGGAACCAGCACCACTGTCCCCAGAGCACGGTCTCAGCACAGTGTTGGTTTTTATCTCCTGAGGGAAATGAAGAACAAAGTAGTGCTTTTTTTTCCAGACTTAGTTAGGAGCCAGGTACAGAGATGGATGGGGCTTGGGTGGTTTGATCAGGGCTAAGGGGGGGAAAAGCACTTTCCATTTTCTCTTACCTGCACATGCTGGATGCAAGTGACCTTATTCTCCACATCTTTTTTAAGTCCACCACTAAATCTTTCTTTCCTCTCCCGGTACATGAATGTCCAGTCATTTATTCCCTCAGTCTGGATGATTCTTCTCATGAGCTCTTTCTGGTCCATCGGTGCACGGATGATTTTCAGGTTATTGGTGTAGATGATGATCTTGCCAAAATCTACAACTGGGGAAGTCTGAAGAAGGAACTTCTATAAACTATACTATATATAAACTACTATCTATAGTACTTTATATATATTTATATATTTATACTATATATAAACTTCACCACTATAAATTCACTCTGCAAACACTGATGGTCCCTGGGCTTCCAGAAGAGCATCCCCTCCACCAGGCCAGCTCCCCTGACCACCCCCAGAGCATCTAGCAAACTGGGAGAGGTACAGCCCTAATGGGTGAATTTGTATTTTTTTCTAGTCATTTTAAAGCTAAACTTGGCATGGTCAAACATTTCCCTGAGAGCAGCATTTTGCTGATCTGGTCCCTCCTCCCTGCTCTCTGGGTGTCATATGGACTTACTGGGGCCTATTGTTTTACACACTCTTCATATTTCACTCTAAGTGTCTGTGTCAAGAAGCCATGCAAAAGGAGACATTCTGCTAAAAAGTGCCCTTAGTCACATCAGCTGTGAGGTGGCTGGTACTCTCCCAGCAGTGGGGCACCTGCTTCCCTGTGGGGAGAAACATGAGGGGGAGGCAGGTGAGCACAAGTCCTCCCCACCTGCAGGAGGTGAGACCTTGGTGTGTGTTACACAGACACCAAGTCTCCAAACACCGAGTGCATGGTGATGCAACACAGGCTGGTACTGGACAGCGTGGTTACTCGAGGTATCTGTGGCTGGGGAGACTGGGGAGGGAGAGGAGCGTTACCCAAGAATGCAAAACAAATTAACGGGTGGATAAGATCACAGAACTGCACTGTGTTTGGGCAAGAGAGATTCATCATGGCCTGATGTTTTCAGGCAAACTACATGTCCAGTGTATCAGCAGGTTACATATCAGCCACCTGGGTTTCCCACACACAGCTTTGATGAGCGCCAGGAATTAACAGACTTTCAGTGTGTTCAAATCAAGGCCATAAAAAGTATTTACACATATCATGCATGTACTGCCTCGTAATTAGGACTAAAGAAGCACTTCTCTGTCAGTGGCATTAATTATATGTTAAGAAAATAGCCAGTGAAACTAAGCTGGGATTGTCAAAGTAGCCAAAGAGGAATTCTGGCTGCCAGAGGATGCAGATACCTGGTACCTTGATGGCAGCACTGGCTTCCTGCCAGCTGAAGTCACACAACTTTAATATTTTATATATACCTAATTAACTTAACATCCTTCTTACATTTGACTGATCTAGATGCAGTAGGATTCCTATGTACAGATATCAATATGTATAGAAGTTCTATTTTACTCTACCCAATGGACAGATGGAGATCAGCACTGGGAGAAGCCAGAGCACAGCTGGAGCACAGCTGGCAGATGCTGTTCCCTCCTGCCTGCACTGCTGCAGAGCCTGAGGATCATGCCACATGTGGCATATTCAGCATATGGAATTCCTGGAATAATGGCTGGAGATTTACAGCCACCCTTCTGAAGGCCTGGCCTGACAAAACAGTTTTATCTGCATGAGGTTGCAGTGTGAGGCTCCTGTCACAGCCTTTCTCCGAGCATGACTGGGCCTGAAGCTGGTCCCCAGAGAGGGGACAGCCCTGGAGCACTTACCCTGCAGTGGCTGGCGCCGGGCTGGCAGTCGCTGAGCAGGGGCGAGGTCCCTGTGAGCCCGTGTTTCTGCTCCTCTCGGAGTATGCTGATGCGCTGGGCAGTCAGGGCCGTGGGCCAGTAGAACCTGTTCTCTGGCACCTCCCTGGTCCCGCAGAAATGGTCCCCTGGCTCGAAGCTGTGGCGCAGGAAGCGCCGCGAGTGCTCTTTGGCCGGGGGTTCGAGCTCCTGCCCATCTTCGTAGACTTGTTTTAACACTCGACCACTGTAGGCTGAGGAGATTTTGAACCTCACCTTGCGGGGCCGTCCCTCGTGCCGCTGGCTGAGTTTCTTCTGGGGCTCATCCATCACTGGGACTTCAAGCTGCAGGTCCTGGAGATCAGCTCCAAGAGCTTTGGGTCCAAAAGAAAACACTTCCAGCTTCTCCCCACCACACGATGTATAATTCAAGGTTTCTAGTAGTTCCTCTCATCTTACAGCAAAACTGACACCACTGTATTAAATATTGATAGAAATTCACAAAGAGAAAATATCACTGGTAGCAAAGTCAAAGGCAGGTTGGTGAGTGGGGGCAAGGCTGGACACCACAGGAAGAAAGGAGTTAACCTGGAAGGAGAGGATTAATAAATAGGAAACTCTACCCATGTTTCTGAAACCATGGAAATGTTCCTGCTACGAGCTGTGATAAGAACTACCCCCAATACATCATTCCAGTAGCTTTTCATAATTTTCTGACAAGGTAAAAGGTTAAAAAGACAAATTCAGAGAAAAAGCAATCCAGCCTCACAAACTGCAAATGTGAATAATTCCTCTCCCATTCTCACACTGAAACCCTGAGAGCACAAAGCTCAGTTTCATTTTAATCTAATGTGTTCCTCTAAAGGTTGTGAGATCTAATTAAGATATTCTCTTGTTAGTGCTCAATCCCTATTTGTAATTCCTGATGCCTTTTAAGGCCTTTTGGACCATTATGGGTTTGGTTTTCATTTTTAGGAGACAGTCATCACTTCACGCAGCCCCAACCGAGGGACTTCAGTTCCCTGACACTCCCAAACCTCCATCTCCAGGCAGCAATCCGACCCAGGCACCTCCCATGACAGCCCATCCTTAGAGATCCCCCCTCACCCCAAAGCTGTTGCCTCACTGGCTTTGTCTCTGTCACAGCAGGGTTTGGTTCCTGTGCCCATCCCCAGCTGGGCATCTCGAGCTCCTCTGTCCTTTCGAGGGGTAAAATAAAGAGTTTGTGTGGTACAAAACACATCTACAGGTAACTGCTGTCTGGGCTTCAAACAGCTCCCAACACCTACTTGAATCAAGTAGGTGCCCAATAGGAGTTAAAATATCTGGGTTTTTTGAGTTCCAAGATTTTAGTACATATCCACCATTACACATCAAGTGGGACTCTGCCTTGGCAGGATGTAGGCAGAGAGCTTCATTTAACTTCTTTCAGTTCAGACCCAGCACTTTCAAAGCTTAATGCTCTCAATAGCTTAATTCATTTTGTCCTTTGAAAAATGTTGGAGCCAGTGGGCTGGTGCAGGGAGGGGCTGCGGTGGTCCCCTGCAGGGAGGGGCTCTGGGTGCCCCCCTGTGCTGGGATGGCTGGGACCTCTCCCAGGGTGTTCTGTTCATTATGCTAATGTACCTCAGTTCCACTATCCCGGCTGGCCCATGGGCCCATGTTCCCTTTTCCCTCCCTCCCCGTTTCCCCCTTGGTTCCCGTACCCCGGCCCCAGCCATGAACCGCCCCTGTGCCCTCTGCACATTGGGCTGGATTGTTATTCCCACCCCCATAGGTAAGTCATGGATTTTCCTTGTACTTGGCCTTTGCCTCTGAGCTCCCTTCATGGAACTGTGAATTAAACAGATTGGTGGAATCGTTGTGCAAGGATCCTTCCTGTCTCTTCGCCATCGAAATGTCATAGCCAGCCGGGCCACGGCTGACTGCGACAGAAAAAGTCTGTTAATGAAATGCTAGGCTGGCAGTTCAGAATGTCTGCTAATAATTCCACTGCACAGACCTTCCACCGACCAAACAGCTGCCACAAGCAGTTTCTGTCACGACAGACGCCGCCCCTGAGGGTCCCTTGGGCTGCTGGATGCTTCATAATAAGGACACGTAAAAAATGTTTCTTGTACCAAGAGAACAGGCCTGAACATGCCTGGGTAAACACACAGCCCTGGAGCCGCCCTTGGCATCTCCACAACTCCATTGTAGTGCTGATGCCAGGCTCCCATCCTATCACACACAGGAGAATCTCACTTTATATGAAAACTCTGATTTGCATGAATCACACTCGGCTCTTGCTACATTCACTTGGGAAGCCTGATCCACCCCTTCCCCTGTGAACCCTACTGAATCAGGCTTCAGAACTGCTGCTTTTCAAAGGGTCCCCAGCGGCCACAAACCACACTGTGTGAGATACCTCAGTTGGAGTTCATTTTCTTTTGATTAGGGGAACAATCAGACAGGAAAGGAAGTTCCAAGCAGCAGGGAGAGAACAGAGCACGAGCACCACTGCGAGCCGAGCAAAGCAACTTGTGCCTGTACAGTTACTCGCAGGCGCTGCCACAGCTCAGCTCCACCCGGCCCTGTGACCGCGCCGCTGGAGCATCGCTGGAACAGCCCATCCTCTGCAGGGCTACCAGCCGGGCACCCCCAGCCCACGGCTCCTGCACAGGGCTGCATCCTCTGCAGGGCTACCAGCCCGGCACCCCCGGCCCTCGGCTCCCGCGCAGGGCTGCAGCCGGGGGAGCTCAGCCTGCTGCCCACGCGTCCTGCAGCCACACTCTCCCTGTGTCACCCCAGGGCCGGGACACAGAGGCTGCTGCTCATTCCTCCCTCCCAGAGCCACACACTTCTTCTATATCCATGTACTGATGACTCTTGCAAAGAAAAGATCCCCAAACGGCCATTCTGCATGTCTTAGCTCTTCTGAACAGCTCCCATCAATGTTTCCACATTAAATATCCCAAATGGGGGCTTTCCAGGGGGTCTTTGTTGAGGCCATTCCCAGCACCCCCGTGACGCCTGGAGCCTGCAGGGTGCCGGGGCGGGCACTCAGCGTGGTGGGGCTGGCACGGGTGGGCGTGGGACGGAGGAGCCCCCGCCACCCACGCGGCCCTGCCAGCACAGCAGAGGCCCCGCAGCTCCCGGGGCCAGCGGGGGTTTGTTTCCCACAGCTCGCACGAGCCTTACTAAAAATACAACAAAAATAATTTTGCATTCAACAGTGAAATCATTAAGCTTCACGACCTAGATCATCACAGCACTATATTTGACTTCAGACTCTATTCCACAGCATTTTAATGACATCTGTCTTTCAAGCGTGGGGCCTCTCCTCCCCACAGCAGGCACGGAAGGATTGGGGAAGCCGGAGGCTCTGCAGAACAAGGAGCCAGCCCTTGCCCTGAGGAGCACAACATGCTGCAGTAAATCTACTGCAGCAAAGCTGCGTCTGTACAAAGCAGGGCCACAAGAAGAGCCACAGTGAGCTGGACTTTGAAGGCGTGTTTCCAGCTGCAGGCTTTGCTGGAAAATATTTTGTTGTGCTGTGCTTCGTTAGAGCAAACACTGCCACCCTCCTTCCCCTGCACAGGGGCAGGGAGCAGGATGGAGATGAGCATCGGGCTCTCAGCTGCAGCAGGGCCCTGCTCACATCACTCCGAGCACACAGCATCCTAGAGCAAGGTGCCAGGACACCAAGGGTGATTCCCAACACACCCTGTGACAGAAAGAGCAAAGCCTGGGAGGGCATTCATGGGCAGCCAGCACAGCCACCACTCCCTCTGGCCTGGCAGCCTGCACCTGGATTTCATCATTCCTTGTGGCAGGAGATACAGGCATCTGCAGCTGAAAGTGAACCTTAAAAAACACAAGTGTTCTGCTAACTACTGCTCTGGGGTTTCCTACTCAGCAGCACTGAGACAGGTTCAGCTGAGACTGTTTTATACTAGGGCCTTACAAACCTGTCCACATGAGCCAAGACAGGCAAAGGTCTGCTTCCAGCTGTCTCCAATCTATTTCTGCCAGCAGCTCAGAACAACTGTAAATCTTTTATCTGACATTAAACATTTTTTAAATGAACAATTTAAAAAGTCTGAAGAATTTTTAAAATATGAGCTGCCCCAGCCAGACCTGATGGGTCACACAGTGCTCAGGCTGGCTGTGTCAGGGTTTATTTTGGAATCACCAGGGTAGGAGCAACCTCACGAGGTACCTAATCCAGCCCCCCCTCAAAGCAGCCTGGTCAGTGTTCGGTCATCTCTACAGAGATGCACAGCACTGAATTTGCTGAATGTCATTAGCAGAAAACAGGCACAGAGGAGCAACACACACCAACTGCAGTGGGTGGCACCTGCACAAGCAGCCCTGGCAGTCATTGCCCTAACACCACTATTTCCAAATCACAGAAAACACTGCAGGATTGGCTCAGGTGTAAGCTCTGGTGCTCAGATCAGGAGGCACTAAGGCCTGTCTCCAGGGGAAGCAGCCTGACCTGCATCAAGCGTTTTTGGCATTCCTGGCCATCTTTATCCTCTGCCAGAGACTTATCTAGAAATCCTTGAAGCACTGGGCAGGTGGCTTGTTCCTGCTGTGAAATACAGGGGCGGGCATAGATCCTGTGAAAAATCCAAGGAGCTGAAGCAGGACTTTTCTTCCCTCCCAGTCAGAGCACACCCCTGGCTCCCACAGCCAAGGGATCTGCATGGCTTCTGCAGAGGGTGGGTGGGCTCAGCCCAGCACGCCCAGTCCCTGGGCTGGGGGAGCTCAGTGCTGCCCCGCTCCCCCAGAGCTGTCCTCTCACTCACTCTGAGCTCATGCATCCATTGGGAATCAGGAGCTGATTGCTCACTGTCAGCCCTGGATCAACAACCCCCACCACCGGCGTTCCCAAGCACCCCTCCTGCATCCAAATTCCTTGTTCCAAAGAGGGCTGAACGCCATCAGTACACCCTACCCAGGCCATGGGACTGGGACACAGCAGGAATGAAAGCAGTGGTTCTGCGAGAGAACCAGCAGCAGCTAAAGCCAGCACGACAGGGTATGGATTTAGCTCAGAGTTGGATTCTCTGATGCAAACATCTTCTCCTTTGGAGCAGACATCTAACATCTCCTCAGGAGTCCTGAGCACCTAATTAGATCTGAAGTAAGGTGTGATGTCATGCTGCATCATCTCCCTTCACGAAGGGGCTGACAGGGTTTCCTTTTGTGCTCAGCCTCCTGTTTGTAAAAAACACCAAAGTCACAGGTTATTTCAAATTCTGGATGCTTTAACACACCACTGAAGTGGATTCACAAGTCATGAGGGTGCACAGAGACAGAGCTACATGTACACATCTTCACACGTACCGTGAGCACACAGGACTCCATTTTTCTAGGAATCCAAGCTAAGGTTTCCTTGTACCAGCACAAGGCAGGGCCCGCCACACATTCCTGGAGGCTGAAGTCAGTGGGAGTGGAGGACGCCCAGCACCTCCGGGAGAGCGGGCAGGCTCCGTGATGAAAGTCAGCTTACTCCACACCAACCTAAGTAAGCACAAAAATCCTGAAGTCACAAAGAAACAAAGGAAAAAACAGGAAAAAGGCCTTCAAAGAGGGAAATTCCCATGGGTTGGGTTTTATCCATGGAGACAGCGCTGCCTGGGCTTCTCCTGAGAGCAGCGGCACAGCCTGGGACCAGAGCCCAAGAGAACATGTGTGCAGTGGGCAAGGAACAGCCTGGGCACCAGCCACGGCACAGGGGCACTGCCCAGCCAAGCCCCAGAGCCGGGAGATGGCCTTGGCTGGATGAACCCACCCGGCGCTGGAGCGAGCGCCCGGGAAGCACTGCTCTGCCCTCCGGCCGAGGCGCAGCTCCCGGGGCCTGCAGACACAGAAACGGCTCTGCCAGCACAGGCTGACTCCACCACGAGGGCTCAGCCCCCCGTGTGTTCCCAGGGGGCTCACGAGGAGCCTGGTCCTGCTCCCCAGACCTCCTCCACAGGAGCACTGCTCTGCAAGCAGGAGCCGTGGGTGAAGCCACCTCAAACTGAGCCCCCGGGTCACAACGCAACCAGAGCAAGCAGCAGCAAGGAGCCGGACCAGCCTCCCCCTCACCCAGTAAAGCGGCAGCACACCTCCAATGCTTCGGTCAATTCTCACCCCTCTGTGCTGCCCTTCTTGCGCCACACCATCCCTTCCTAGAGCTGGGGGTTTCAGAGCAGCAGGATTTATACCTGCTCCTGGCTGCAGCACTCGCTAGTGGCCAGAAGTAGCTGGGAGCACTAAAGGTGATGCAGCCTTGCAATCAGTGGGGTCATTTCCATCTGTGTTTAATTAGGTAACTGTAGTCTGATGTTTTCTGTGGTCAAACCTATATAGAGCCCAGCTTCCGAAGGCCTATAAGGTGTTCAAGTTCATACTACTTGGAGAACTAAAACTGCACCCCTGCAGGTTCAGCGCTTATCGGGCAGATCCCACAGAGGCAGAATGCTGTGCTTGGTGTTCTGTGGTTCTGCTGTGCACTGCAGGGAAGAAAGGATGAATGTACCAGAAATCCTAGAGCTGGTGGGGAGCACTGGGCACTGTCTGCTGGGGGGCCAGGGGTTCACAGGCAGCTTCAGCTCCCAGCAGAGGAGCAGGGGCTGCCCACTGTCCTCCCTTCCCTGTGAGCAAGCTCCAGCCATGGAGCAGCTCAGAGGTATCAGAGCCAGTCTTGTGTCTGCCCCACAGTCTCAGAGGCCTGGTGTCATCTTTAATCACCCCCATTCCATTCCTCCCAGATGCGGGGACCAGGCTGCAGGAGGAGGAAGAGGAGGAGGAGCAGGAGGTGGCCCTGCTGACCTCCCCAGTCACAGGAAGGACACGTCCATCCTCTCTCACTGTTGCTCAGCCTGGTTCCACCGCCAACTACTCCTAATGACACTTCAACAAATACACAACAATCTGTCTTCACGAAAATCAGTGAATAAATTTAATTTAAAAATACTTCTCTATTTCTGGACAGGCACCACTCTGCTCCAGCTACTTCAGAATCAGCTGAACAACAGCCAGACTGCACAAGGCTGTAATGGCAAAACACAGCATTCAACCCTCTGTGAGCTTAATAAACAGCTCCCCTAACCCCTCCTCTTATGAAGTGTAGATGGGGTCTCAGTGTTTGGCTTCTATCCTCCAGCTGATGTGTATGGACCTCATGAAGGGGAAAAAAGGAAAAGAAAGGCTGAAACACCCAGCTCCCAGAGGGTTTGTCCCTCTGCGTGCCCCCAGGGGCTGCAGAGCACGAGCTGGGAGCAGGGAGGTGGTGGCCGCTGGCTGCTGCCCAGCAGAAGAGACAGGCATTGGTTTGAGAAGCAGAAAATTTTAGAGAGGCTCTTTCTCTGCTGGCTGCAGGTCTCCACACTCTGTACATCCCTGCAGAGTCACGCTGGCCTAATTATGTCTTCAAGCAAACACAACTTATTTACTAAATGTGCTGGGTTCTGCCATTGGCACCGCCGTGTGTTCGGGGCCCGCGGCCGCTCCCCAGGGCCGACAGACACTGCCCGCAGGACCAGCGATCCCGGGCCAGGAGCAGCACTCCCGTCCTGGCCCTTGGGGCCTGGAGGCACAGGCAGGTCCTGCCATTCGCCCCTTTCAGCAGCAGCACTGGGCGCCGTGTTTGTGGGTGGGTAGGAGGATGAGCTGCCAGCTCAGATCTGTAATCTGCAGCAGCTTGTAAGAGGCACCCCCTCTCCCTGCCCTCCAAGAGCTAAAAACAGTCTGAAAGGTCCCTCTTCCCCCGGGAAGGAGGCATGTGGCATCCACTTGCAAGGTGCAGAGTGGCTGAGGCTTTTTATACCCCCTGGGAGTGCTGCCATGCTGTGCCCTCTCATGGCACACACAGCCCTGGCTGCAGCAGTGCTGCCATGGTCACTGAACCACAGCCCAGGGCCCCCACGGCTCCTGTGGGACGATGAGGACAAAGTGTATTTATACTTTGCTTTGGGATCCATTGGAGCTCTTTTCTGAGTCAGTGCTGGAGTTGGGAGAAGCCAAAAGAGGCAACTCCCAGGGGGAGACGTGTGCAACTGCTTGGTATGGAAGCAAAGGGGGGCACATTGCTCTCAACGTTGTCTCCCAGTTTCCAGCTCCATGATAAACCTCTTTGAGTAACACAGTCTTGCAACACATAGTTCAGTGGTTCCATCCCTTCAGTACCAGGCATCCATCCCCTGGGAAGCCGCAGAGGGCTCCTGTGGATCAGCGGGGCCATGCCCAGGCAGAGCCCTCTGCGGCGGCACCGCCTGCGGCCCCAGAGCAGCGTCCTCCAGACCAGGCATCCCGCTGCATCCAGCCTTGAGTTAATTACAGCATCGGCACCAGAGACTGCTGAAATGAAAGGGAAGGATGAGCAGCTTTCTAGCTCTGCCTTTATTTTTTAACCCCAATTACGAGTCATGTTGGAAGAGAGAGGCGGTGACAGATAATAAAGTTCGGTGGAATGGTTTGAGTGTGAAGTGGAAAACCAGGAAAGCCTCACATCCTGATCCCAAATTGGACATGGATATGCTGTGTGGCCTCATTCCTGTATTCCTATTCCATGTAAACTAGGGAGTGGGGGATGCTTAGTCCGAGAGGCATTCCACAGATGAATTAGCTTTTGGGAAGTGCTTTGAAGATTTAACATGTTATATAAATGCAAGTGTTAGCACAGACAGCTTTTGTATTGCAGCAGAACCAGAGATTGCAGCCCAGATCGGAGCCTCGCTTGGCTGTTCTGGCAGTTCAGAAGCTGCTGGTTGGAAAAGCCCGTGTCTCTGCCTGGGCAATCAGCACCCTGTGGCCCAGGCATGCAGAGCAGGGCCAGAGCCACTGCCAGACTCAGGGGAGCTTGCCCAGAGCATATCCCTGGTGGCATTCCCAAGAGGTGGAAAGCTCAGGGGGCTTCCTGCAACCACCCATGTCACTGAAGACCCTCAGGGAGCCCCAGCCCCCCTAACCCCCTGGGCCCCCCGAGTGTGCTCAGCACCGCTGGATTCCCCAGCCTGGCCCCTCCTGAGGTGCCTGCGAGGTGACCAGGCACTCCAGCTGTGGCCAGTGCTTTCCCTTGGGAATTCAGCGGGACATGTGCGTTGCACTGTGGGTGTGCGTCCCCCCAGCACAGCCTCGGTCACACCCGTCGCTCTGAGAGTGCAGCTAAGGCAGCCTGGCCCTTAGAGACCAGGAAAAGCGAAGGAGCACTTGCCAAACAGATCCGGTTGGAGATGAGCAGGACCGGCATGCAGAGAACTGTCCACTCAACTTCGTTTTCAGCACCTCCCCACGGCAGGGTACTTCATAATTCTGTTTCCTTTCTAATCTAATCAGATGAAAATACAAACTGAGTGCTAATCACAGAGCACAAATAGGGAAGAATATGTAAAAAAAGAAAAACAACCTTCACCACCTTTGTTTTCAGTAAAGTTTTTGTCATGCATTGCATTTAGAACTGCTGTTGGATAAGCTGATGCTGTTTGCAGCATCGCCCATTAACCAGCGTGCGCCCCACCAGCCCAGCACACATCACCATAGCACGGACTACAAAGAAGCACCAAAGCAAAAGGAAACTTGAGATGAAACAGAGTGAGGTCATTGGTTCCTGACATTGTCCTGAAGATGTTTGTCAACATTTTAATTTAGCCAAGTGGCCATTATATTAAAGAAATAAAGAAATATTTTGTTTTGACATAATCATGATCTGGGAGGGAGAACTTTTGAAAAAACACATTAATCCTTTCCACACTGTACTTCTGAAGAATCCTGAGAGGAGGGCAGGGACGGCTGCAGCCTGATGGCGTTATCTGAGATATTCAGATTTGCAGTCTTGTCCTCTAATATTTGTAGTACTTGTACGTTGAAAACACGGAACTGAAACATGGCAGGGTTTATAAGGAAAATTGTCTCGGACCTTAACTGCCTCTTCTGCTCTCCTTAGGCAATCCATCAGTATGTGCGAGCAGGCAGACCTGAGATAGGAATTCAGCTGATAAAGGGAATGCAAATTACAGGTCCTGTGAGATGGTCCCTGGCCTCCCTTGCCAAAACCAGTGCCTCGCTGGGGTTGAAGGGGCCCCTCGGAGCCCTCGTGGCTGTTGCTGGGCTCAGGTCGCCCCGGGTCGGCTTTCCCCGCAGCACACGGACCCTTCCCGCAGGGAGCAGTGGCAGGTGCCGGCGGTGCTCAGCACCCGGTTGTGGCTCCTTGCCCCGGCACCAGCCCATTGCCGACCAGCCTGGAACTGGGAACACTGGGAGCTGCTGGAGCCCCGGTGATGGCACCAGAAGGCAGGCAGAGGGTCAGCCCTGCCCTGCTAAGGCGCTCCGGATCCCCCCCTGTCCCGCAGAGAGGGTGCTGCCGAGGTGAGCATCCCGAGGAGCGGGAGGCGGGAGCGGCCGCAGCCTGTCCGGAGCCCCGGGGTGCAGGACCGGGGCTGGCACACGCCGCTCCCCAGCAGGCCCGTGCCAGCCGCCGGTGCCGGGGCTGCGCTGGGCCCCGGGCGGGCCGGCACATCGCGGCGGTGCTGCGGTGCTGGAGGCCGCCGTGCGAGCGCCCGGCCTCCGCCAGCGCGGCCGGGAGCCCAACAGGTTGGGCGACTCCAGGCCGGGGGAGGAATAATCGCTGGGGTTGATTCAGCGAGCTGAGGCAGCCAAACCGGGCGAGGATGGCACCGCGGAGCCACCCGCGGCCCTGCCAGGTACCCCCGGCGAGCGGTGGCGTTTGAAGGACTTTTTATAGAAGTGCTGCGGAGACGGGCAGAGAGCGAGCCCAGCCGGCGCTATCTGCGAGCGGAGGTGGCCTGTGGGTGTGCGAGGGATGCGCGCAGCGAGCGGCGGTGCAGCCCGAGCCCAGCACAAACAGGTCGGGGCTGATGTTTATCAGGGACTATCATCTCCTGAGCTGGTGAATTTTTTCCGTGCCGCGTCAGTTCTGCTGCGCGGAGCAGGAGCGCTCAGCCTGCCCTGCGCCCGGCGTCGGGGGAGAGCCTGGCCCCGCCGCGGGCCCCTCTGCCCGGCGAGCAGGGACAGGACCGGGGCTCCTGTCCAGGGCTCCTGTCCGGGGCACCGGCCCGGAGCCGGCCCTTGTCGCCAGCTGAGTCAGGAGTGACTCACTCCGAACGGGGCTGCAGGCGCAGCGGGTGCGTTTGCAGATTGGCTGGCGAGGCACAGCTCTGGATGTAGGTGGCTGCGTTACACACTCCAGCAGCGCAGCTCTGCTCCGTGCTCCCTCCTCCCTCGCCCTCCGTGCAGGATAGCTGCCTTAGCCCAGGATCTGGTGCTCGCAGGCGCAGGAAGGCATCTCAGCCGGCTGTGGCGGATGTGGGGCGTGGATGGCCCCGGCTCCGCTCCTGAAGGGGCTCTGCACTGAAGATGGATGACTTGGCTCTCCTTGACCTGTTGGAGTGTCCCGTTTGCTTTGAAAAGCTCGACGCCACAGCAAAGGTGCTGCCATGCCAGCACACGTTCTGCAAGCCCTGTCTGCAGAGGATCCTGAAATCCCAGAAGGAGCTCCGGTGCCCCGAGTGCAGGACCCTCGTCATGTGCAGCATTGAGCAGCTGCCCTCCAACCTGCTCCTCATTCGCCTCCTGGATGGAGTCAGGTGTGGACAAAACGTCACCAGGTTTGGCTCGATCCAGAGGTCGGGGGTCCTGTCTTCTCCCGCCTCCATCAGGAGAGTCCCCAGGGGGCTACAGCTGCATCAGCACCGGCTGGCAACGAACCCCAGGATCCACATGGAAGGGGTAAGGAGGATCTTACGTTCTTTCTTCTGCCCATGAGCGTAGAAAGGTTCCTGCTGTGTGCCCGGAGCCAGGAACCTTTTGTTAGCAGCACTGCAGCGTGTCTGAAGTGAGAGTGAATATTTTGTTTGCAAATTTGGCTGCTGTTTCGATGTGATCTTTGACAGTTTCAAGTTCATCACAGCAGAAATTGAATTGACTCCCAGGCTGAGACAAAGCCAGCCTGCCCTTCTCCTTACAAAAACTTCCCAGCAGCTCTTTTCTCCCAGAGTTTTCAGATGTTTCTTGGCTTTTGAGGGCATTTCAGGTGCTTTGACTTTTGGGCAATACACTACATTTGACTGATAGCAATTAAGTCAGTGATTGCAGAGCTGTAGCTGTTAGTGGTGGAGAAGGTATTTCCATACCTGCACCTCAGTTTCCCTGCGCTGCAAAAGAAAGCCCAATGTTGCTGCTGTTCCTTCCAAAGTTCTTGGAGGTTCACTAGTTAAAAATATTGAATTTGACTCACTTACCGACTGTACCTAGGGATGATTTACTAGGCTAATTTTAAAATTCTAAGTTCTTTCCATCATTTGCTTTAACAATACAAAAGCTTTTCGTGAAAAATGGGGATGTGATATTAGACCTGTTAAAAGAGCTTGGCTCAGATGGAATTTAGGGTAGAGACTTGTGGCTTCACCTTTCCCACATTACATTCCTGGACTTCCATTTCTCTCACCTGAACTATTCTGTACAATGTCTCTAACAAACCTTTTAATAACATTTAAAAGCGTGGCTGAAAGGGCTGTTGAAGCCCAGAGTGCCGGTCAGAGCACGGAGCTGGAAAGGTCCGGGCAGGCACGGGACAGGTGTCCTGTGGGTATGAGCTGGCACGTGTATCCCAGGGAACCTCTGTGATCTTGATGAGGGATCTGGATGGATCACACACCAAAACCAGGCATTCCTCGGGAGCTCCTCTCTCTGGTGCTCCCCTGGAGCTTGTGGCAGTGCAGGCCTGAGCCAGAGGCACCGTGTCCCTTTCCCGGGAGGAACCCCAGCCAGGGCGGGTGACACTGCCCAGCCCAGAGCACTGTCCTGGCTGCAGCACCGGGAGGTGCTCAGTGGCCAGGGGGAGACTGGAGCAGGTCCTTGGGCTGCCAGTGGCTCCCTCCACGGGGTCCTGCTCTGGCTGGGGCTGCGGTGGCAGCGAGACCCTTGAGACTCTTGCTGGGAGCCGCCAGCTCTCCAGGGGAGCTGCGGGAGCTGCTGGTGCTGCTCGTGCGAGGAGCAAACCATCCAACAATGACGGGCGTCAGTCACTGCTATCCCGGGCGGCATTCCAGCTGACAAGGAGAACGTTGTCGTTTTTCAAGCTGGACTCCCCTGGCCCTGGGTAAAAGCGCAAATACACTTGTCTGGCTTCCTTGTCTCTCGCTCATTTCACGTTTCTTTAACTGGTTCTCAGGACAGGTAGGAACTTGCTGCTGGTATATAATGGCAACATCCATCCTTCTATAGCTCCCAAAAGCTTTTAAGACCAAACTCCTGAGAATCAGCAGAGCCAAGTGAGCACTGGTGGAGCAGTGGCTGTGGCTGGCTCCCTGGCACTGGGACAGCCCTCTGAGCTCCTGTGCCTCTCTGGGAAGGGATATAAAACACATTACACTGAAATACTCTTAGACTTAATTAGTTACTTAATTATAAAACACTTTGGAATCCTCTGCTGCAAGGTGAAGAATGCAACGTATTAGTCACATTTTGGTTTTAGTGGTTTTAAATACCTGCATTCAGGACCAGCCGTTACTTTGGGTACTCCAGTGGGATGTTAATGGATTTGGAGCCTCCCCTGAGCTGGCACTCGATGACAGCAGCACGTCACCCAGCACAGCAGGGACACATTTGAAAGTGGCTGCGCAGTGCAAAGGTGAGACAGTGATGAGGGTGACTTGTCATCACCCTACCCCCTGGATGCTTGAGTTCCAGGGTATTCACCTGAAGGAATCTGCATAAGCAGAGACCTCCAGATGTTTGTGAACATCAGAGCAGATTCTTTTTGTCAGGAATCACAGCAATAGCAGCTGCCCTGCAGCTGCCCTGCAGTGCACTGGACCCCACCGCAGCTCTCCCCTGGGTACTCAGAATTGCAGTATCAATGTGCAGAAGGTCATCTGCTCCCCAAAAACACATTGCCCCAATCTGCAAGGGCTGCTAATTACCCCTAACACTACCCACCACCTTGTGCTACGACGCAAGTAGTACTGACGTGCCCCACACAGCTCTGCAGCCAGAGCAACCACCCAGCGCAGGATAGGGGCCAGCATTTGGTTTTACCAAAGCTGTTCTATAAATAAACTTCCTTTACTCCTTGGAGCTGAGAACATCACAAGTTTGATCAAAGTTTCTCTCTCAGCAGAGATGTTTCCTTGCCAGCTTTTTGCTCTTCATGCTCATGAGCATCCATGAAGGCAAAAAGTAAAATCAATCCCTCATTACCCAGCAAGCAAAGGGCTCGTCTCATTCTGAGCAGGAAGATCAAGCAGGCCCCCACGGAGCTGCTAGATTAGCACAAATATAGCACTCAGTTTGCAGTCAGGAATTTCCCAGCGCCAGTTGTTAAAAAACAGGGAATTTTCTAATTACAGCCCATCCCAAGCGATTTATTTGCTGGCATTTAAATCCCTCTTGAATCCACTTCCTACGAGCTAACGTGGTGTGGGCACGTGCTGCCTTCGTGCACGTGGACCTGGCCGGGCGTAACCTCGACCGGGCCGTGCCGGGTCCTGCTCAGCCCCTGGAGCCCCCGGCCCTGAGCCCCTGCACTGTCCCACAGCTGCTCCTGGCACCTCAGGCCAGGCCTGCTGATCTTGAACATCAATGCAGAGAGGACAAGACTTTGGATTTTCAGAATCTCCACATAATAAACTGTCTGGAATTTAAGAATAAAAGGACTTGCTGGGAGGTGTATGCGTAAGTAAGCCATGCTGAAGCCTTTGAACTCTTAGGAACCGCCCCTGGCATGTGCCAGGTGTGGTTACAGCTTGTGCTGAAGCTCCTCCTCACCTGGCTGCAGCCCCAGTGTGAGCTGGTGAGCAAGCAGACCATGTGTGCTGAGGTGTGCACGAACCTCCCACACCTCTTCAGGGGGATTGCACGACCCAGCTGCACCCTGCACACGGCAAAACTCCATCCAGGCCACCAAACAGCTTCTGGGGTGCTGAGCTTTGTCATGCAACAAACATGGGACAGTGAGCCAGAGGAAAAGGTTCCGAGTATGACAGCTTGCCTCAGGAAAACACAGACCACGCAGATTTAACTGTGACTTGGGCTATTTTCTCTTTGCATGAACTGAGTGCTCAACACCCCCTTCCAGCATTTCATGGGAGATAGACAGATAACACCTCTATTGGGATAAAAATACTCTGCACTCCAACGTCCCACCTTCACACGGACGTCTATAGATAGTGCCTGCATCTTGGTATTTTCTTCTCCTCCAGAATCATCTCCAACTCTTTTCTGCATTTGACAGACAGGACTTGGATTGCTGGAGCTTCTTGAAGTCTTGTTCAAAGCAAACTCCATGTTTGAACCCGGCAGAGGCAAGCGAGTTTCCTGGCCCCCTCACTGAGCCAACCCCCTTCCCCACCCTCCCAAAACTGCCAGCAGTTTCTGTGTATTCACAGCAATGACCTCAAAATGGGTGTCACATCCCCTCGGGCTGGATGAGCGCTGTGGGGATGTCACACACCCGCGGATGCTGCTCAGGCCTGAGGTGGTGGTGCCGGCTCCTTTCCCACCAGAGCATCCTCGCACCCCACAGCTGCTGGGGTTGGTGGGGGTGTGCCACAGAGCCCCTCAGCTGGACACGGAGATGCTTCATTTGGCTGCAAAGTTCTGTGTGGTCTTACAGCCCTTCTGGAGAAAGGATTTGTCCCAAGTCTCCTCCACTGCCGTGTCCCACAGGGTTCATCTCATTCTAACAGAACGAGGAGCCACTCCCACAGTGCTGGTGGCCCCTTGTGCCGGACGTTGGTGTGTGTCTTTTGTCCCTTTGCATGTAGTTTTAGCACTTTTATCTGCTGCAGAGAGGGTGAGGTCACCTCAACATAGGCTGATGGACAACACACACCCCAAAGGCTGTGTGAGCAACAGACCAGGCACAGGGTGCTCCTGGGGGGTGCCTCGGATGGTGGAAAGCCCAAGGACCTCCATGGCCAACAGCAGCAGCCAGTTTCCCCGGTTTTACAAAATTAGGTACCAAGCTGCAAACACAGAAAAGTGTTTTAATTTGTTTCCAAGGCAATGAGTCAGGCTCAGATGGCGAGTCAGGAATAGCACAGCAGGGCTCCTCCGCGAGCTCACCTGCTCAGTGCCGTGGTCAGCCAGGAGCCTCAAAGTCTGAGTCCTCTTCTTCTCACATTTTCCCTGCTGGTCGCTGGCCACTGTCCCTGGGTCCATGAAGTTGGCCTGAGTTTGTGTTTTCACTCTAGAGGGAAGGGTGGGGAGGGGGCACACTCCCGTGCAGCTCTGCCGTGTGCCAAGGCTGGAGGTAGCAGCGTCCTGAGAGATGTGAGGGCTCTCCCTGCTGCCAGCACCACCTCGGCTTGCAGAGTGCCCCGGCCCGGTGCCCGCTGGCAGAGGTGGCCGTGTTGCCCAGGGCTGGCAGCGCTGGCTGAGGAGCCACATCAGCGCTGCCTTTCCCAGCACAGGGAGGGCACTGAACCAGCAGGGAGAGGGCTCAGGAGCAGCAGGGAGCAGGATGCAGGTTTCCTCCCTGCACAATAAACAGCCTCTTCTGAGAATGGTGGTGCTGAGGCAGAGCGTCATGACTGGGCACGCCGAGGGCTGGCAGAGTTTGTTTTCTGAGCAGCTTAAACCCATGACACACAACTTAACCACTGCCCGGGACTGCTGACGGCAGCACAGACACATCTGATACAGCAGCAGCGAGCCAGGAGGCATGAGAGGGTTTCGTGCAGACACTGCAGCTTGAGCTCGCTGGGACCCAGGACCCAGCATCCTCCTGCCAGGTCCTCTCTTTCCTCTCACAGACCTGTCCCTGCTCTCCCTGTGCCCCTGTGGCTCTGCTAGCACCCAGGAGCAAAGCCACGCACAGGTCCAGCTCCAGCCCTGGGCATTCCTCCTGCTCACCTGAATGTCCCCAGTGTTTCAGAGAGGCAAAGTGAAGCCTGATCCAGCTGTGTCCTCCTGGGAGGCCGTGGGGGCATCATCAACATGTGGCCAGGCATTCCTCTCGGGGCTGGGTGCCGGCAGGAGTGCCTCAGCATCTCTCATCTCCCCCGTCAGAGAAGCTGCTCTGTGTTTTCTTAAATCATTTTCCCGATTTTCCATGTCACCTTTGCATTCCAAAGCCAGAACTGCAACAGGCCACGTTCAGAAGTTACATGAGCCTTGATGCAGTGGCACCCCAGGGCTGTGAGGGAGTAGAGGGGGTAAGAGCTCCGAGTCCCTCTGCCATCGCCCCAGCAGCTGCAGCCATGCAGATGGAGCAGCACAAAACCAGCTTAATCCATACAATTCACATCTCCAGTATCTCCCCATGATGGCCAGTTGGCTCAGGAGCAGGTGGCCACCAGCATTAGCCACGGCTAGTGCTGGCCTCCCATTTGGGCAGGCCCAGGAAGGAATGGGGCAGCTCCAGGGCTGACGTGAGCAGGAGGGACTGGCTTTGTTCTCCCTGGTGCACACAGTCTACATGTACTTGGAAGACAGGAACAATCCTCCTCAGGGTAGAAATAAAGCAGAAACCACCCAACTGTCTGAATCCTCAGAATATAATTATACGAAGAGATTGAAATGACAAGTTCACTTTTGAAGGTTTTGTTCTCTGTGACAAGGCTGAAGTTATCTCCTCTGCTGAAATGCAGAAAAACAGAATTGTAATGGCAATTAATTTACATTCAAATAGCTCTTTTCATCCACCTGGATCCTGCAGAGCCCTGAACTGTGCTAGCTGAGCACACAAGCAGGCGATGGGGCTCATTCATCCCGTGGAGACATGGGCAGTTGTGGCAGGATCTTGGAGGCAGCTCTCAGTAATCAGAATGGATGGAGATGTTATTGATCATCTCTACACAAAGCCAGCGTGTCCATGTCCTTTGGTGTCAGTGTGTGGGTAATACCCGGCTCCACACGCTCAGTGTAGGTCACAGCTCATCAGGAGCATGGCCTGCGCTGTGCCCTCAGATCTGTCCTGGAGTCACTGGCTGCCTCAGGGTGAGACATTCACTCTGCCCAGTGCTGTCCTGTCTCCTGCGCGAGGTCCTGGGGAAGAAAAAGGATGGCCCCCCTATGGGGCAGCTCCCATGAAACCCAGACTGGGATCAGTCCCTTGGGATTTACTGCAGAGACATTCAGCAGAACAGGGCACAGCGGGAAGCTGCTCCAGGGCATTCCCTGCATGGGGTTAGGAAAATCAAAGCTGGGAAAACACCAGTCCAAGCCCATCTGAGGCCATTCCTGCTCCATCTGCCAACAGCATCCCCGCCGCTGGAGTCAGCAGGACGCCTGCTGAGGTTTGGGGGCCAGCTCCAGTGCTGTGTCAGGCAGTGGCAGTAAGTCAGGCAGTGGCAGTAAATCAGAAGGAAGCATCCCTGGACATCCAGAGCAAGGAGCTGTCCCACATGTCCACCCAGGCTGTCAGCGATGCTGGTGAGGTCAGAGCAGGGGGGACACAGGAGGATCCCATCCAGCGCTGCCAGCTGTGTCTCCTTGAGCCCTGCTTGGAACTGGGAGCAGGAGTCAGCGGATCCCAGCACAGACACGTTCGTGGCCTCGGCCTCATGCTCCCCTGGGGGATCCAGGCTGCAGCTCTGTCTCCTTGAGCAGAGCTGCTGTTGCCAGAGGACCGCACTTCTCCTCGGGGTGGTTTTAAAGGGAGTTGCCCGGGACAAAGTTTAGGGGCATTCCCAGCTTCCATCAGCAGCCTCTCTTCTTCCCCGTGCTCCTGGCTTTGCTCCCAGTGATCCCCTCCCCAGCCAGCCTCGCACGCTGTTTCTCCTTCTCTTTTTTGTAAATTCCCATGCTCTGAGTACGGGTCTTACATGAGTCCTGTACTGCCAGTCGTGAGGAGTTATAGCCAGCTCATTTCAGATAATTACTGAGTGCGTTTCTCTGCTAGGAAGCGATGCCCCGAATTGCTTCCTCACACACATGTACATATTTTTAATCTTCTTTGTTTTGTGCGGAGGGAGACTCAGAGGCATTGGATGGCTGCCCGACACAACTGATGCCAAATGCCAAAAATAGTGAAAAAAAAAAAATCGTTTCTCCGTTACTTGCCTCAAATCCACTGAGAATGGGGACAAGGAGCTGAAGTGCATCTGCCATGACCATCCCTGCTGGCAGAGTGGCCAAGGAAAGAAAAGCATCTCCCCCAGAGACGGTGCTGATGCAGGGGGGTTCTGCTGCACGCCTGGCGTTTCCTGCTGCCTTCTCTCCCTGGGGCTCTCCCACACGCTCTGCAGGCAGCCCCATGGCAGGGGCACCTGGGGCTCGGCTGCTCTGACTGCCTGAAGCAGCTCCTGGGTCTCACTCACACGTGATGGAGGAGAAAACAGAGGGGAAAGTCAGAATAATGAGGCAGCATCGAAAAAAGTCAGAGGCACACAGAAAATGGGTTTCCTCACTGTAGTTTCTCTGCTACTGGGCAGCAATACTCTACACAAATTTTCAGCAACTTCATGTGAGTTTTTCATGCAGCTGTTCCCAGTGTTTTCTCTACGGGATGCTCAGGCAGATCCCAGGCTTGCCCGAGGCACTGGCCAGCGTGTGCAATACTTGGCTGGACATTTTGCTGCTGCTACCACCCTGCAAAAAGGAAATGCTGCTTCGGATTAACTAAAAGCAATTGGACATGCTAACGGGAGAAGACTCCATCAAAACAAAGCAGCTCCTTCCTCCCCCGTGCCAGGACCACGTTCTGGCCCGAGAAAGCCTCTCCCTCTGCCCTCAGCCCGGAGCGAGCCGCCTCCAGGCACTCCTTGTCTTTATCGCCAGGTTAATTAGCACCCCAGTTTCTGCCTTTGCAATTAACCTACTTTAAATAAAGCAAAACAGATCCCTTGCAGAGGATCTGGGACACCCAGGAGTGGACAGAAACCAGCCCAAACTGCGACAGGGATCAGACCAGATCAGATCTGCAGCCGCAGGAGAGCGGTGATGGGCCGTGAGACCACCCACAGGGGCTCTGCTGCCCGACCCCAGCTCCAGCACCGTGGCTGCCACAGGGTTGTTCAGCTGTTCTTTCCTACACCCTACAAACACGTTAAAAATCTGGGACTCTGCATGTCTTTCTGAAATCTACAGCTTGCAGCTCTATTTTGTGATGGGCCTGTACAGTAAAAACCACATTAGTTGCTCCCTGTGGGTAGGTAAAGGCTTACTTTATGTACTAAATAAAGCTGGAAAATCGATGGAATATTTTTGGCTCAGTATCTGAGCAGCCAAACAAAAGTTTTTAAACAAAATTTAAACCTACAGACTTTGGAAAAAGCTGACTTGGGTTGGGAGATTTGAAAGGGCAGAAAAGTGTGAGGAAAGGGTTAAGGAGGAGGGGAAGAGCTGAAGATTGTGAGTGTGGTTAGAGGAAGAAAGAGCCCATTCACCCAACCATCCATGCATCCAAGTGGAGGGATGTGTTCAGCCAGCCCTAACACCACAAACACACCTGTCCCACCTGGATTTCAGGTATTTATCCCAGTCTGCCCTGCTGTCTCATCCCTTTGCCTGCTGAAGAAAGAATATTCCAGACTCTCAGCACCCTGTTGCTTGCTCCGTGTTCCCAGTTAGCAACATGTATGCATTTCATTTCAGAGTTTCTCCTATTTTTAATATATTTCCATAACTCGTTCACACTGCCTTTAATGTTTTGTTGTATCCTGCCATTCCCTCACGTCCCAGACATTGCTGCTCCTCCTTCCCAATCTCTGTTCTCGCACTTTGTAAGAGTGCTGTTAGTTTTCTGGTTGCTCCTGAGGCAATCCAAGGTCTGTGTTGCTCATCCTTGTGTAACGAGTGTGTCCCTGAGTGGTTCTGAAGGAGAGCTGCTGTCCATGTTCTCTATCCCCACGGCCTGTTTCTCATGGGAAAGCACAAATGTCCAGGAGTGTGTTTGCAGGGAGTCTCCATGGCCCTGGCACGGACGTGATCCCTCTTTTTCTGATGGAGAGCAACACTGGCCCAAGCCTCACTTTCCCATTTCTTTTCTCCCAGCCATGTGCTGTCAGTGTCACTGAGCCAAGCACATGTTTACTATGAGCACAAATTAAGAGAGAGAATGACTTAATTAGAACTAAACGTTAAACTAATTGCTTCCCATTTCAAAGGCTTTGAAGTAAAAGCAGTACATGAAATTTTTGTCTTCTTGGTTCCTTTTCCCTACCAGGCATCAGGGTTTGTGGGTATTGGAAGAAGAAACTTAGCAACTTCCATGGGAAATTCGATCTTTTCCACACTTCTGGAAACTAACGTTGAGTTTCTCACTTCTACCTTCCTGACCTCTCAAACGTAGCTGAGAGAGAGGGAGCTCTGCAGGAGTCCTGCCTGAGCCCAGGTCTCAGACACAGGTGGATTTGGGGAAATGCACAGTAAGAGGCATGAAAAGCCAGAATGTGTCTCTGGCACAGAAGTACTGTCTCCTGTGACATCAGCAGGGTGACTGTGGCTTGGAGAAACGGAAGGGCATGGTCCTCACCAGGCCACAGCACTTGGCAGCCTCTAAAGAGAGGAGAAGGACAATACAGACGTGCAGAGATCCACGAGGAAGCAGCTGAACAGCCTCTGGTCCCTGGGCACTGGCTCTTCTGCTTAATTATTGCCAGGACTCAAGAGCTAGGGACAATCCCAGCTTCCCAACTTCCCAGCACGGAGCTCACACAGCTGTGCCACCAGCTAGGAGGCCAGGAATGGCGCTCAGCATTTGGGTTATGCCCGTGAGATGCAGGGCTGCACTGTGCCTGGGAGCCCTCCTGGGGAGGACGGCAGCTCCACACAGAGTTTTGGTACAGGCAGGGCTCAGCATGACAGTTGTTTTAGGGGAACTTTGTAAATTCATTCTGGTGAGAGCCAAGATCACAGAGTCCCTGCATCTCTTCTGGGTTTGGCATATCTCTTCTATGTCCTATTTCACTGCAACAACGATAACATTAAGCTATTTCTTCCCATAACCCAGGAAAAGGCTGAAATAAACCCACAGTCACATGTGTTAAAGCAGGGATAGAACCATGGGAGCACAGAACCTGCACTCACCTTGCTCTGCTGTGTTCTCCTGGCAGGTGACAGCCACCAGGTCAGCTGGATGATGGCTGTGACCTCCAGTCCTTCTGAAATAGAAATACCTGGGTCATTAAAATAGACATTGAGTTGGAGGAGCCCTTAAAGCAGGCAGTAAGATCCCATGGGAAGACTAGTTTAAGGCCTTAACTGTTTTCTTAATATTCTTAAACAAGTCCAGCCTGCTTTTCATCTTGATACAAACTTAGCATAAGTATTTGGTAGCTTGTCTTCATTAGCAAAACCCATCAAGAAAGGATGTGGGTAATTAATCCTAATAAATGCATGCTTAAGCCTTAGACCTCTGCATTTTTTTTTCCCATTAATGCTTTTGGGGAATTCTGTCTGTGTCGGACAAACTGCAGGGGCTGTTCCTTGTCCCCCCAGGTGCCCCGAGCCAGGGCCCTGTACACCTACCGCGGGCACAACCCCGGGGAGCTGCGCTTCAACAAGGGGGACACCATCGTGCTGCTCCGGCAGCTGGATGAGAACTGGTACCTGGGCGAGGCCAACGGCATCAGCGGCGTTTTCCCAGCCAGCTCCGTGCAGGTCATCAAGCACCTGCCCCTGCCCCGCCCGCTCTACGGCCTCGACCTGCGGAGCCGGGACAAGGCGGAGAACAAGGACAGCCTGGCCTTCCACAAGGTACCACCCGCAGCACCGGGACGGGGACGGGCGCGGGGCGCTGCCCTGGGCTGCGCGGGGCTCTGCCGCTGCCCAGCTCCTCGGGAGCTCCTCCCAGGTGTCGGGAGGGTTCCCAAGGCCCCTCAGACACCGCTGCCAGCAGTTAGCCCTCCCCTCCGATTGCCCCGTGGGCACAGAGGGTGACAAAGAGCATCCAGAGAGGGATGCAGGTGGCCCCCAGCCTCGGCCGGCGCCAGCTCAGCGCGTCGCAGGCGGCGCTCCCGGGGCTGCGGCTCCAGAGACCTTCCAGCCACCCGCTCCCTGGCAGAATTTTGTCAGCACTGGTCTAGACATTAATTGTTTTGTGCAGTTTAGCTTGAGATGCTGGGTGTAAATGGCACCAGCACCAGTTCCTAGAAATAAAATTAATACTTGTAATGCCCATAATTACAGCAAGCTCTGCTTTGTGGCTGTTTTATAGGAGGACACAAGCAAAACATCTTATTTGAAGCTCTAATATATTTTTTTTAAATGTCTTTTCATTTAATGAAACCATTTTAGCTTCAATAATGACTTATTCAAGTCTGGCATTAACAGACCCAAGTTAGTTAAGGGATACATAGAGTCACCAAGGAATTAGAAACTAATTCTAGGGAAGTCAAAGGTAGGGCTACTATGGGAGACACGAGGCTCTCCTGGCTCTGACACGCAGTTTGTGCCCCATTTTATCACGTCTCCTGGTATTTAGATAGGCAGAAAAATGCTTCCAGTTTAGGCTAAAATTCGCTCACACACAGAAATTACAGGATGGCCATGGCACGTGTGTATGTACACAAACACTGTGGGCTTTAAACCTTATTTTGGAGAGGGAAAATGAGAAAACTACCCCTGTTGTAAAATAACAAAGTCTGGGAGCCACCTGTGCCTCTCCTGCCACGGTCTCCCTGTCCATCCCAGGCATGGAGCACATTGCCTCCCACGAGTGGGTGAGAATCTCCAGGTTTTGCAATTCATTAATGTCAGCAGTAAATCATGATTAATTCCTCTGGCACCCATCATAGTGAAAAACACTGTCACCACATGCCCTTTGCTACTAACACCCTGATCAGCAGTTTCCAAGAAATACTGTGTGAACACTGCCCATATGCAAACTCGGGGCCTGCCTCTCCCTCATTAACCCCAATCCTTAACAAGCCAGGATTTTTTCAATGGAAGCAGCATCAAGCCATGAATGTTCAAGCTGACAGAGATGGAACTGAGTGGATCTAATCCTGCTGGGAATGCCACCATCAGTGAGGGCCCCTCTGAGCCCACGCCGTACTGTCAGCTGCAGGGCTGGGGTGTCCTGCTGCAGGATGCACCCAACGTGTGCCAGCACAGATGGGGGAAGGGAGATGAGTCTAAATGTCCCTTCTAATTCAGAGTTAGAGTTGTTAAGTACATCTCTCCCTGCACCTCTGCCAGCCAAAGCTTTGGACAAGGAATATATTGGGGGAGCACTCATCCTCAGTAAGCCCTTGTCTTAGCACAGGTTTGTCAAACCAATTTTAATTTTGCTGTCAGCTTTGAATCAGGAATTTTACACTCAGAATTTGTCACTGACAACAGATGAGAGAAATGACAGAGCCCCAAGATTTTAAAGATAACCTGTAATGCCACCTGAACCCTGCCTGCAGCTCTGCTGCCAGATGGGAAAGGGGAAACAGAGCAGTCGGGGACTGTGCCAGGTGTAACTTCTGAAACCTCATCACGTCTCCCATTGTCTCTTCCAGCCAAGCACCCCCACTCAGCAGCTCCTGCAGGCCACCAAAAGCCACTGGTCCCCCCAGTTTAAGGGCACGTCCCTGCGAACGGCATCTCCCAAGGCCAAGGCCGTGGACTCGGCGGCTTTCCCCAAGGTGCCTGACTCCAGACGGAAAAGTCTGCGGCAGTTCTCCATCACCACGGCCCTCAACACCCTGAACCGCATGGTGCACGCGCCCACCGACCGCCCCGCGCTGGAGATCAGCTCCCCCGTGCTCATCAGCTCCAGCAACCCCACCGTGGCCACCCAGAGCAGCGAGAAAGCAGAGTTCTCCTACGGGACCCCTCTCCAGGTAAGGCAGCGGCAGTGCCCGTCTGCAGCCCAAACCTGGGGTGATCCTGAGACACACCGAGTCTGGGCTGAGACAGGAACCTAGGCTGACCTTTTGGACTTCATCCACTTGAGGTAGAAGAGTCTCATTCCTTCTTCCCACAAGGACTAAAGATCTGAGTACAGAATCTTCACAGATACCTGAAATGGGAGAAGAAGGGGTTTTTTACATTTATATGACATCTTTCATACTGAAGGTTGCTCCAACGTTTCATAGAGCAATCACGCAGCCCCTGGCAGTCTGTGTCCAGGCAGGCACTTTGTACTGAGCAGCAGCCTGCAGAGAGCCGGGATGTGATATCCTGGGTTATGGAGGGGAAATGAAACCCTACTGTAGTTCCGCAATTCAACTGAAACTCTATCATGTCTCACACCCCCGAAGGGATCTTACCTGAAAGTCCCAGTGTGAACTACTGCCAAAAGCAGAAACAAGAGAGGGAACATGTTATGGTTCGGCCTTAGAAGGGTTGGAAATTCCTTGCTTTCAAACAGCAGTGTCACTCCCAGAGGTTTGCAGGGCAACCTGTGCCATTTCTGGGGCTGCACAGGATGCAGCTTTCCCTTTCCATCTCTGGGTTTGGGATGCAATGGCTGCGCTGCAAAGCTGAGATGCCTTTGCAAGCCCAGGTGGGCACTGCCAGGGTAGCTGGGAGGCCGGGGGAGCAGGGGCTGCACCCCAGGCACAGGCAGCAGCAGCACACTGCCGGGCACGCCAAGCCAGAGGGGCTGTGCCGGCGGTTGAAGGGCTCCCCACAACAGGACCTGCCTGCCTGGCATTGCCACCAGCAGGGAGCAGGTCAGACTCATTTCGGGCCATAAAAGGGAATAACCAGCACTGCCCCAGCCCTCCTCCTCCAGCTCTTGCTTGCCCTTGGCGGTGCCAAGCCAGGCTCAGGTGGAGCCAGAACCAGTTTGCAGGGCTGTGGTGGCTGTGTCTGTGCATGTGCCTCTTGTGCAAGCGGCTGTGGGGCGAGGGCAGCGGGGCACCCACGCCCTCCCTCTCCGCTGCTGGAATCTCTTCCCAGTCACAGCTGAGCCGATTCCCTGGGCTGGCAATCCTGGGCTCAGGGAACGTCTGTGTGGGAGCTGCTGCTCTCCCTTGCCGCCGGTGAAGGGAGCTGATAAACCCCACAGCTGCCCCCCAGAACACCTGGCTTTCCTGAATGTCTGGATGTCCTGAATGACTGGAACTGGCAGGGCCCGATGTCCAGGAGCACTGAGAGCTCCCACCGCCCATGATGGGATGGGGAAGGCTCCCCTCCCCACAAGGCACCACCTGGACACTCTCAGTGGGGACTCGCCTGTGTCACCAGTGCTGGGGGTCACGCTGGTGACACGCTGGAAGGGGAGATGGAGTGAGAGAGGGATTTCAGGAGAGGCAGGGAATTGAACCCTTTTTACTTTCGAGGACTTGCAAGGTACTCACAGGAGAATGCTGAAATCAGTTATACGTGTCTCGAAAATATTTCAATCTTTTTTCCTCTCTGCATGTTGCAAATGCAAAGGCAGCTTGAGGATGCTCTAAATGATGGGCTGCTCCCAGGCAGAGGGGAACGCAGAGATGAAAAATATGGAGCTTTCCACTCAGAAGGGGACATTTCAACACAGTTGCATCAGGAAAACCAGCAAAAAGCTGTCATTTTGCTCCAATACAGAAAAAAGAAACTCCAAATACCCAAATTTCAAGCATTTTGATTATGGTAGTTAATAAAACAGAATTATAATTTCCAGTCAACTTTATGAGCACCTGGTCCAATCCTGACTGGACTAGAAAATGAGGAATGCAGGGAAGGTTTGAAGCTGACCTGCCACTCCAGGTCTGAGACAGAAGCTGGAATTGCTGGGGTGATTTAATTAATTTAATTTACTGGAGAGCTCCAGAGTGGGTGAGTCACTTTTCTTTTTTCCTAGGTCCTTGCCAAGCCAGTGCTCCAGCACCGTATTACAGACATGACCACTAGAAATTAGATTTGAAATGAACATGAGATTAAAGCCCCAGCTTGCATCATTAAAGATCCTGTGGTCACTGCTGGGGAGCACAGCTGCCAGCCACATGCAAGCGCGGCGACGTTCCGCTGCCCTGAGCTTCCCGGGGCACTGCTGCCGCCGCCCTGCCTCGCTGGGAGCTCTGTTCCCCCCAACAGAGGCCACGCTGCTGCCACCACAGCTCAGCACACGGCACGGCACAGCCCAGGCAGCGCCAGAGCTGGCGCCGTCCAGCGGCTTCCAGAAGGGAGTGAGCTGCTGCTGGCAACTGTTCATCCCGGGGCACGTTTTGTGCTGCAGAAGGGACAGCTCAGCAGAAGAGCATCCCAAGGATGCCAGACTGCCTGCTGCCATCCTCCCTCCACACCTCCAGCACAGCACTGAGTGCTCCCTCAGGTTATCCGGTTCCATCACTGCTCCCTGGGCTCCCCCACACCCCAACTTTGTTGTCCCAACGAGCTCCATTCTTAAAGGACAGGGTGAGCACCATCAGTCCAACCAAGCTGTGCCCTGGGACACGTCTCCGTGTGGAAGGACCGTGAGTCAAGCAGCTGAGAGAGCTGGGGGAAAAGGAGGCTCAGGGGACACCTTATTGCTCTCTCTAACTCCCTGGCAGGAGCGGGAGCCAGGTGCAGGTCGGGCTCTTCTCCCAGACAAAGGGAGAATAATAAGTGACAGGAAAAGAGGAAACAGCCTCAAGCTGTGTCAGGGGAAGTTCAGGCTGGACATCAGGAATAATTTCCTCATGGAGGGGGTGGTCAGGCATTGGAAGGAGCTACCCCGGGAGATGCTGGAGTCCCCATCCCTGAAGTCGTCCAAGGAGCAGCTGGACAGCACGCAGTGCTCTGGGCTGGTGACAAGGTGGGGATCAGTCACAGGTCTCGATGATCCTGGAGGTCTTTTCCAACCTCAATTATTCTGTGATTCTGAGTCTCCCTCTTGCTGCCTGGTCTTTTTTTTAAGTCAAATGCTCCAGACACTTCTGTTCCCTGAAATGTCTTTGGTGGTTTTTTGCAGGGTGGGTGAAGCCAGTCAAATGTTTTAGCTGCTCCTGCAGTGGCTGAAAGAAGGTGATAACCCGACTAATGCTTTGTTTACTTTGCTTCCTTTCTCCCGTAGGTCAGCACCTCTTACTACCCCACACCAGCACCACTGGGGCCCCCGGCAGCCATCGTCACCCTTCCCCACCTGCAGCACCACGGGCCAGCTTACCTGTACGTAAGGAAACTGAAATACTTTGGGGGGCGGGGTGTGATTTCCCGTAGTCTCACCATGAGCTTGCTCCTGCCAGCTGGGAGCTGCAGACAGAGCAGAGCACAGCTGGGATCCAGATGCAGATCCATGTAGGAATGGTCTAAGCAGCAGGTGGCAGAGACCTGGTGCCACAGCTGAGTGCATCCTTCTGCCTCACTGCATTATCTATGGAGAAACAATTCTGCTGTTTGTCAGCAATACATTTGAAACTTTTTAAAGTGTAAAGCAACTAATTACTCCTTAAGTACCTCTAGTTATTTATCCTGAAACCTTCATGGCCACTGGTGTTTTGAACAATCCAATTTCTGAAAACTTTCACAGAGTTAAAATTTGCAGATAACACTCTATGATGATTACATCAAGGTAAGAGTCACCATCCTGGCACTTTAGTAATGCATCCAAAATAACAATAGCATCACAACATCACAGCACTCAGCACCCCTGGTGCCGAGCCAGGCTGTGGGAATGCTGGTGCCCAGGAGCAGCACCCACAGCTCGGCGCTGGGTTGGGACCCACACGCACCATCATCGGTCAGCCAAGACTCCAGCACACACTTAATCCAAAGGACAATAGAACTCTCAAGACCCTAAAATAATTTGCAGAATAAGGATGGTGCTAGAGCATCCCACCAGCTGCCTCGTTTGCACAGATGCAACGTCAGACCAGCACCTGCACACCTGGCCATTGAGGTGGCTCCTGAACAGCCCTGAGCCCACCTGGGCTGTGCCAGACCCCAAGGGAGCAGCCCCTCACACAGACTGGCCCAGCAGGTCAGACCTTCAGATGCTTGTGCTGAACAACAGGGAGAGAGAAACCTTTCTAAGAGAGTTCTGGGGTAGCCCCTGACTATCCAGACACACAATCTGTTGTTTCTGTTTGGTAAATAACACCTGATAATTGTGGTGTTAGGCTGTAACTCATTGATTCTTGGAGCAGATCGCATTCCTCTTGAAAAAAACAGCAGTGCAATTAAATGTGTTATGCTGGAGACAAATTCAGTTTCTTTAAAGAACATATCAGGGAAAGTTTTGAAAAATACACCATTTTCTTTTGCTGTTGTTTGCTCACACATGGGTCAGTGAGGAGAACAGAGCTTCAGCCCTTGGTCCCAATCCGAGAATCCCAGAGAGGTCCAGAGGGGATTTCAGACTAATTTCTAGTCTGATTTCCTCACTACCCTGGAGTGGAGCCATGTACCTCCTCCTACCTCCTCCTCTGTCCACTTCATTCTCCATGGCCTCCAGTGGCAGCATTCCAGTGCTTGTGCTCCAGTCAAGGAGAATGCAGGAGGGAGAGAGGGAGGAAGAAAGGAAGGAAGATGGAGCAAGAGTGGTGCTCTTCCCTGGGCCTCCAACACCTCCTGGTGATGCTCCAGGCAAGCAGATCCAAGGCCTCTGATTTCAAAGGCAGAATGTCTTCCTGATGCTATCTTGAACAGGGCACCATACCTGTGCTCTTTCAAGAGCTTTGCCTTAGGACAGGAACTTGTCAGGCCCTGATCAGTATTTCTGATGGAGCACTCGCTGTGTGAGGTGCAGAGCAGCAGCTTCCTCCACCCCAACATTTGTCACCCTGGGCTGGCACTTCTGGGGCAGAAACCATCCTCCTGACCTGCTTTGTTCTTCGTTCCTGCTGGCTCTTCTTTCATTCATGTCCTCTTTGGCCAGAGGTAACAGGCTGTTTCCTCCCTGCAAGTTCTCTCCACAAACGGCAGCACCCGAACACTCGATGCAGCACTGGCCGAAGAGACTCCGGGCAAGCAGCAGCTGCTCCCCCACAGCCCGCGGCACCGTCCCCCAGCACGGTTTAACCCCGGAGCTCCAGGATGCTCCAGCCCCTTGCACGGGGCAGTCCTGCCTCCCCTCATACCCTCTCTCCCCAGGTGCGTGGCTCTCCACTCCTATGCGGCTCATGGACCAGACGAGCTGGAGCTGCAGAAGGGGGAAGGGGTCCGTGTCTTCGGGAAGGACCAGGACGGGTGGCTGCGGGGCATGTCCCTCGCCACGGGCAGAGTCGGCCTCTTCCCCAGCAACTACGTCGCTCCCCTCTTCAGGTCTGGAATTCCTTACGTGAAACAAAAACGTGTGGAGAGGGAAGGGGCTAACACGTAGAACTTGGGGTCTTCTTATTTCCAGAGAAACCATGGCAAGGCATCCCCCAGCAGTGACAAGGGACCGCCCAGTAGTGACAAGGGACCCCCCCAGTAGTGACAAGGGCCAGGGGTCCCTCGCCAGGTGGGATGGCACCCGGCAGCTCTCACCCTTCTTTTCCAACAGGAAATCTAGTCTCTCTGACTCGAAGATGCCTTCCCTGTACACCTCATGGACGCTGTCGACGTCCTCGCTGTCCTCCCAAGGGAGCATGTCCGAGAACGGCCCGCGGCAGAGCCGAGCCCTGAAGCCGGTGCTGCTGCCCGTGCCCATCCCGGCCCCGCTGCGGCGCGGCCGCGGCAGCACCAGGAAGAGTAAGTGCTCGGGGGGCTCTGGGGGGAACAAGAAGGACGCATTCCCCCAGACCACACCAGCTGCTGCGGCTAATGGTTCCACAGCCCTGCTTAGCCCCAGCTCTGGCTGCTTTGGGAATTCCAGGGGGTTTGACTCAGCGTGGAAAAATTCCTTGCAAAGCTTTATGCAGAGCTCAGTGGTTATATTCTTTCCAAGGAGGCTGCAAGGTTTATCTTCATCCTGTGCACACTGGTTTGTAACACGCTTCCAAGAGTGTTTGGGAAACCCAGTGGTGTGTTCCCAGCTCTGTGCCCTGGCAGGGGCCGCTGTCAGTGGTTTTACACTTGGGGTCGGTCCCGGTGCACAGCGGTGGGCACGTGGTGGTCCCTGGGGGCTGCAGCCCCCCAGCATCCCGTGCGCAGGGCTGGTGGTGCAGGGCTGTAACCACCGCTCACTGCACCGCTTTGGATTCCGGACTAAAGCCCTTTCCATGGTCCTTGCTCCCCAGACGGATCCCTGCAGAGGCCGGGGCAGGCAGGGACCCCCGTGCAGATCACCGGCTCCCTCAGGCGTCCTTCGGCTGCGGGGCGACCTCAGCACTTCCAGCTTTATCCGCACGTCAGCTCCCCACCGCACAGCATCCCTGCCGGAGCTGGTTTGGACGAGTCAACGAGGCCAAACTTCTCCCACGAGGCTTCCCCGGCGCTGCTGGTCAGGGGAGGGGAGAGCCGAACCCCCTCCGTGTGCAGCTCGGTGATCCTGGACGCCAAAGACCCCCCGGCGAAAAGCGAGGCCGCTCCAAAGCCGCCGGCGTCAGCCCCGCCGTCCATCCTGGTGAAACCAGAGAGCTCCCGAAACAGCGCCGAAAAGGTACAGCCCCACTGCCCCCGCCCCGAGCGTCCCCTCGGAGCCAGCGGTGGCATCAACACCCACCAGGGCCCCATCCCCCGAGGGCTGTGCTCCCTCCTCACCAGGGTTTCGTCCAATAGAAACCTCTGCGGTTGGCACACGCGTTAGGAAATCGGGTATTTGTGTTGCTGAGGCAGATGTTCAGATTGAGCCCTGAAGAAAGGCAGGACGCTGCAGGGGCTCTGTCCCTGTCACCAAGTTCAGCCACAAGCAAATCCCGAGACTTTTCTGAAGTCATAAATTGGGCAAGAATCTGTGAGTTTGGGAGCGAATGCCACAGACTTGGTGTCAGGCAGAGCTTTGCAGAACTCCCCCATCTCCCTCATGTCGCTTGGGCTGAGCCCTTTGGAATGGGAATTTTATTCCCCTCTGGCAGCCAGAGAGAAATTTTGTAAAGGTAAAATCATTCTGCAAATTGCCCTAGTGACAGCTTGCCCTTCCCACGGAACCCAAAGACATGCCCACATCGCTCCACAAGCCCCAAAAGCCCAGCCAACCTCAGAGCTCCCAGGCAGCTCAGCATCAGCTGAGAGAGCCCCCGGGCGCTGCGAGGGCAGGACCTGCTGGTGCTGTGCTGCCTCCCACTGCTCCCCTCCCCTCCCTGCCCTTAACTCGGTCCATGGCTCTCAGGCCAACCCTCCTTGGTCTCCAGTAGCTGCCAGCACTGCTGTGCTGGTACCTGGGGCTCTCTTCCACCTGCCATCAGCTGCACATCACCCTGGGCTTCTCTGCAGGCATCCTATGCCCCCCGAGGATCAAGCCACCCCCTTAGCACATCTCCCCAGTTCTGCAGGGATCAGTGGGGAGGGCGGGCAGGGTCTGCTGGTCCCACCTGACTCTGGCCCCCCTTCTCGCTGCAGCAAGTGAAGACGGTGCGGTTCCAGAACCACAGCCCGCCACCGCCCAAGCGGCACAGCCTGCAGCCCTCACCGAGGCTGCTCCGCAGCAGGACCGAGCCCGAGGGGCTCCTGCCCGAGGCCGGCCTGGGCCCCGAGCTGCTGGTGCTGTACTCGCCCCGGCTGGGCTCCAGCCCCCTGCACCCGCGCCGGGCACTGCACCCCAAGGCGCTGTCGCTGGACCTCTCGGGGCAGCTGACCTTCCCCATCAAGAAGAGCTACAGCAGCATCTCTGCGAACTGAGCGGGTAACCCACGCCTGCCTTCCTCCCCACACCTGCTCCTCTCCCTCGGCAAGGCCCTGCATCGTCCCCCTCCGTGCCCAGGGCCCGGTGTTCCGCGTCCCCACACTGCCGGCACCCTCGGGACCTGCGAGCTGGGGCTTGCAGAGAACTGGGGAACCTCTGAGGGACCTCCCACCCCAGGGCTGCTGGAACACAGCGAGAGAGATGCCTCAGAGGGCTACGGCCTCCACAGAACTGACCTTGGCCAGAGTCACTGCCTGTATGGCACCACGGGAGCAGCGGGAGGGGAGGAAAGCGTGCAGGTATCAGAAAGAGTTGCACTTGTTTTTATTTCCTCAGGGCTGCGGGAAAGCCCAAAGAGATCAAACACTGGCTCATTACCTGCCTGTCTCAGGATAAAGAAACCCTAAATCAGAATCAGTCAGTTCCTGGCTGATGGTTCACGCTGCCATTGAAGGGAGTGTGTCACTCAGATTTTTTGTTAGGGTGGTTGCTTTCTTGCTTTTCTCATTGGTTTTAGCCCAGGAATTTTAACACAGAAGTCTAAAAGGTGATTTGGAGGGGAAAGAGCCAATGGAAAGGGCTTTGCCATCACTGCAGTCACCCAGGCTCCGCAGTTAGGGCACTGAATCTCCCTTCTCCTCATGGCTTGTTTTCCTCTGATCACCTGTCAGCTACCTCCTGCCCATGAGCTCCTTCCAGCCCCTTCCCACCACCCGCCCACTCAGATGTGGCTGTTGTAAATATCTTAAGTGGGATTCATGGGTTTCAGCCTACATTCAGATGCATGAAACCTTGTCTGTGTAACAGAAAGCAGAATTCAGAGTTCACCATGCCCCAGACCCCCCTCTGCCCCGGCAGCACCAGCTCTGGCTTCCAGTTTACCCCAATCCAAGCATTCTCCTGTGAATCCCGGGGAAGCCAACAGAGCCGTGCTGGCTCACAGCTGTGCCTGCTCTCCATCAAACCTCTGCACAACAGATTATGGTTTTCATACTTAGTTTTCATTGCTGGTTTATCCATAAGCAGTTCCCACCCCAGCTGCAGGAACTGTGCTCCCTCCAAAACTGCCGTGAAATCCCATCCTCGGTTACCTGCACACAAACCCAGAGAAGGAGCTCCAATGTCAATGGAAACTCTCCGAGGCCCTAGTACAGCCTCAGAGAAGGACATTTTTTCCTGAAACTATACAAAGGGAATATATAAAACAGTTCACTACACCACAAGCCCTGGACCTTCCCTCTTCCAGACTTTCTCTGTTTGTGGAACAGAAAAGCTGGGTCTGCCTACAGGGATTTTCAGAGGTACAGCAACCTCCAAGGCACAGATCTGTTCCCGCTCTGTGCTGTCAGTATTCCAGCTCCCACAGAAACACCCTGACAAGCTGAAAACGTGCTGTATGCCCAGGTATAAAAGGTGGCAGCAGCTGCAAAAACGAGGGTGAGTCCACCTCAGCGATGCCACCTCAGAGACAGCTGAATACCTCGGGGGAGACGTGCTGCTCCCTTGCTGAGGACTCTTGTCATCCTTTCAAAGCTGGACCAGAAAGCAACTGGCTCAATCGCTGAGACATAGCCCAGCACTCAGAAATGGACAGAATTGCACTCAGTATGTGCAGGACCAGCCCAAGCAGTACCTCACAGTACTGGCTGGGAGGGGAAGGAGCCTAGTGCACCTCATCAGCTCTTGCCTGCACCCTGACACTGCAGCGAGAGGCAGCCACGAGGCCCAGCCCCAGCAGAGCTCCGCGTCCCCGCGAGCGCTGGGCCCAGAGGAGACTCGGCCTCCACCTGCCACAGGAAAGGTGGAATGCTGATGGTCAGTCTCAGGAGGGAATTCTGCAGGGAATTCCGCAGGGCCGTTCCAATGGCGACTGGCTCCCGCACCGCTGCACACTGTTCCCCTGGGAGCCTGCAGTGCACAGGGATGAGTCCCTGCTTAGTGACCGTGAGGATCTGATGGCCCCGTGGTCAGAAAACAGGAGCCATTCAGCATCAGACCTGCTCAGGTGCCACCAGCCCAGGGGATGGCCAGGCTGCACATGGGCATGGGCAGCTCCACAGAGGAGGGGCCCTGGGCACTCGGTGTCCCCCAGAATGACCCTGCTGGGATCCAGTTCCTACTCGTCTTCAGTCACTGAGCCTCTGACAGCCCTTCCCAAGGGTCTTCCCTACAGCCATGTGGGCTTTTGCATGGAAGTCAAGAGGATTTTATTATAATTTTCTAAACATGTCCACATGATTCCTAGAACCTGCAGCTTTAGGAATTGAGTATTCCCATCCTGGTAAGCTGAGAGTGACCCCAGTGTGCAGGATGCCAGGAATTCACTCCTCTCCCTCTCCTGACAGCCCCGCTCTGTTCTCAGTAAAGGTCCCTTTTCTAAAACAAACATCAGAAATCCCATGTCAGGGCATGTGACCTCCCACATTTCACCCACGCTGTATCTTTAGTCCCAGGTGTTTCAATGAACACTTCTGACCAAGAGTTTTATTTCCTAACTTCACCCTGTTTAATTTTTCACAAGCTGCCAAAGCAGAACAACAACTGCTACAACTCCAAGGCTCTCCTCTAAATTCAGAAACCCCAGGAAATTATGTGGAGGAAAAGGATCTGCAGGAATGAGCGGGCTTTGCTGTCCAGCCCCTGGTTCCTCCAGCTGCAGCCAGCCTGGGATAGTGGGGGGCCCATCAGCCCCTCCCTCCCGCTGCAAACTAGGAATGCAAACACTGGCTCCAAAACGTTTTAGTTGGAAACACCAGAGCAGCCTGGGAGGGTGTAAAATCACACATTTATCATTTTAGGAGGTTTATTCATTGCCTAACAGTCATTGCAGTTCATTTGTGCACTTCATGCGTGTTTAATCCCAGCTCAAGACTTTTCAGGTTTTTTGTCATAAATTTCTGTATCTGTCCCATTTAACAAGAAACATTTCCATACATTCATGAAACCAGCGTTTAGAACCCCAAACTGTCCATGAAGCAATGGGGACTTACCAGCAAAGCCTGTGGGAGCCCCACAGGCTGATCCCTTCGTACACGTTCACAGTGGGAAGTAGTGATGGATCAGACGTTGCCCAGGGAACAGCACACCAAGGGACCCCTCAGTGTCAGGCTAAGGAGGACTGTAAGGGTAAGGAAGGGGGCAAAAAATCCGTTTACACCACAGTTACAGCCAAAATAGATCTTACAAGCAGAAGGGGTCAATAAAAGTTCCCTGATCCTTGGCATGACTAAGCAGGGAGTTCCATTGTCTACTTTCTGCACCCAGCCCAGGGAATGCTCCAATGAAATGTTACAGCCAGGTCACCATCAGTGAGAAACCATAAATGACTATTTTTACATATATATCTTAGAAACAGTAGGATGTATAACCTTTGCTTAGTTGGTGATGAGTAGGAGGAATAAATCAAATATGTTTAGTTTATTGTTCAGAGACACTTGTACAAATTCAGGGATGCTGAATATTTTTTCCATGAAGTGAAGTTCCTTTTTTAAAAGGTTTTTTCAATTTAAGGTACTATTTGGGAGAAAAGTCAATAAACAAGAAGATATTAGTTTCCTGTTTTGTATTAATCCTCAAGCTATTTATTTTGTATTTCTGTAAAAAAAAGCAATGGTTTAAAGACATTTTAAGTTTTCAGAACTTTATTCATCTAAGTTTATAGCACTAATGTTTAGATCTGTAGCCTGTAGGTAATTAATTAATTGGGGCCGAATGGATTACAGCCCCTCGTGCACTGGAAGCACTGGGAGGGCACTGGGGAAACACGGGGCCCAGGAAAGCTTTAGCACCCATCTTCTGAGACACCAGCCCATGGGAGCTGCTGTGGCACTATTAAAACTTTTTGCATGAGAAAGCCCAAGAATGTTTATTCTCACGTTCTTATTTCAGGTTTTGCCTGTTGGGAAGAGAGATGGCAAGGGAGGGGGAGTTACCTGGGTGAAGGGGTTACCTGATTCCAGGGCCAGGAGCACGGACTCTGCTCTCCTGCTCGTGGCCAGGTTCCAGCTCAAGCTCCTGGTGCTATTTTGGAGGCTCTTTGCACCCAGCAGGAACCTACAATCAAACTACAGCAAATAAATCTGCATGAAATTGTCAGCTCACAAGTCCCAGCTGAAGATGGCAGTTTAGGTTCACGCTCTCAAAGCCACCATGGGGCCAGGAAACTGCTGTGGTCCAAGATCTGGGCATCGGATCCAGGTTTAACTTCTCGAAGAGGCTGAGCAGCAGCAGAGACAGAGACTACTGTAAAATACTCCCACTCTTTATTTTTAAAAACCAGGCGTTCCGGGTGGTGGGTGGTGAAGGAGAAGAACGGGATGGGTGAAAGGAACGTGACCCAGGCTCCCCTGCAGGTTTTTAACGAGACGCGCTCAGTGTGGGGCAGCCGGCCGGGACAGCCCGCGGCTCCGGGGCCCCCTGCCAGCCCCGGGGCTCTGCCCCACGCCGAGGGGGCTCACACGCAGCACGGCCGAGGCTCAGCGCTCTGCACACCCCGCCCAGGGCAGCTCCCGGGCCCGAGCCGCGGGCGGACCGTGCGCTGGGGTGGCTCAGTGCAGCCCCTGACCCAGGACCCGCCCAGGGGACGTGGCCCCTGTGCTCAGCCAGGCAGCACCACAGACCTCCCACCCTCCCACCAGGGCTCGGCCCCGGCACAACAAAACCCTCTGAACTCTTTCCAAAGAGCACCAACTGCTCCCTGCCTTGGAACCCAACTCACAGCACCAACACAAAGCAGCTGATGGTCTTCTCCTGTTCACACGTTTTGAAAGATACAAAAGAAACCTGGAGGGAAGTGACATGACCCCTGCCCAGAGATACCATTTTGCTTTACTTTATACCTGTTCCCTTTCAGCAGTGCTTGTTCCCACTTCAAAGGTCAGGACAGATGTTTCCAGGGTGGGAGGGTCTGGCTGGGTGCTGGGGGTGGCCGTGTCTGGGCTCCTGAGCCCCAGCAGTTCTGAGCACTGACCATGGGACAGGCTGGGGGCACTGGGGGGACACACAGGAATGGGGGGAAAGGGGAGGCTGAGGAAGCCCCCAGCTCAATCATACTGGCTCCATCTGATTAAAGTCCAGCACTGGCTGGCAATGACAGTGCAGGAGCTGATCTGTACAGAGATCCACAACCACAGAAACAGACCCATCCAAAGCCCCCTCCCCACACATCTCCCCAGCCCAGCAGCCCCTGTGCAGCTCCAGCTCATGGTGATGATTCCACTGCTCCCCACTTCAGTGGGACATAATTCCCCCAGGGCACGCCCTCCCTCTGACTCAGTGAAGTTCTCTGAGGACAAACTGCTGCTGCTTTAAACAAAATACAGGTTGTGGATGCTCCACTGGTGTCACACAATAATTCTCTCTTCTGCCTGCAAAGTCTACAGGGATTAATAAACTGCTCTGAACTGAATTCCAGAGCAAGAAATTCCTCCCCAAGGCTCATTGCAGAGAGACATTTCACACGGTGATATGCAACAGCAAGCATTCCTCTCTCCCAGCTGTGTGGCTTTTATATAGATCAATTATTTTATCTATCAGATTAGTTGCAGTGTCAGCCAAGGATGGGGCTTCTTACTCTGCTCCTTTTCGAGACCAGGAGTGAAAAGAAGTCCCAGCTTGAGGCATTACCCAGGAAAGAATAAACAGTGAAGAGTCTCCAGGGTAACTGTTTCTTTTCAAGAAAAGCCAAAGCAGCAGAGGAAAATAATTTTATTAAATCCCTGTTTCAAAGAGCAGGGGCAACACCCATGCAAACTCAGGTTGGGTGGGGTGGGCTATTTTTTTTTATAGAACAAATTCTCCCCTTTGTTTAATACAGATACTTCAAAGTCCCTCCATGAACCTTCTCACTGCCAAGTACACACCCGTTCAATGAACCAGGTAAACAATTGTGTCCCCAATGTCCCTTGTCAGGCCATTCTCAGTGACACAGACATGCCTCTGGGCCAGGTCGATGTGGAAGATGGCTTGCTCCAGGATAGGAGTTTTCCCTGCTTCCTCTTTGCCAAGGACTGGAACACGGCGGGGCCCAAGCACGGGATCATCAAACCTCATCAGCTTCACTTTAGAGAGATCTGCACAGAGAGCAGCTGGTCAGGCCACGGCAGCTGTACACAGGCCACAGCACCAACAGAGTTAACCACAGCAACACTGAACCCTTGCAACTTCCACATCTGCTCCAAGGAAATATATTCCCATGGGAATAACTGTTGTGTTTAGGTTTACACCAATACAACAATGTCCTTCAGTGGTTACACAGTGAGTTACCAACAGAAATGGGGATAAACCACAAAGAAACACCAGCTCCTAATACCACATTGCAAGCAGTGAATTTGCTTTATCTGGCTCAGGACAGGTCTGAGTAACTGAACAGTTACTCCTCATTTTCTGAGGAATGAACTGCAGAGACTAGAAGGAAGAGGAAGGCAAGAGTTGATTTCTAAACAATTCCCTATTAAAAGGCAGACTAATAAGACTGCTAAGCAAACCAAGAAGCCTGGGACACTTCAGCTCAGCCTTCCTGCAAGTGCAGCCTTCCAGCCCTGTGCCCAACAGCACACTGACACCTTCTGGGAAGACAGGGAGGAGTCCCTGTTTCCTCTCACTTGTTTTCAGCCGTTCCCAAACCCCCAGCGCCCAGGAGCTGGCGGTGACTCACGTCACTGCATACACAGGGCACCTCCCAAGGCCTCCATCACACCCTGTGTGTCCCCCTCAGCAGTGGCACAGCTGTACACCTGGACTAGTGGTTACCTTTGATCCCTCTGTCCATCTTCATCAGGCGCCTGATCACGCTCTCCCTGTTGTCCCCTTGCCTGATGTCCATTTTTGTGGAGAAGTGGCCGTTGGAGGGCTGAGGGTTGACCAGAAACACGGACACGCCGGGCTGCGAGAACAATACAGACCTTAAAGGAGAACCTGTGCTTGTGATCCCTCAGGGGAAACAAGAAACTAAAGCAAATAAACATCTGCTGTCAATAAATCTTCTGGAGGGATAAAATCCCTTTAGAACCAGTCTGGCCATGCTGGATACCAGCACTGCCCCAAGCCTAAAATGCAGCCCAGAGTGTAACAAGGGTTTAGGACATATTTAGGAAAATCAATTACATCTTTACTTTTAAAAGAGTTAGAAATATTCATACATAAATGAACATTCATGTCTCATCAAAGTTTTTAAATGGCATATTTACTTTTGTCTGATTTTTTTAAAGTTTCAGATTAAGTTTTCAAATTAAGTTTTCTGACTTCCAATATCTGAATTTCTGATTTTACCTCAGTTCTGAATATAGAAAATGGTTTTCCAGGACAGCAGTCTTCTTTGATTTTATCTTCTGCTTCAGAAGCAAACTTCACTTCAATGTGATCCAGCTGTAAAAGAGGAAAAAATGGGGGAGGAGGGAATAAGCAGGAGCGCAATGGCTTTAGAGGGAACAGCAGAGGTTACAGCCCCATAAAACAGCTGTTCATGTGGGACAGGGGAAAGCAAACCTGCACTGACATAAGGCAACAAAAGCACCCCTGAACCCACAAAATCTTGTTTGGAAGGGACCTCTGGGGGCCATCTACTCCCTATGTGAAGTGCACAAGATCCCACTAGCCAGCCCCGAGGACAGGGAGCCCCAGAGCCCCCCCAGCCTCTCTGGCTGTTCCCAGCAGTGTATCCCTGTTCCGAGGATACACTGCTGCCTCCCCCGCAGCAGTGGGCTTTGAAGCTTTACAGATAGTTTAAAATAAAAGTTGCCGCTCACTCTTGGCTTTGCTCTGACACGGGACAAGCCCAATGAAGTCACGCTTGTTTCATACTGTGCAGGTTACATCCAGCTGTGCAACGTATATAGTTTCTAATTCTTAAAAAAACAACTGCTTCTAATTTTGACTTTTGGTGTTGGGGTTTTTTAACACCAAGTGCCCAAGCTGTCCCCTCATTACTGTGTTGCCTATTAAACTAAATTCTGCTCATCATATGAAGCAGAATAACTGCTACCAGACTGGAAGCCTTTTACACAGCACAGTGTGAAAAGCCCTGCCCAGAGCCTGCTCCTTGCAGGGGGAAGACAGCCTGCTGCAGTCAACATGCCAGTGTAGGTGCCCAAGGACTGACTGTTCTTGCTAGTAACGCCTTGAAGCAGCTCCCATCTCATTTCTTCAGAAACATAAGATACAGACTGGCTCAGAGAAAAATATCTCTTCAAAAGTGTCAGTGGACATCACTGTCACAGATACATCCAGTACTGCAGTGAAAACCAGCCCTGTTTTCTGGGGCCATGTTTGCAGTGCACACCCACCCCTGGATCTCATGCCAACACTGAACAGGTTTATATGCATCTATTTGACAAATGGAAACAGAAAGTTGATTAAAAAAACTGTTACTTGAGCAATATGCACACCCAGAAGTTAATGTAAAGAGCTTAGAGCCTTAGGGAAGGCTGCTGCTCCAGCTATCCCAATAAATGCCAAGTAGCAGGTGCCGAGTCTATACCAACCTCCAGGGAATTTGTCAAATAGACAATGTTCTCCATGAGCACTGCACGCTCATCAAACTCCAGCTCAAGATCAAGAACACGAGAACCATTTTTCTCCAAGTTTTCCTGGGAGGGGGGAAAGAAAAGTATTAAAACCCTCTAAAGGCTGCAAGTAAAATGATGCTTCAAAATGGCAAACTATCCACATTAGTCATGAAAAGAATAGACTTGTAAATCTGAGAGCTCTCTGCTGGCACAACATTAACATCGGAGCAGTAATTTTCTTGTAACAGGGCTTCTTCTACAGGGAGTTTGTGACACTGATGGGAGGAGTAAGAGCAATTAGAACACGTTTTTAATATAGAATTGAAAAGGTGTTTGACATTCACAGTTATTTAAATCCCTACTTAATGTGCAGGTTGAGAATTCACAAAATCAGTCAGCAGTTCAGTGGTATTTCACAGCAGGAAACTCAGGCTTATGTCCCAGTTTAAAATAAAGGATGAGCCCACAACACCTGGACATGTTCACAGCGAGTACTCTGCAGGGAAATAACAACCACTTTGTACGTTAACATAAAAGTAACTTAATTAGTCCAGAAAGCCAGCAGCAACAGTCACAAGAGACACAGTATTAAAGGCAGTATAAAAACCACACTTTTTTTTTTTTTTAACTAAAACAGAATTTCCTCTTTGGAGTTTAATCTGTCCCTGCCTGGCTCTCACATGCTGAGCCAGCTGTCTCCTTTGAAGTTCTGCTTTGTCAGCCTCAGCATGGCTGTGGTTTCCTGGTTTCCTCGTCAGTTTAATGTGAAAGATTCCCTTTTAACACGGAACTGCTTCCCTTTGTAAATCACAGAGGTTCCCCTACATTTCAGCCCTCCTCTGACAAGTGGGAAGCACAAGCAGAAATGCTCCTTTTACCCTGGAACTGATGAATAATTGGTTTCAGGGAAAGACACTGATCGGGGAGCCCGAGCTCAGATGTTTCCATGTCTCTGTGGGAAATTGGTTACTGCTCTTTGGAAGTGAAAGGATGGATTTGAGGTGAACCTCAGCTTCTTCCCCACGTGCCCCAGGACCACTCACTGCTGCCAGACTAAAGACACCAAAACACAGCAGTGTTTCAGCCCTAACTCTTAGGACTGAGAGCTTGTCTGACCTTTCCCAGCTGGATCAGGGGATCTAACACATCCCTGCTGTCCTTACAAACTTAGACAGGAAGCTGCAGAGCTGCTCTGTGCTCTCTGCTCCTCTGAAGGCTCCCAAGCTTCCATTAAAAGGAACAATCAGAACAACCCCACAGAGACAGCAAACAGCACCTCCACTTAGAAAACATGACAAAGCTTACAAATAGAAGACATTACTACGTGCATTTCAAAAATCAAGCTAAAGCTTAAGGAGAAAAAGTACCTTTTTTTAACACTCAGATTTTTTCCATGACTAATCCCTCTCAACTTCTACAGATCATGAAAAGTCATCAAAAAGGTTTTAAATCATGCACTGCGACCCACCCCCCCCATTTTTAAAAAAAAAAATTGTTAATTCTTTGCTTCTTGTCTCTCTCTAGTTGCTGTATTGAATTTTCATCTGCAACAGCAAGCATAAAAGTTTCTTTAAAGAAATGGAAACCAAGATTTTCATATGCTTGCATGACTCAGAATGGACTATCAGAATATTAAGTGATAAACATAAGAATTACACACAAAATTTGTAATTCCATTCAAGGCTCAGAACAGTCTGTTGTTTCCTCCCTTAAACATACTGCAATCAGTTAACTCTGGCCTTATTCTTAACTTCCAAGTTTTATGTCTCCAAAACATGGAGCATGAAAAACCAGAGAAGTCAAATAGGATGCATTTCAAATATAGAGGAATCCAGGTGTGTTTGAAGGACAGATTATATCACTCACAAAACACAGAAAGCTCCAAGCCTCAACCAGATCCAGAGCTCACATGGACTAATTCACATAGAGACATTTTTATTATGTATTTCTTCTAGAGATATTGAAGATGCTTAGAAGCAAAACCATAAAGATGCCACATGAGCAAAGGGCAAGGGGGAGACTGCATTCACAAAAGCCTTTCCTGTACCAGAACTGTCCCTCTGACACTTACCTTAACCATGGCAACAAAAGGCATCACCTTCTTCATATACTTCTTCAGCTCTGGCAAGGTGTTCAGCTCACTGGCAATTACTTTATTATCTGGCAGTTGACCTCCACTGGCCTAAACAGGGATGAACAATCACTAAAGAGAACAGCTATCATGAAAAAACTTACCCTTCAGTATCATATAACTTTCCTGCTTTCCCGTAAACACCAGCAAGGTTTGTCAGCATCACTGATTCCACAGATAGTTTTCTCATCCTTTTGAAACCCAAAGAGCATTTAACACTAATACAGAAGAAAAGCCTATACAATGCCCAAAGGTGAATACCCCCAAGAACAAATTCCACATGAGGAATATTGGTTTATCTCATTGCCACAAGCTGGAATAGTCAGGACTCCCTAATCTATCAGCTACAGCTGTGGTGTGTTCAAGCTGAGGATGGTTCATCAGGATCCCAAAAGCCACTCTCAGCAGTTTCCCCATGTCAGAAGCACAGATCCTTCTGCATTCTTAATATATTTCTTCTTATGACTGATTTATTCCATTTCAAGCTATTTCTTGTAACACTACTGAGTGTATACACTTACTCAAGGACTAGAAGAAAGCTTCTCAGCCCACCTGCAGAGTAAGGCAGCAGTAGTCTGTCGGTCAACCATGCTTCCTCAAACATATACTTAGAACAAGAATACGTAAAAGCTAACCACTTGCAAATGAAAGAAAGGGAGCACGGGCATGCTTTTACTCAGATTGTCACAACCAATGAAATGCAACTGTCAAATCAATGCCAGTCCTTGGGACATTTTCATTAAGCATCAAAACTTACTGAATAGTTGTAAAAGCATAAAGAAAATTATCTATTGAAATGCTTTGGTAACAAGTTACAGCTTATAAACTTTCTACAGATGGAAAATAAGCCCACAAAAAGCAGGCAAGCAGCTGGAGGGCAGAGGAAGGGACAAGCACCTGGAAGTGCTTGCGCAGGATGGACAGGGTGGTGTGCTGCCAGGGTGGGTAGTTCTTCGCCACGTAGATGGTACAGTGAGAAGGCTTCTGGGAAGGCTCTTTTGCACTTTTCTGAAGAAATAAAAACAATTAGGCAGGAGTCCCTAGGCAATACAGAATTATCACACATGCACACCAACAGACGACCGTCACCTTTCCTTTCACAGGCGCCATGTAGCTCTTGAGGCGGAGCCGGAGGTCGTGAGCTGCTTCCATCAGGTACTGGGAGGAGCGAATCAACACCTCATCCACAGGCCCTGCTGCTGGCCACGAGGCCCTCATGATGGAGTCAGGCTGTGGGCACAGGAAGACATGAACGCACTGAGGTGAACACACATCAGCTGCTGGGTCTTCCAACCATTACAACTTGATTGGAAAATGGAGTTTAGCCAGTTTGGACCTCAGTGAGCACGCACCCATAACTAGGTTGTAAAGGAGTGGGCACACAGGCAGCAAGCACTTCCTTGCAAGTGTGTTCAGGACTATACCTTAAATCACAACTACCACATGGCTACAGAATACCATCTACAAGCACAGAGCTTAAAAAAATCAAAATTACGCTTTACACAGAAGTGTAAAACTGTTGCATTGTTTCACTTTATTTCAGATCTCCTCTTTGTAAGCAGACAATAGTGACTGGTATTAATGTTGCACATATCATGACAGCAAAAGGGCAGCTCCCTGCAGTCACTGCCCCAGGGAGAATGGGCCCATACGACTCCTTGCATTCTGACACAGTTTTTCTACTTGTACATTAATAGTATCTGTAAGCCTGACTTAGGTGTTACTGAAATCCATAAAAGCTCAGATCTGAATCACTGACAGAACTGAACCATCAGTACCTTCCCCAGCAGGGACCAGATGTGCTCACACAGGTGGGGGCAGATGGGAGCCAGCAGCAGAGTCTGCACCTCGATGAACTGGAACACCAGCTCCCTGTGCATGCCCTCGATCGCCAACTCCCGGTACTTGTCTTTCGCTGCCTGGAACAACAACACGGCCATCAGCACTCAGCTGCCAGGGAGAAACACCCAGAGTCAAACACACACACCTGTGGGCTCTAACACGCCTGCAGAACAGGAGCAGCTTGTAATAATCCATTACTGAGTTCTGAGAACTGTATTTTCCTGAAGCACCCACGTGTGAATCTGCCAGATGGCCACTGGATTTTTGCATTTATGTGGTACTTAAAAAACTGTTTATTGGCACAAACATAAAAGACAAAAACATCCACAGCTGTGTATCAGGTGCTGTCATCCCAAGTAACTTACATACAGATACTAATAAGGACTAAGAAAAAGGCAATGAATATGATCTATCATTACACATAATTCAGCCTATTTAACCCTGCTCCTGAGTATCTCAAAGCAGCCACATGAAGGAGCGTCAGTAATTCATTAAATAGAGCAGCATAGCTATGCAGACACTCTGGAGACATGGTTTATGGAGGATATCAAAAAGCACTATGTTTCCGAACAATTTTGTTGACGTATTATCTGGATTTCTTATGAAGAGTCCTTTATCACAAAGATATAAAGAAAGGCAGCACTCTTTTTAATAGTGTCTTTTTTAAAGCAGCTTCTTGCTCATATTAGATATCCAGACTATTTGCAGAATTGCATTTGTTTTCCTCTGGACCTTTGTAAACTGACACAAGCAGACCTCTACAATTCCACATTTATTCCATTGAAGTACTCTTGTTTCTGGACACAATTCTGATTCCAATTCAGCTGTATAATTAAGGATCAGAGACAGAAGGATCAAAAGAAATCCACAAAGTAACAAATACCAGGTGTCACTTTCTTACAGCTCCTACCTGAAACTCAAAGAAACCAGTTTTCAGAGCTTCCTTAAACATCATCTTCTCATAATTTTGGTCCGTCTTCATTATGCCTGCATTCATCTCACTGGGAAGGGAAGGGAAGTGACAACCTCAACACTGCATAGTCTGCCGCACGTAATGGCAATACTGTGTAAAACTGTCCCCAGTGAAGCCAAACCCCATAACCTATGCTGGAATGTGCTCTGTTTTATGGAATTCATTAATTTGTAGAAAAAAATAACTACAGGATTCCTTCTTGTAAGGAAAAACCTGGCCCAAACTGTATTATTAACCTTTGTACCATACCTGGCAAAGACTCTGTCATTGAAGGTGCTGGCTGGGCCGCTCCTCAGGCTGTCTCTGTTTGCAATCATCTCCTTCACCCACTCCACCCACGTGTAGAGACGAAGAATACCAGCATCTGCCATGGCTTCCACAAAGTTGGCATCTTCAACAGTGTCTCCAGCATCAGCCAAGGCCAAACGCATGCCTGAAGGAAACGGGATCAGCTGCCACGGCTGGATGCCACGAGCTGGCTGATACCCATGGAGTGCTGTGCCTCCTGCACCCATGACAGCTCACTTCAGTTGAAGTTAACAAATGCAAAGCCAGGTCACAAACCGCCTGGCCAGCCAGAGATGCCTCACGGGAGGCACTTCCCCCAAGAGAGGAACATTGCCCTCCTTGGGAAGGACCAGACAGACACCAGAACCCAGAGACCAGCACAGCGACTGCCCGAAACACAGGAGCATGGAAGAAGGAGCATGGCACACGTGGATACGCAGGGCACAAACACGTACACACCCCGTGCACACCAACAGTGTGTCCTGTGTTCTGATCTCTTCAGTGAATGCAGAAAGATCAAACAGGCTGCTCCTGGAAGGCTCAGCTCCTGGCTGAACAAGGTGTGCTAACACACATCCCAATGTTCCAAGTGGAGTTCAGCTTTTCAACAAGAACAGGTGGCAAGTGGCAGATTTATTGCCATTCAATATTCCAATAAACTCCTTTGAGAGCAAAACACTCATTTTAGTCATTTTGGCATAACTGACAATCAGATGCAGGTCAGAACACACTCACCATCTGCAGAAAACTTGTCAACAGCTTGAGTGAGGGTGAGGAAGTTGCCTGTCGATTTAGACATCTGAAAGAAAGATAAGATTGTTTGTTTTTTCACACATCCCCTGTGTTGGTGGATAAGCAAGACAGACCCAACAAGGGTTTGGGCAAACCATTTTCTCATGAATCACAGCAAAAAGCACTTTAGTAAATCTGAATGAGGTCTCACAGCAAAAGCAGACTGAACTCTGCATGCACTCAGCACCAAAATATAATCCCAGAAATTCCCTACATTAAACTTAAATACTACTTTAAAACTGGCAGTTTCAGCTCACCCTGTATTGATTTTTCAAGAAGGACTCCAATAGGGTTTGGTTTGGGTTTTTTTTGATTCATATCAGACAGTCTCCAAGGCCTAATTCCTGGGTTCAGGCACTTTTAATTCAATTCAGTGTCAGAACTTGCACACATTAAAAAGTTACTGGCACAAACTTTTTCCTCTCACTGCATCTATTCCAATGCTCTAAAAAGCTAAACTTTAATTAAATAAATAAACATTCTATATTACCCTAAAACTTAACAGAAATGCACTGAACTCTTCACTAAATTGGCGAGACTACACAAGAGCTGACTTGACAGAAAGTGCTACATAGAATCACAGGCAAGGCAGGTCTTTATCTCTAATGAATGAAAAACTGGAGGGCACTAATGAAGAAATGTCACTATTTCCACTGCTTAAATCACAAGAAGTTTCTAGTCTGGCTAGTAAATGCCTATCTTGACAACACAAAAGCCATGTCACACAAAACCTTGCCGTACCTTTTCGGAATTGAGGAGCAGATGCCCATTGGCTCTCACGGCTACTGGCCATTTTTCTCTGTTTGAAGACAAGATACAAAGCTTTTGGCAAGTAAATACATTTTCTCTTTTTAAAAAAAGGAACAAACATTTTATGCTCCAGTTTGAGATGAACACCTTAAGTGGAATCTTCAAAAAAAAAACCTAAGGGTTGTCTTAAATATATTAAAGAGTATCTCTGAAGATGAAAAGAACTACAGTATAAAGGCTAAGGATTATCATTGCCGAAATGCAAAGCAGGGAGCAGTGCACCTGCAATTACAGTTCATTTACTTCACCTTCCTCTATTCAGGTATTTTTAATTTAAAGGCCAGTGATTGGCACTGCCCAAGAGCACACAATAGTGCTAGGTCCACATCTCTACCCATGAAGAAAGGAGATATTAAATTACCCACAATCATCTTTACTATACATCAGAAACCCACTTTTCCTATATACAGTTTTGTACAACCCTTAAACCAAAGTTCAAAGGAACACAAACTGTATCTTCACCCTAAAAGCATCATGAGATGGGCGAAGATTCTCAACCAGTCCTGCACAGTCCATGGGAGTATATACGGCTGTTTTAACCATTCTTGAGAAGGAATTAAGAAGATTTAGTAATAAAGTCACATAAATTCCAGTGCAGGAATACAACTCAACACTGGGAAATCCATAGGAGGAGATATTCCAGAAAAACCAGGAGAAATAATGGTAAAAAACCCTTCCATTTTAATGACTTCTATTATAGACAATTGTATCAAAGCTGCAATATGAAAAAATACATTTTCAACAAAATTCTAAATGTTGTATAGTCCAAAACCCATTAGCAAACGTGACAGAACTGCAAACTCTCCAGCTTTACCTCCTGCACACCTGCATCACATCCCAACTTACCTTTGTTCTGACCACATGGCCACGTGATTGTAGAGGTAGTATGACAGGTGATTTGGAACAAGATCTTTGCCAGAAACTCTGAGATCCACAGGATACCAAAATTCAAACTCCTCCTTCAGCTTATCCAACTTTTCTTTTGGAATCTCAGTTTTGGGGAATGGAGCTGTCTTGAAGAAGATGTAATCCCAAACCTCTTTGCTCATTTGATGTGCCCTGCACAGAATCAGTCCCACATTGCAGAGTCAGTAAAAGCCCCTCACACTCCACAGCACTTTCTATAAGGTAGCTTAAACCTGTTGATCCATTCTCACAGCACTGTCCATGTGATCAGCAATCATGGACAGAGTGCCCAGGGCCTTCGCCTGAGCTCAGGTGAGTGAATCCAACATCAGAAACAAATTCAGAACTGTTCAAGCCATGCCCTGCTTAAACTGCCCTTTGAGATTTCCCAAAAAAGCATGAAGACTCCCTTAAGGAAAAAAGTGATTAATACTTAAGTGTAATCTTGAATGTCCTAGAAACCTGATCATTTCTTTTCCAAATGCCACCACCCAACCTTCAGCACCACCTGTGACCTTACATGAACACAGAGCCCCTCACTGGTATGTCTCATGGAGCCATTCCTTCTGGTTTCCCAGAAGTCAAAGAGCAGGAGGACAGGAGAGAACTGCTGTAGAGTTCAAGGTTGCCTCCTACATGGAAAATATTTGTGGTCTTTTCCCACTTCGAATGGAATGAACATTTAAAACTAATATTTACTACAAGACACATCTTACCATTTACCAGAGGTAGGATCCACAATTTTGAAGGAAAATACTGATGAGATGCAACTGAGACCCACAGCTCTGCAGCCACTGGGCTGCATTAACACATATCCTTCTTGTTTCTACAGATGTTTTTACTCCTGGCTCTCAGAACTTCAGCCGAGTGCACCAGATACTGCCTGCATGCATTCCAAATTAAATACTTTCAAGCCAAAGTTTGTTCCATGTTAGCATCTGCTAAGTGGCTTTGGCCTGTGCTATGCAGAGAGGAAAAGCATTCTGGACCCCAGGTACTTCCAGCACACGTTAGAAAACTACCTCAGAGGATGGTCTGTGCTACCAGTCCAGAATAAATCTTACAGGCTCAGGTTTGCTGGTTTGGTTCTGGCAGCTCTTGTTCTATGCTTTAAATCCCTGTGCCATGACTGAGCTTGTGTTTGCTGCCAAATTCACTGTAAGGTGACTGGCAGGCTGGGCCATAAACCCCTTTTTCCTTCACACCACAGAGCAAGTATCAGTAAAAAGCATTTTCCAAGGCTGCTAGATGTTATCTACTTGCATAGGAGAGCACTCTAATTGGACATGCTTAATTACATCAAATCTGTCATTCAGGGCCCAGGATGCTCACTTCAAAGCTTGTTTCCAGACATGACTAGCTCGTGGGTAGCTTCTCTGTAATTAGAGAGGTTTGAGCCCAAATGACAGCCTTGCCCAGTCTCTCAGAGCTATTTCTGCCTGTAAGAATCAGAATCTTTACTTTGGAAATGGTTTTCAGATTAGTTATAGCATCAGGTAAGAAAGTTTCTATTTCAATATGTAAACTACTCCAGAAATTAGTTCATAAACCACACAGAATTAGAGCAGACAATTCAAGGCACAATCTGAAATGTTTTTTTCAGCTCCAGACTGAGCTGTACTATCTCATCTCTCTAATTCCTATCACCACAGTTCAAAAGCCACTCCAACCAAGAGGTCACATGCCTCCTCCCTCTTGCTCTCAAGATTTCCACAGACAAGTTGTGAATAAAAGATGGTTCTAAGCTTCCAGGAGAGTGACAGTGACAAAAACCAAGAGCTAAATCCTGCTCCCTCTGTACACTGGAACCTACAATTCATTCTGGTGCACAGCGGTCTCAGCAAGCAGACACCTCAGCAGCCACTGACACCAATCACCCAACAACCTGCCAAGGACCATTGCAAGGCAAGTCAAACAAGTACTGAAAAAGGTGATTTACTCTCCACACAGTTCTTTCAGAGATGCTTTCAGAAGCATTTCTCCACTCGCTCTCTTTCTCTCACTGCCTATCACACTCCTCTTTCCTTATTTCCCCTCAGCAGACCTGTTCCGACTCAGCTCACGGTAGTTTAAGTTTAATAATTATGCTTTTTACACACAAAAGCAAAGACTCAGCCTCATTGGCAAGTCTTTCTGCAGAGCAATTCAGGAGATATGCAATTAAATTAGGCACCCAATTAAACAAGAGAACTTAATGGTTCACTCTCCTTACCTGATGCCCAGAGGAGATTCTCCTTGGCCCCTCAGGTTCCCTCCCTGCAGCAGATGAGCCACGGTGTAATAGGCCATGTAGATAGTGGAGTCAGAGAGAGACTCTATCAGCCACTGCTCATCCCAGGGTAAGCGGGTCCCTGGACAGGGGGAGGGTGGCTGTCAGGTACCAGAGCACCACCCCTACCCACACACACGACTCTCAAGCACACATAAGCAGTTTATGATTTTCAGTGGAACATATAAACATGCATATATATATATATTAGTAGTCATGCTTATGCTTTTAAAAATATTTGGTTTAGAAGTTAAATTGTGCACTTGAAAATTTTACTCAAGCACAGTTGCTAATTTTGGATCAGTTTTCTGACACAGCTCAGCTCAAGAACATCTGCTGTGGGTTATAGTGCACTCCTAGCAGCTGTCCCATGTAAGGCTACACAAGATGAAGGCTAGTCAGAATTTGAGGAGAAAACCTAAGAAGGGGTATTAGTTCCCTCTTCTGAGGTCCCTTCCAAATCAATGGCCCAGGTAAAAAGCTACCGAGATACTGTACAGACCACCTGTAGTAATGCAAATATTACCAGCCCCATGCATTTCCAACCAAGCATGCCTTCTCTGGGATGCTAAGCCAAGGTACAAGTTGGACAATGTTGTTCCCACACTTCCCTGTACCACTGGGGATGTTACACAGCACTTAAGCCTTCCAATTGAAACGAGGAGAACCATCCTTACGAAGCACCAGACGAGAAAGGAGTGTTTTGCCTACCTAGGCCATACGTCCTGGAGCACGCATGCTCTTGTAGCCAATCTAAGGTAGCTTCAAAATTTCTCCTAGTCTCTTCACAGAACCTGTAAGAAAGAAGCTCTTACTGCTTTCAGCCCTCTCAGACCCCACCACCAGCAGCAAAGTCACTTTCCTTTACAGCCACATTCATAACTCACGTCTCCAGATGTTTCAAGCACTCTGACGCCTGTTTCTTCCACCTCACTTCACCATAGTCTAAATACCTACAGTCAGGAAAGATTTATTGTAATAAAGCAATCGAGAAGTAGGGTACAATTGGAGCAACTTTTTAACTACAGCTTTATTTCACTTACCACTGGTCACAAAGGGCCACGACACACTCATCAGCAGATCTCGACATAACTTGTTTCTCGGGTTCCATATAAATCATGGCTTCACTCTAAGAGTTCAAAGGGCAATGAAAGCTGAGATTTAAGTACTTAGCAAAGCACTGAAAATCCTGACAACCTACTAAAAAGCATCCCCTCCATTCTAACCTGGTTTATAGGATTTACTGCATGGCTCTCACTACTGCCCAGGCTCTCTGCCTCAGTATTCCCCCGCGTAAAATGAGGCAAGGCTTGACTGTGTGCCTTTGTACAGCACTCTGTACGGAAGGCATGAGGAAAAGGAGGACATAAGCACAAAGTATTTCCCACTGACTATGCCCCGCTGATTGAAACAGCTCCTAGGAAACCCTGGGGGCCAAAGGGAAAGGCAAAGGACAATGGGATGCTGAGCTTCAAATCTACTTGCACACACCATGTGTGCTGATGCAGAGTGATGGGTTACATTATAATCTGGACATAACAATGCCACAACAACAAGGGAATAATGACTAAATGCCTGAAACCTCTCCAACTCCCAATCCTCATTAGGGAGTCTCATTAGAGGGATGCCACAATCACTGTTCATTTACTGCTTTCCCTTCTCTGAAGGATGAGCCCAGCAATGGGGCATTTGCACATCACACATCCCCTTGACCAGCTTGAAAGAGACTTGACAGTTCAGGTCCTACACTTCCAGTATCCTCCCTGCTACGTTAAAGAACAAATTGGACCATCAGAACATGTCCTAGGGAGGGTGACAGAATAAGGCAGGGAATAAGAGAACTCTAAGCTACTCAGCCCAAGAACACCAGGTCCCTCTCTCTGCAGCCTTCTGTGCTCTGCAGTAACCCAAAGCACACCAGGGGTTTCTCTGGCGACTCAGACCTGTGAAAAGGTCAAAATGGACAATGCAGAAGCAGCTATGCGCACACTGTCACATACCTTATCCAACATCAGCTTCTGAATGCGTTTCTTGACATCTTGAACTTTTTGTCCTTTGAATTCATCCACCAACATCACCTGTAAGAGATGGGTCACGGGAGACAATTTTTTTCAAAATTTAGCAAGAAATACGTGCCATAGGTGTTCAAATCAATATAAGGAAGTAGCAGGTGCTGCAATCTTTGCCATGCAAAAAATAAGAGTACAGGTATTGCTTTTTTTCATTAAGTGGTCATCTTTACCCAAAACCAGTTTGTACACATGTCAGCATCCACATAGATGACACAGTGCAGAGTCAGAAATAGAAACAGTTTCTTGCTTACAAAAGAACAGCTGATAAATACACAGTGAGCTACTGAGGTAAAGACAGGAGGAAAAAAAACAAAACAAAACACCCACATAGCAAACAAACAAACAAACCCCACAAAAAAAACCCAACCCAAAAACAAAACAAAAAAACCTGCAAACAACACCACCTTGCTCCTTTCATATCAGTTTCCCTATCTATACTTGCAACAAAATGGATCAGCTCCCCAGAAGGTGATCACTTGTTCAGAAATCAGGTTATAACGTTCAGAGAACACAGGAACATCTGAGTGAAAACTTCCTCCAATTCTACGTCACTCCTCCAACTGCAGAACCTTACTGCAGGAAGAGTCTAAATGAAAAGTGCTTTAGGAAAAAAGGACAGGGTCCCTCTTTCTTGAGGTTTTTGGTTTTGGTTTTTTTTTTTCATTCTTTATCTGCCTTTTTTTTCTCCTAATTAAACTCACCAAGAGACTACTTACCAAAATCTTTTACTACTTACTCCCTCATAGAATCCTTTCAGGTACACTCTCTCCTTGGCCTCTGCAAGCTTCTCTCTGTCATTCTGGCTCTGGATTTTTAACTCATCACAGACAAATGGAGCACAAAGGCTGCCGTAGCCTGGGATTTCAATGATGGGCACCTGAGAATCAACAAAGGGCTGTCAAACCCCTCCTGCCCCGCACTGTTCACTCTGTACATTCATGGCATCTAACACAAGTTACACAGGGCTTACAACACCTTGGTGCTATTCCACTCATCAGCCAGAATTACCAGCAGTCCCCAGGGTGACTCCTGAGCTGCCCAGGAGTATCCCATGACACGGCACCACCCCGAGCTGTCCCAGCTCTGGAGCTGGCGTGTGGCACCACGAGTGCTGCAGGGTGCTGGGATGGCTTTGCCCGTGACCTGCATTTCCCAACGGAAGCCGCCTCAGCCACGAGGCTGTGCTAACAGCGAGGGGACTGCAGCTTCCTGCACAGAACAGATACACTCCTAATCTGGCCATCAGGGCACTGAGTTTTCAACAACCAACAGGTTATCAGTATAATGATGCATTCCATTTTCCAAACCCATAATTCCCATAAAAATTCATACTTTCCTTTCTCTCTGAAGTATAGGATAGAATAACAAATCTTGGATGCAACTCTTAACAGACCAAATGTAACTACAGGAAAACATGAAAATTTTACTCTAAGTTTTTCAGCTCTTTCAACTGAAGAGGACTTTAAATAGAAACGCTGGAAGAGGTAGGCACAGCTCCTGGTTTGTTTCTCCTCAGTGAGCACAGCATCCTATGTGCTATAGATGGACACATCCGGGTGCACTCACCGGCTCGAATGGCAGGACCATTTCATCTCTGATGCCATACTTCACCCTAAAAGCCTTGAAAGTTGGAAGAAAAAAAACAATAGAAAGAAGTCTTATAGATTTAAAGGTTTTTATCCATTCATAGTGTCTTTTCTGTACATAATGTTTTATTATAAATCAGACAAAGCCACTTCCCTGCCTTCTCACCATTTCTGACACCTGAGCTCAATCCCCATCTCATTTCCAGATAATTCTTTGCCATAATTATCTACATTTTTTAAAAGGGGAAAAACTGATATTGCTCTACCCTGAAATTAATGGACAAAAATTCAGTAGCCAAGGATAGCTGTTCGAACACTGATATACTCTTGCTGTTAGTAACAACCACTTTCACTCTCATTTGAGATTCATAAAGAATCTTAATCTAATTTCTGGAAATCATTTCCACAACAGGAATTCACTTTGTTTTACTGGTGCTCTTCTCTGCCTAAACATGCAGCACTAGTTACATGATTCTCATCCAAAACTCAGACCTGAAGTCTGAAAAAAAACCCACATCTGTCCTAGCCCATTGGTATAAACTTCATTTACTTTTAACTACTTTGATTTCAAGTTAGAGATGGCAAAATGCCAATTAAAGTGAGTTTCATTTTACCCACTAGATATTCACCTTTGACCGTCTTCACTATGGAAAGGAAACAGAAATAATTCAGTTAACAGACTGACCTGCTTCTTTTTCAAGTCTCTCAGGGCTGCAAAGTCATCTGGAGAGTCAGAGGGAACACTCGTCACCACTCCAGTTCCTTGGGAAAGGAAAAGATAAACAGATGAAAGGATTAGTCCCCACATACTGAGTGCCAGTGCCCATCCAACAGGCTCTGCTGCAGTTACCTTTATCCTCCTTGATGGTGAGCATGGGCAGGGCATATATGACCTTGTAGGTGCTGAGCGGTGCCGAAAGCGCAGCACCGAGAATCTCCTGAGCAGGACAAAGGAACACCGTTACAGTAAATCAGGGGGTTTCAGCCTAGTAGAGCAAGCTCTCCTGGCTGATATTCTTCAAATTTTCTGTAAATTTTCCTTACACATTACAAACAAGTTAAATACATTTTACATACAGATGGACAAGGAGGAAGTACATATGAAAATGTGTGGTACTATCTGAGACAGTATAGAGATTATTTATTGGTAGAAAAGTCAAAAACCAAATTCAAAGAAACTTAAACTACTAGTATGTAGAATTGGGAAAACATAGGAAGCAGAAGAACAGTTTGCTTCCAAGTATCTGAAGCTCAACAGGATTGAGGCAGGAATGACTTAGGAAGCCAGTGTCAAAAGCAACATTAAACAAAGGAAAGCATATTGTCAAGATATTCACACTGACAGGAGGCAGTCTAGATGTGGCAGCTGTCTTCTACCTCACTAATTTACTTGAATTCACATCATGTCTACTAAAAAAGGAAAAAAATCCTGTATTTTCTACTTCATTCTTCAAAGCAAGATCAAGAAAGGTGGTGACAAGTTGTAGTGAATGGAGATTGAGGGATGCAAACAGCTGAAGGTGCTTGGTATCAGGACAAATAAACACCACTGATGACACTTGCACAGAGCACACAAGTTAAGGTCAGTAAATCCCTAAACCACTGACACTCAACTACTCAGCTAAGAAAGCTTAATTCACATAGAGGTACTGGAAATGTCAGTACCAACAAAAGCCTTTTCCACATAACCCTTTCTAGCTATTACTTTTCCCCCTCCCTTTCCATTCACTCCTCCCAGCAAGCAGAAAAGCATTACTTAGCACTATCCCTTCACCAAATCATGCTGAGGAAAGAGGAATGCATCTGTCCCCAGGTAAGTGCACCAGGTTATTCTCCCAGCAGCAGCTGTGGCTTGGCTGCCAAGGAAGCTGCCTGATGCTTGCATTTTTAGCCACTAAAATTTTAGTCACTCCAAAATTTCTGTGATAGCTCCTGTATTTTCTTTACAATTAGAACTCCACCATCATCTTTCTAAGCATAAGCCCCAGAGGACCAGCTAAGCCTGCCCAGCAGGCTGCAGGATGCTCACCTCTCCCATCAGCTCCTTGACCACAGGCACGACCCCGTTGTCCTTGGTGAAGCCCTGGTAGGACATGTTTCGGGCAGCACGCTGGGTGCAGATGAAAATGTCCCCATTCCCAGTCTCAAAGCCAATGTACTTCATGTCCGGGCGCAGCCAGCAGTTGGTCTGGCCAAACATGGTCTCTGGCCTGAGTGTGGCAGCCACCAAGAAGATGTTTTTTCCTCTCAAGCCACTGTGGGGAAAAAGTACTGGATAAGTTACCAAAATAAAATCATTCCAGGTCACACAGAACAGGCTTTTAAATTAACATCAACTTTCAAGTAACATTTCCTAAGAGACAAAAGTGGATCGTTAATTCTTTGTGGGTTTCTCATTTCTTTCCTGTTTTTTTTTTTTTTTTAATTCCAACTTGAGCTCCATGCAGACACAGTGAATAGGGCAGCTCAGGATTCTGACCAGGTCTTTGAAGTGATGGAAATAACCAGGTGAAATTAAATTCTGCATTAGGCAAAACAGACTTTTCAATGCAATGGTCAGTTTTGGCCAGGAGACGAGTCTATCTGCCACTAAAAAGTCATGACCTACCTCAATTTTGCAGGGTAAGGATCCAACACCTTCATTTTTATCAGCGTGTATTCTTGAGGCCCAACACCCTACAATTCCCACAAATAATGCAACAATCAATAAATGAAATTGACTTGAGCAGGACAGAAAATAAATCCTATTCTGCAGGATCCTAATCCAAACACGATTCAAGGTACTCATGCTTTCTTCAGAGTAAATCCTATTTCCTTTCATATGAAAAGCGGTTCATTAAAATGCAGACTGCAGAGGGGTTATACTGTACTCCTATCTCCAAAAACTTAGTTGTCACAGACACTGTCTCAGCAACATCTAAGCTAACAACAGCTTGTTTATTTAGTTGCAACAGACAACAACGCAATGGAGTGATGCTGCTGGCACAGATTGCCAAAAAATGACAGAAACCAGCTACAATGGAAAATACTATCCATAGTTCCAGACAAATCTGCTCAAGAGAGGAGTTCATTCAATTTTCACATGCACTGACAACTGAGAGCCAGTGACTCTGCACATACAAACTATGTTTTGCTTCGAGATACAATTTACTTTACATTCAGTGTTTAAGATCATAAGCAATGCATGAAAGTGTCAAGTAAAAATATTACCTCTCCTGTTTGCCTGTCATGATCCATGCAAGGCTGCCCATCTTTAGGAGAATAAATTGTGTATCTAGACAAAGGTATTTTCATTTAGCAGTGAGTAAAATAAGGTATAGAGCAAGAAGAAAAAAAAAATATAGCTCTCTGTGAAAGAAAAGACCTCTTAATGGTATTTTCAAATTTTGTGTGGATCTGTTTCCATCAGTGCCAATGTTCAGTCTTCACAAGAGCTTCCAGAATCGGCCCTTTGCTGCTTTGAGTTGGCACCCATGAAAAAACTAAACCCAGAAGACAAATCTCACATGCTTTGTTGGCACAACTACACTTCGCCGCGTCAGGCAGAGCGCCAGCAATGAAAGATTCTGGTTTCACATGAGTTAAAAACACACTCTAGAGATGTGTCACAGGGCTCTGTCGTTGGTACAGCTGAGCTTATCCACATCCCCAAAATCTCAGAGCTGAGTGGCAGCTTACCGTTTGCCAAACTTAATCTTATTTCTTTCCTTTAGTGTAAGGAATTGCCATCGTACAAAGGAATCATAATAGGGATTGACATTTGTTGTAATGAAGGAACGCCTCCAGTCCACCTGCAAATGGGCAAGAGGCCCCAGTAAGTAAGCACAATCAAGAAATTAAAGGAATCTCATCGTACCGTAACTATTATTTTAAAAATAAAAAGAGCTTTCTCACCAAAAAGACAATGCAAGTAGGTATCCCTCAAAGGGTGTAAGCTTAAACACATATCTGTGCCTGCTCTCTCGGAGCAGAGCTGTCAAAGCCTCGAGGTCCCTCTACTGACTGAGAAATTTAGAGGTTTTGTGGTAGTTTTAACCAACCATTCAAGCTGAATTTCAGCACCGCCTTGTTTATCATCTTTACATCGCCTCATTTTCAAAAATCTGTTCTCAGCAGGACAGGTACTTTTAGGAGGAATAATGATGTGACGATAAATAGAACTTCAGACAAGTTATCTCACATGGGAACCATAGGTCATAACGCCTTTACTGGACTCATTTCCAGCTATGACCACTGCACAGGGTACAAAGCTCTACATAAGAAAGCACTTAATTATCACCCAAGACCATTAAAAGGTTAAATGAGTAATTCCATAAATATCAGAAACATTCTGGAATTACGCTGTTATTACACAAAGTCTCAAGGAGAAGCAGCACATTCACCAACACAGTAACAATACAGATATGGTTGACTGTGTAATTGAGGTTAGAATCTCCCAGAGTCACCTTCAATCCCATGCTCTTCAGATCCTGGACAGCAAGGGGAGGGAAATAATCCAGCCAATGCTCAGCTTCAGAAAAACTGACCACTTCTTCATCAGACAGACCCAAAGACTTCATGATCCCCCACTGGTATTTGGAAGAGCCAGTCTTGGCAGCAGCCTTGCTCTGAAAGAACAACTGGGATTAGGAAGAAGCCCACAGTCTTGTCGCAAGAGCATTTGCCTCTGTTAATGTTATGGTTTCTGATACCAGATACACAAGTTAATACAAATACTCTCACATCCTCTCTCTAAGAGTGAGGATAAATGGGTAGAGTTCTCATTGTACACCTTGTACTCACACTTTCCATCCTACCATACCATATTCACTGTACATTTCCTAGCCCTCCTCTTCCCAACTGTTCCATGCTGGTGTCCAACACACCTGCAGAGGCTCTGCCACAACAGCCTGGCAAGGAACAGCCTGTTCTCGGGGTGCTGCTCAAACCCACGGGCATTTGTTTGCACCACGGGAAGGTGGATAGCCCTGCACTACACTTATACCAAAAACCTTTGCACACAGGAAGGCATCATTTAAACTTTACCTTTTTGCCTTTTGCTTTGTCTTTGATGATAGTTTCTTCCTCTTTTTTACCAGAATTTTCTTCCTCTTCCTCCTCCTCATCAGGAAATTCCGGTGGGCAACCATACAATTCCATTTCTCTTTTCAGCTTATCTGCACAAGCCTGAACAGAGTTATTGGGAGTGTGTCAGCCGAGGCACCGGCTGCAATCACAGCCAAGGAGTGGGTTTTACTGATAACATTTTGCATTCCACGCTTTAAGTGCTTTACTTTTTCTGGACCTTGCATTAACATCTAGGAGATCCTGCCACTTCCAGAACAACTTCCAGGGCAGGAGGGGGTTTACTGTGAGGATTTTCTTGCAAAGGAAAACATACAACAGGTAAAATTTAGTTTTCTGACATTCTATCTTCTAGAAAGTGATGTTCGAGCACAACACATGTTTATTACAAATTCAGGTTCCAAATCACACTGTCTTGGTGAATTTTTAAATAAACTAAGGTGGTGCAGGGGATGGACAGTAACCAAGGCTCCAAGCAGCCTTAGGGATAAAAACCCCACCAGAAACAACCCCCAGCAACTGCAAAATTCTCACCTTGATGGGCATCCCTGTGCAGTGCAGCCCAAAGGGAAACAGGCAGCTCCTCCCCTTCAGCCTCTGGTACCCCACTGCGAACTACAGACAAGGAAAATGGAACAGCTGAAACGGGAAGGGCAGCAGGCTGAGCCAGCCCCTGCTCAAACGCAGGTGTGATTCCTTCTCCAGCATGCAGCTACCGACAGACAGGTGAGTGCAGGCACACAGCTGGGCACACGGCAGGGAGGTGAGACCGAGTTTGCTCCCGGGCCTGCCCCTGAGGCTGCACAGGACAGGCGTGCCCAGCTTCCAGGCTGGCTCTGGCCAGAGGCCAATGGGTGCAAAAAGAGGGAGGCTGTGGAATCCTGCCCACTAGTGCCCAAAACCTGCTCCCACACAGGTCACAGCAAGCACAAACAAAAGCGACAGATCTCTTGTGAAGTTTGAGCCATTTAGCAGCATCTCCTAAAAATCTCATTTCAAAGAACGAACAGGGGAAACACCTGCAGCCCCATCTCATCAAGTTAAAAAAGACATGAATGGCATTTCCCTTCAGTCAGCAATATTCCTATGGAAAATATGGGGAGAAAGGAAAATTTAGTAAGTCATGACCATCAGACAATAGGAATTGACATGGCATCCTGTTAGCTCAAAACTGAACTACAAAATCAGCATTTGTTCTAGAGTATTATTGAAAGATATCAGCAAAGGAGAATGTTTACCTCACATTTAGATAAGGAAAATGTGTGTCCCAGGTGCAGACGGCCATTCATGTAGGGGTAAGGAAAGGTAACAAAGTACTTTCCTTTGCTGAGAAGAAAGTCAAAGAATTAAAACACATAATTAGCTTTTGACCATCAGACAATACACGAGCAAAACAGGTAACTGGTATGTTCAGCTATTATCAACCCAGTGACGTTAAAATATTTTCGTCACCCAGTGACATGAGTCTTTAATTTTAAAGAGCTGATACATTAACAGGCTTTATCATCTTAAAAAAATAAACACAAAAGAAAAAACCCAGAGAGGACTGACATCACACAGAAACACTGAGATAGATATAGCATGTTCCCAAAGGTAAAAAATTCTAATCCTGCTTCTGTAAATTAATTACAGCAAAGGCTTAAAGTCATTTATTTAATCTCCCACCGTGTGAGTTCAGATTTTAAGGGCACACTGCAAGCAATCATTCCTTTCACAGGGATATATTGTTGCAGGGTGTTTCAAAGATGTATTATGTTGTTGGAACCTGAGTTCTCAAAGCAGCTAAGAAAATATTTACATTTACATTTAGGACACGGTGAATTTCTACCTCTACCTTTGCACTCTACTTCACGCCTTGTCTCTTCCCTTCACACACTCCCTCCATCTATTAACACGCAAGAATAAAGGCCAAGTCATTTGTTTGCTCGCAAAATCTACAGTTTAAGAACCTGCCACCTGTTATACCACTTCAGTTATTATCTTGGTTTAGTCTGACTTTCCCACACACCAAATATTAACCTCATACTGCCAAGGTCATTGCTTTTCCAGCAACCTTCCCACAGGATTAATGCTGTTCCCCCAGGCAGCCTCTCCACACCTGCAACGAGCATGAATCTCACTGATCCCAAAGGAACTGTGCTTCCAAGCATGCTATGCATTCCCAGAGGATGAACAAGTTTCTCAGGATTACTCTGGGGCAGAAATAAAACCAAGAGTCATATGGTCTTCCCCAACAGTGCAGAGCACTCTGCACCTGTGAAAGGCTCTTCCTCCCGGCAGCTCTGCTCCAACCCCTCTTGGCTGGAGCCAGTGCTGACCAAGGTGGCTCATCCACTGTCCCCACAGCCAGAACTCCCCGGGACCACCCCAGGAACTCCCCCGGGGCCAGGGCTGGCAGAGCCCTCAGCCAGGACAGCTGCCCAGGCCCTGCAGCAGTGCTCATGTGTCACCTGGGAGCACAGAGCCCAGAGCCCAGCCACACCTGCCCACTCCTTTAGAGCCAATTTCAGACAGCTGAGAACAATCAGGGAACCAGCCAGGTGGGAGGAGATGTAACCCAGGAGATAAACACCTTCTACAATCGATAGACAGCAACTCAGGAACATTGTACCACCAGAGCAGAAAAGCATTATCAAAGCAAAACATCAACCAAACCCAGCCAGACAGAAGGCAGAGTGCCGTAGGAAACACCACCACCAACCAGGCGGTGGGACAAACCTGTGCAACACGGTTCATGTACGAAAACAAACCACAGCCCCTCATCTGAGGAACAGTAATGGTCACATGCACCTGACCTTCCTCCGTTCCTACAAGAGGCTGGTCTACAGCAGGACCCGGGACTTTGTGTACCACTGTTTTGCTCTGGGAAGCAGAGCAGGACACACCCTTCCTCAAAGTGAAATCTCCGAGTGGTGAGGCTCAGGCATCACACTGAGGAACCTCCTCCACGTCAAAGAGTACAAGTCACCAAAGAGAACCTGGTTTTCAAGCCACAGAGGGTACTGACACTGCCAGAGAATGAAAAAGCTTCTCTCATCCTGCTGGAACTCAGCCACACACGTACTTAGCTGCTTTATGCCATCAGCTACAGAAATGTCAGCAATGTGTGAGCAAGTCCCTCCAGCTGAGCCATGAATACTGCTCGTTACAAAGGGGCCATTTTTCTCCCCAGCAGATTTTGAATGAAAAGACATTTCAAGCAGTAAAAAACCAAATACAGAGATACCTCCTCTGGTCCTTCCTGTCTGCAGCATTGATCTCAAACACTCGATCGCGGTCCCACTTCTGCTGAATCTCTCTTTCAATCTTCTTCAGGAAATCCACTTTCGCTGTTCCTTTACGCTCCTGTTCAACAGAGAAAGGAAGAGAAGTCTGGCGGATCAGGTCAAGAAATAACAGAAGTGTAACCTATCAGAGACCTGACTGAAATCCTTTGTTCAGAGACTCCTGAACTCCTTTGGGTATGGGCAAGCACTGCTCCAGAGCACAGCAGCAACACCTCATGGCAGAGCAGCAGCGATGCCCCTGCAAACCTGTACGCTGAGATCCCGCCTTCTGAAACGGGATCCGAGGTCCGTGAGGAAAGGGTTAACAACGCTTTCCAAGGCACAGGACGCTACACTAGCCAAGACACACACACACTGACCATCGTGCCAATAAAGAACAAACTCAGAGAGGTCTGAACTGGGGAGGTAGAAGAGGGTATAAATCGTAAGTAAAAACACCCAGAGAATTCTGGTTTAATTCCAGACTCTCCACAAACCCATGCGATGCTTCTTCCTCCTCAACATAAAGTGGGAACAGCAGTCCCTATGCCAGGAAGAGGGTCTGGTAATAACTCTAATTGTAGTTCACGGAACTCTTCAGGTACAGCATTCCAAGCAATTTTAATTAAATCATGTTCAGTAGCCCTTCCCCTCATTCTTTTACCATATAACACATGGCAAGTATTAAAGGATCTTATTCTTTCACTGTATAACACACAGGAATTGCTGAAGGACACACGCATTACAGATTCTGCACTCATGAAGGTTGAGGATTTAGCTTTTTTCCATCAAAACCAAGACACTTCTAAAACCTTTACATCAAGGATCCGCATCCGCCGGGCAGAGGCCCCGCGCACGCCCCTATGAGAGCCTTTTCACGAAGGCCTCGGCGCCGAAGTGACCCTGAGAAGACGGTGAGGAAGCCCAGGGAACGCCAAGAGCCCCGAAGGAGCCGAAAGCCAAGTCCCCCCAGCCCTCCTCCTCAACTCACCGCCATATTGCCGCGCCTGCCGGCGTCCGCGCGGGCCGGACCAACAGCGGCAGCGGGCGGGGGAGCCGAGGCCGCACCAAGGCGGCGAGCGGGGGGAGACTGAGCCCTTTTTAGCGTGAAGAGAGGGGAGGGAAGGAGGGCAGGAGGGAGAGCGAACGGAGAGATCACTGCGGCCGCTTCTCCCGGCTGGGGAGGGGGAAATGCGCGCGGCGTGCCTGTCCCAGGTGTGGGCCCGCCGGACCGCTGGCCCTTTAACAGCACCCCCCCAAGATGTCGCCGCGGGTTCATGTGCTCGCTCTACCGAACTTGCTGGTTCTCCCTGACCCTCGGCTCGGGCTCTGGGGCGCTGCCATTGGCTGGCATCGCGGAGCGGCGCTGTCTGATTGGTGCTGGCGGCGCGGCCCCGCCCCGGCCATGCCCAGCAGGCTGCGCTGCGGGCGGTGCCGGGCAGGCCGCGGCGATGGCGGCGGTGTAGCTGTGATCGGGCGGCGCGGGGCCACCATGATCATCGAGAGCGTAGACGCGCTCAAGTCCTGGCTGGCCAAGCTGCTGGAGCCCATGTGAGTGTGGGCGTGCGGGCTGGGCGGGCCGGGCGGATAGTGCTTCCCGCGAGCCGGGCCCGGCCGAGGCGTTACGGCCCTGCCCCCGGCCCAGGCCCGGCGCGCCGGGAGTGCGGGACAGCCCGAGCCCAGGCAGGTGCCGGGGGCCTTTTGTACTACAACGTGCAACGGAGCTGGAGAAGGGTTTGGAGCCTAAGTCTGATGAGGAGCAGCTGAGAAGGGTCTCAGGCCGGAGAAAAGGAGGCTCAGGGGGGCCCTTGTGGCTCTGCACAACTCCCTGACAGGAGGGGGCAGCCGGGGGGTTCGGGCTCTGCTCCCAGGGAACAGGGACAGGAGCAGAGGGAACGGCCTCAGGCTGGGCCAGGGGAGGCTCAGGGTCGACATCAGCAGGACTTTCCGCATGGAAAGGGTGCTCAGGCCTTGGCAGGGGCTGCCCAGGGAGGTTTGGAGTGCCCATCCCTGGAGGTGTCCGGGGAAGGCCAGGATGTGGCACTCAGAGCTCTGGGTTGGGGACAAGGTGGGCATCGGGCACAAATTGGATTCGATGGTCTGGGAACTCTTTTCCAACCTGTGTGATTCTGTGTGCTCCCAACTGCTGCCCCGGCTGTGCTGTCGACTTCTGTCCTAGCTGTGTCATCTTGGAGCAGAGCCACAGGCTGCTGCAGGAGCTGACAAAACCTGGAATAATGTTAAAACTGTGGAAACTCTGCATTTACATTCTGCTGCTGCAAATAGTGGGAGTGGGACTGGGATGGAGGCAGTATGGATGCAGGTCATGTCGTGCATTTTATGGGGTCTAATAATTCACCCTGGCTGTCAAGGGGTGCTTGATTTGTGCTCGTCCCAGGCTCTGTGGTGCCTTAACACAGCTGGTGCTGGTGGTGCAGGCACAGCGAGGGCCCAGTGGGTCTCACCAGGGGAAGCTGCTTGTCAGTGCCTAGCCTGGCTTAGGTCTCCCACAAAATACAACCGAGGCCTGTGGGAAGTGTTTTAAATAGGCCTTAGGTCTGCTCAGTTGCCATCATTAAGTATTAGGCTCTTGAAAGTTCTTCACAATTTTCTTTTTCCCCTTGTTACAATCACGGGTTCCTCTGGTTTTTGGTTAAACCCCGCTGAAAGTCTTTAAACTGGAGCATGACTCCTGCTCTTTCCCTGCCAACTCCAGTCGGCATCCAGAATTCCATAGGCATTTGAGCTGCACTGTGGAATGTGAGGCAGAGAATCAAGGAATTGGCCAGTGGGCCCCAACAGTCAGGGACTGTGTAGTGATGCTGGAGTGACAATACAGACTGGCTTACCTGGAGGAGTGCACTCACCTTGTGTGCTCCTGTACTGCGTGATGGGATGGGATCAGATAGGGTGCTTGGGAGGGACTCACATATGGAGGAAGGAAAGGTAATGGTTATGAAGTGAGGGATCATGTCCTCTATTTGAATTGAAGATTTATAGTCAATGGGTGAGGGCCTCAGTACATCACACACAGTGAATGCATCACATATAGGTTATTTCTCTGTGTGTGCAAGAACTGTAAAATCTGTCAATTTGTGGTTTCTTTGTTCTTAATTGCTCCATTTACCCTGGCTTTCAGTGGAGGTTGGATGTTGTTGCAGGCTATATTGGAGTAGAGCTGCTTGATTGCTGTTTATTAAGGGTTTTTATTTCTGTCACCAGTTGCCCTCTGCTTCGGTTTTTGCCTTTTGCTTGCTTTCTGCATCTTTTTCTTACTTGAGAGTATTTTGAGGTGTATATATGTCATAATTTTTCTCTCTTTTCCTAGAGTTACTGTTCTCAGAAAACACACAATTGCCTCTCTAAATGTTATTTTAAAATAAAAACCTTCTGAGTATTGTAGGTTACTGCCCCCAGCTGATATCTGACATCTGCACCCTCTGCAAGGCCAAACAAGGAGCTCTCGCTTAATGACACTGTTACTCTATTTCATACCTGGAGTGTTTCTAGTCCCTGAATAATGGAATCTAAAGCAATAGCCAATGTTAGGATTAGTGGCAAAGTATCACTGCACAAAGTTGGTATCTCTGGTCTTTGTGAAGACAGACAAGGGTGAGGGAGTGTGGGGAGAGAACCTGGGTCAGTAATTGCTCCCCTTTGGGTGTTTTGCCAACGTTCGAAGGTTGCCGTAGAATATGGCATGGACGTATCCTTGAGGAAGAAGCCCCAGCACATCAGGACAGTCACTGAAGCTGTGCAGAATGTGTCTCTGTGTGTATTGAAAATGGACCTCTGTGACTAGTTTTCTGAACTACTTTATAACAGTGTTTTAATTTTTAAACCCAGATTAATCCTTCACAGTCCTTGTGCAGCGCCTTGCCTGGTCCGTGCTCTGCTGTGCCTGTAGAGCCATTTGAGGTGTGGTTGCTGGGCTGGGAGGAGGTTCAGCAGCAGTGGCGGCTGCTGAGCTGCCCACAAGTGGGTCTGTCTGGGCAAAAGAAAGGTGGTTTTCCCTCAGCAGAGCTCAGGAAGAGCAGAGAAGTGGCACCTTTGTCAGGTGCGGTTGGGGGGGGGGGTCACAAGGCAACTGCAATATTGGGCTGTGGTTGCAGAAAGCCCTTGGCTGGCTCCATGGCCCCAGTGCAGCTGTGCTGGTGCTGCATGTGAGCCCAGCAGCCCAGGGGTGTTGCAGGAGCTCTGGGGGGGCTCTCCCCTGGGCTCGGCATCCTGCAGCAGCCAAGCACAGCTCTCTCTCTCACTAGATGTGACGCAGACCCCTCAGCCTTGGCCAACTATGTCGTGGCGTTAGTCAAGAAAGACAAGCCCGAGAAGGAGCTGAAAGCTTTCTGTGCTGACCAGCTGGATGTGTTTCTGCAGAAAGGTGTGGTGCTCTGCACGTCCACGGCTGTCTGGGGGCATTTGCTCTTTGCGGGAGGAGGGAGGGTGATGCACCATTACTGCCTTCGAAATGTTTCTTGGTATCCATTAATATTTCGTTATTATTTGAAGGAATAAAGATCTTGTGATTAAAAAAATAATAATCGTAAGATGAAGTTGTTTAACTTGGGCTTTTCACAGTGGGTGGGAGGAGGTGTTCTTAAATAAAAGCAATTTAATTTTAAGTGTCAGTGGTGTAGCCAGAAGCTTCTCTGACAGGTGTTTGGTAACTTTTGAAAACCCAATCCACATTAATCTTTCAGGTTGCTGGGGAGCTTCACATGTGGCAATTTGCTTCATAGTCAAGGATTTAAACACCTGAAAGTCTGACACTCACTGGGAAGGTTATTGTGCATTTCTTGTGATGTTGAACTGCTGATGGGGGTGTTGAGAATTATTTACTCTCATAAAAATTGCCCTAAAGAGGCTGCTGAGTGTAGCTGATGGAACTTATGGATAGCTGTGGACTTGTTCCTCGATCACAGGCTCCAATCATGCTTGCCCCTTGGAACAGAAGTCTCTGTTGCTGTCTTTGATATATCTGAGGAATTTCTTCCTAAATGAACAGCCTCAAGTGCCACAAATTCCAGCTCCTTCAGAGGAGCTAATGCTCATTAGTCTGAGGTGCTGCAGCTGCAAGCAGCCTACCTGGCCGACTGTTTTCAGGGTCTTCTCTGGTAAATGTAACCATGCATTTTAATGCGTATGTAACAGTATTTTCTTATGTTCTGTATCCTCAGAAACTTCAGGGTTTGTAGATAAACTTTTTGAAAGTTTGTACACCAAGAGTTACCTTCCTTCTGCTGAGCCCACAAAGGCAGAGGCGAAGGCTGCAGGGCAAGAGAAAGAAGAAGTCAAGGAGGAGGTAATGTTATTTATTCTGCCTGCCTTTTATTTTCAAAGTAGCTCTCCTGCATTTGTGAGGCAAAATGTGAAAGAAAAATATACTTTATTGTGACTGATAATCTCCATGATCTCTGTGTGTCTGAAGAACCATGGAAGGTCGATTCAGACAAGAACATTTTACATCCCTTTGCAGAGTCTACCTTCAATTGAGCACTCAGAAATCCTATTCACAGCTCTGACAATACCAGTGGATAATCACTTGGAAGGGTTTGAGAGGGAGAAGCAGCAAAAACATTCCAAAACATTTCCAATTTTGTATATTGTGTGAGGAATGAAAATTCCTTAAAATGTTTTCTGTGATGCTTAAAATCAGTGAAATATGTTGGGCTCTATATTGGAATAATTACTTTGGAAAGTCAGGTATTGTTTGTTTGCCAACAGTTTTCTATTTTACCTTGATTTTAAGTTCTGTTGGCAAAACTGAAAGCAATCAAGTTTTTGAGAGAAGGTGACAAATAATTACAGAAATTGTGAGTCAGCCAAACCCAGGTCAGCCCAAACAAATGCAGGTCCTTATTAACCAGAATGTGATTCATCAATTGATTTAAATTAAAGTTGCTTTTTAGTTTTTTTCCTCTTTTCTGATGTCCTTTTTTATCTGAGGATGTGACACAGAGTTATGACTGTTTGTGAAAGTAGCTTTGCTTATGGGAGCTCATATTGCCACTGTACAAGACTTTCACTGTAAGAGCTTTCCCCTCTGTCCTCAAAGTACTGTCATAGTTTATAGAAAGTTCTTTAGAACTACCTTCAGTTGACTTAACCAGTGCTCTGGTGGGGGCAAAGGAGGAGGTTTGGGTGGCTGGAGGGGAGTGGCAATAAGCAAAAGAAGATATCTAGGACAGCTTTTTGGGCTAACTTTACAGAATCAGGACATTAATTAGTTATTTTGATAAAGCCCAGTGTATGGTGTGATTCCTGCACACAGAGGCCACGAAATAAACCACATGTAGAATCTCAGTGAGGTCAGGGCTGCAGGGGACCCCAGGTACCATGTGGTACACCTTGTGCTGGGAGCAGGACTGCAGGTGGAGCCCTCCAGAGCCCTGTCAAGCCAAGTCTTGAGTATTTCTACCAGTTCTCCCATGATAATCCTGTTATACAAGGACGCAGGAAGCCTCCCTTTTTGTTTCAGTTGGGAAAAAAAAGTCTTTTAAAGATTAATGCATGTAAACTTTTTCCATCAAAGTTTACAGTAACTTGTAAGCAGTGTAAAATGGCAGCAGAAGTGCAGAATGGGTCAGTGGTTTGCAGTAGTGGTACAGCTGACAGACTTCTGAACCTGCTGTGGTGGAGGCCAGCAAGAAATGTGACCAGTTCCACCATGGGAGCAGATTTTTGCCTTAAAGCAGTTATTTAAAATGTCAGCTAGTGACTTCCCTACCTGAAGAGGTGACTCCAGACTTTCTGTTTAAAGGCTCAGGAAATACCTCACTTGTAGAATTGCTTATGCTAAATAAGGTAGTAGAGTGGAGAGAAATCTTGTCTTTCATGAATCTTGTTTAGAAACAAAACATCAGAGTGTTTTTATTTGGGGGCATCTCTTCTGCAGAATAAAAAAGAAAGTTTGAGACCAAAACCCTTCAACAGACTCTAGTGCTTGATTACTTGTAGTGCTTCAGTACTCTGGGAAAGTAATACTTGAGTATTGTTTTATATGGGGTGCTGTCTGTAACATGAACTACATTTTTGGTGTAGTTTTCTTCATTAAAAAAGTGATACTCGTCCTTGTTTGGTAGTTGTGTGTTAAACAGAATTTTCAAGAGTCTGTTGAAGAAGAGCGGGAGAGCAGGAAGAAGAAGTATTCCAGTCCCCAGAGGAGCCGTGCAGATTCCAGTGAGCAAAGGTTAGCTTTGAGGCACAAAATTAAGATATTCTTCTGTATTTTATGTCAATCTCTGACTGTGTTTTTTTACCTTGTAGGCAGTGGTTTTTAATGAAAAATAGGGATTTTTTCCTTCCTTTGTCTGTGATATGTTGAGAGTATGCTGATCATGTGCTTGAGAAGTCTCGACAAGAAGTTGATCTCTTGCAAAAAAATGATAGTATTCTTCAAATTACAATTCCTAGGAATGTCATCAGTTCCACTGTTTCCCTTGTTATATAAATTAAGAACATTGTTGAGGGGCTGTAGGATCTGGGATCAGTTGTTCACGCCATGTCAGCATCACTTTTAAAGCCTGTTCTGGTTTGAGCATCATAACTGTCTCACCTTGCCAATTCCCATTCCTGCTTTCTACAGACCAGTGATTCAGCTTTAAGATTCTGCCTCTCTATGTAATTTGTCAAATTCTGGCTGGAGCGTGTCACTGCCCAAATGGATGGGAAGGATGAACAGTATCTTTCCATGTTGCAAGTTTGTTTTTTAATTTTGTTTCTCTTTTCACTAACACGGTCTACATCTGTCTTTTCTAGAACCAGAGAGAAAAAGCGGGATGATGGGAAATGGAGGGACTATGACAGGTACTATGATAGGAGTGACTTGTACAGGGAGAAGTCTGGCTGGCGCCGGGGCAGGAGCAAAAGCCGGAGCAAAAGCAGAGGGTTAAGCCGGAGTCGCAGCCGCAGCAGGGGCCGGAGCAAAGACCGGGATGGCAGCAGGAGCGGTGAGTAGCCAGGGTGCTGCTTCAGGAAACCATCCTATTGCAGTGACAGGTGGTGACTTCTACATTCCGGATGGTCTAGCAGGCAGGAGGTGCCCTTGAGAAGTTGGAGCAAATTTTGATAGCTTTGTGTTCTTGAAATTATTAATTAAGATGCTGTTCCTCAGAGTAGAACAATTAAGGGGTTTGTTTTCTTCTTTGCTAACCTCTTAATTTATCCACAGGTGTATACCTGTGGTTATTAGTAGCTCATATTTTTGTGCTGTGTGTTCTGACAAAGCTGTTGATTTTTTTCTTTTTTCGTCCTAAGGATTGAGTGTTTTGCAAAGCAGTGTTTCCCTCTTTCATTTTGTTACTGTGTATTTTTAGAGAAGGCTTCTTTGCAGTTGCAGGTGGTTACCATATGATTGTTCTTTTAGGGCTAGTTCAGGTCTGTCGGAAAAGTAAGTGGCACAGATTACAGCATTCCACGCGCCTTGAGACGGCGTTAGTTGAGGGCAGAGGTAGGTTTGTTGTTTCAGGGTTTTGCCTTTCTTTCTCCTTTAAAAGAGAGCTGTAAACCAGAATGAAATAAGTAGTAGAGGAATGAATGTGCATTTTGCAAAGAAAACTTTGATATTTCTAAAGTTAAACCCCTGTTTGCATTATATTTCATTATTACTCCACTGGTAAGACTGAGCTCCTTCAAGAACAGTTTAATGTGCAGAATGCTAAGTATTTCAGGAAATGTTATTATCTCTTGCTCATGGCTCTGATGTACAGAGCAAAGCATGAAGACTTTACTCAGCTTTATTTTTTTTTTTAACAGAACACCGAGAGAGAGAGAGATCAAAATACAAAAGTGAAAAAAATGATGTTGAAGGCTCATATAATCCGGTGTCTGCGTCTCCCAGTAAATCCTCTGAACAATATTCCTCTGCACAAGCTATTCCCAGTGCTGTAACTGTAGTTGCACCTGCGCACCACCTTGAAAGCACCACAGAGAGCTGGTCAAATTTCTTCAACAATCACAGCAATCCCAGTTCATTTGGCAGAAACCCTCCTCCTAAAAGAAGATGTCAAGATTATGATGGTAACTGTTTCTTAGTTTTCAGTATCATGCCTCATTTCAATGTTTCTGTGACTTGTTTTTTAGGTATTCGCTCAATGGGAGCAGCAAGTCACACTGCAGTGGCATGTGATATGTCCCTTGCATGTAACAGATGCAGAGATGACCTTTATTGTACTGGAGAAATAACTAGTCTTACTGAAGCAGTTTGCTTATGCTGTGACAGTTGCTGGATAAGAACATACGGAGTTTTTTCACAGTTCTCTGTGTGCGAGGCAAATACCTCAACCACTGGCAGTCCTGGTGCAGATTGCAATGTGTGTGTGTTTAAAATAAACCACAGTACTTCTGGCTATTTTTTCCACAGGTTTTATGATGAATGCATGTAAGTTTGTACGCTTTTATGAAAGATGGTTCTGATTTGAATTGTTTCATGAAACCTTACCTTACAATATAATAACATATCAGTGGATGCATGTTTTCTTCAGTAAGAAATTCCATGAAAACCTGAAATGTAACAAATCGCTGAGAACTACTGGGTTTGTTTTCTAACACAACATGGAATGTCCTGTTTTGCAGAGCGAGGCTATTGTGTCCTTGGTGATCTCTGCCAGTTTGATCACGGAAACGATCCTTTAGTAGTAGACGAAGTTTCCTTGCCGAGTATGATCCCGTTCCCGCCGCCGCCGCCGGGGCTGCCCCCGCCGCCGGGGATGCTGCTGCCACCGCTGCCAGGGCCCGTGCGCGGCCTGAGGCTGCCGGTGCCGCAGCCCCACCCGCAGCCCCCGCCGCCCGTCGTGCTGCCCGTCCCGCGTGAGTCTCAGCGCCGGCCGCGGGGGGCTGGGTTGCAGTTCCTTTGCTAGCAATGTGTTATTCAAAATAGCGCCAAAAGAATTCTGAAAATTCAGGTGGTAAACCGTGATGTCCCTAGCACTCCAAACTGAATTAAATGGGGCAGGGAGTGGAGCTGGGGATCTTTCAGCTCATCTCAGTGGTAGTTGGTAGTGATCGGGTTCGTTACTGACACTTACTAGGCTTTTTTCCCCCCCTATAATGCAAAAAATGTTGAGATTTAGTCTCCTGGAGATTCTAATAAAGCTCCAGTGTTGGTGCTACATTATCTACCACTAGAAAGCAATACATTACTGACAAACTTAGATCTTTTTTAGCTCGACAGTGATCTGAGATGTTGAGCCTTCTGTGTTATCTTACTGCATCTTATAAACTCTATGAAGAAATAGCATATTGGGGACATGCTTACTCTGTTTCAGGTCTGTCTGTTCCGGGGACAAAATACATGCTGTCATAATTGTGTCCAATAACAGCAATTTTGGGATGAGGAATAATTTGATACAGGATTAACCCTAAACTTTGCATGAGCCCTTTAGCAGGTGAAGCTGACTTGCTGTGAGAGAACAGACAGTGCTCAGGCTGGGCTGTATAGTGTCACTTGGGGTCCTTTTTGGTCATACATTCAGTAGGAATGTCTGTATGGTACACGGGGCAACCAAAGCACAACCAGCTAGAGAAATTCCTTGTCTGGGATTGCCTCTTGCCCTTGTTTCAGAACTGCAATCTAGATGCTGCTGATTTGATCTCTTGCTCTGAGCAAGCCTTGGCTCTCCATGGCAGAGCTGAGGGAGGAGCTGCTGTAGTTAAGGCATCTCTAGCACTAACAAACTTCTGGGGAAGAAAAGACACTTTTTATTTCCCTTAAAGCTTTGTCTCTCCTGAGAAAGAGAAAAGGTGTTGGAATCAGAGTAATTTACCTGAACAGGCTTCTCAGTTTACTGTTACGGTAGTGGGATTGAACTTAGTTACAACCCTGACCTTGCTGAAAGCAAGGCATAAACACAGCATTGAACTGTTCGCACGTTTTGCCTTCAAGCTGTCAGTCAGCGTGTGATCTCTTCTGTGGTGTCGTTGTAGGACCACCTTTAACACAGTCCAGCTTGATAAACAGCCGTGACCAGCCGGGGACAAGCGCAGTGCCCAGTCTTGCACCCATGGGAGCAAGGCTGCCTCCTCCTCTGCCCCAGAACCTGCTCTATACAGTGTCAGAACGTAAGCAAATGCCTTTTGGTTTAAATCTGTTTGATGTAAAAATTTTAAATTTTCTCTGTTGATGTGTGATTAGAAATTATGATCTGTCTTCCTGCAGTATATACAAATCTAAAAAGAAGTCTGATGGCTCTCCCTGGGTCAGCCCATCATCCATTCTGGTATGGAATGGCAGCAGTGCTCTGTCCTGGTCTGAGGAAAAGCACTGTGGGGAGCTTTGGGTTTCATGTGCTCACAGCAATCAGATTGTTACATAAGAAATGTTCCTTTCATCTTCAAGCCATTCGGGAGGACATTAGTAGCTGAAAGATGGATCTGCAAACTGTAATTGCTGTTTACCCTAGGCTTGATTCCTCTCCAGTTTGGACTAATAGAGATCAGAGCTTTTTTTTTCCACCTGTGTATCGCAATCGTGTGTGCAGTTGTCATAGACATTGGTACTTTTTCTATTCTTTTTCCAGAATTGCCCTGGTTCTAGCTTTCTAAAAGTTGATAGCTTTCACTGGACATGTCCCTCTTCCTTAACAGAGCTCAAAATTTTTAAAAGTATGTTTTCATGAGGGAAAATAGCAAATACCTGGAAAGTCCTAGATTGCTCAATTTAAATACAACAAAGCTTATTTGTGTGATAATTAAAGGATTAATAGCATTTCCATGTCCTATATGACCAAAATAAGATAATTAAATGCCATTGTTTTATAATATTCTCATCTTTTTTAACATAAATATTGTGGATTTTATTCAAAGAGGGGATCTAGTTCCATTCACGATCCATGTAATTTTATTTGTGACTTCCATGCTTTTCAGAACTTCAGTCACTCAGATTTCTTGTTAGATAATCTGTTCAGTTATCCCCAAGTCCTGTGGGGTGGTCAGCTGTCACCATCTGATCCTTTCAGCTCCAGAACTTCTGGTGGGTGATTCTGCCTGTCCTAGCTTACAGGGCTTCACAGTAATTCTGTTCTCCAGAGCCTCTGTGGAGATTCTCATGTCCTGTTCTTGGACTGTTGTGGTAACAGCTGCTGGTTGCCCTCTTGCAGTCAATCATGTTCTAAATCAGGGAAGAGGAGCTTGTGGTTCAGCTCCCTCCAAGTCAGAGAACATTCTTTTTTTTACAGTTTCAGGCTCTCCTATCTGTTTCTAACTGTAGAGTTGTCCTTGTTGCTGCAGAATAAGGAGCTGAGATTTTAGAGAGGTTCATGTCTGTCAGGTTCCCTTGTGCAGGGGCATTCATTCTGTTCCCACATATGCTGTTCCTGTGGAGGCTCTTCACAGACTTCATTCATTCTAGTTCTTGTATAGCTTTTCCTTTTTAAGGATAAAAAAATGCGTTATCCTCAATTTGGACCTTGGGCTGGAGGAACAATAGGAGTCAATTCTGTCATCTTGTATTCTTGCGGTGACCCCTTCTAATGAAAGTGATGATTAGTACCTTACCTAAGCTAGGAGCTGATCTCACTCTTACATAAAGAGAACTCAGTAGGTAAGTATTGGTTCCATTACCTCATTTTTCAGCTTTCTTTGATTAAAATCATTTAAGTGTGTTCTTCACCTAAAATTCTTTTCTGAAGAGAACGAGACAGTTGGGCAGCAAAGGGTGGAAATCTCTTTTTGTCTTAGACTCTACAGTATAAATGTCGAAACCAAATCTTGTGTTGTTGCCCTTAAAACACTGCCAGATGTTGTGCACGATGTCACACCTCACGCCTTTTCAGGCAGTGGATCAGCAATACTCTGTATTGTGACCTGTGTGCTTTGGACAAACAGTAGCAGAATAAAAGCCAAAAGAGAAGGTGTCCAGATAGGCTAGGCCTGAAGATCAGGTGAGGGTTTGCAATGGCTGCACAGGTTGGCTGTATCACCTCTTCTCTTCATCCAAAACAACTTCTGACTCTTGGACATCTATGCATTTCCTTAAAGGAAAATTAACCCCCAGTCTTAAACTCACTTGAAAAATTCTGTCATTTCTCTCCTTTTTTTGTAGATACATATGAGCCAGATGGCTATAACCCTGAAGCTCCTAGTATTACCAGTGCTGGTAGATCTCAGTATCGGCAGTTCTTTACAAGAGCACAAATGCAGCGTCCAAATCTAATTGGCCTAACATCTGGGGAGATGGATACAAACCCTCGAGGTAGGAAGGGTTCTGGTCATTGCTATTGCTATTTTTGTCCAAGGCCGTCAACGCTTTTCCCCCTTTCCAGGCTGAAAGCACTAGTTTTTTCTCACTGATCTAGTGCTTCAGAGCATTTTTTTTTGACAATTCTACCTTTTTTAAGTGCTAACAGGCCCATATGAAAGTCAAAGCAGCCTTTTTGATTAAAAATAACCACTTGCTTGGGAATGCTACAATGGGTTGGTTGGTTGGTTGGGGTTTTATTCCTCTTGAGCCTGTGAAGGCACTTTCCAGGTACTGGGAGCTCCTAGAAAGAAAAATGGTGTCTAAAGATGGCTGTAGCAGCACAGTCTGCAGACTGCTTTTGATTAGCCATGGGCACAGAGGTGATGGTCCAAGCTCCTTGCCTTGGCTGTTGTCATGGTAGTGAAGAAGGGAACTCTCGTGGCATATTTTGGTGCTTGATGGTCTGACTCTGTCAGCCAGGTGTTCTCTCTGGAATGAACATCGCAGGTATCATTCCAATTTCCCAGCCCATGGGAATCCCACTCTGCACTGAAGTCCTAGCCCCTACGTGAATGGATGTGGGAGCTGTCTCTTAGTGGTGATGTGTACAAAGTATCTTTTAGGGAAGAAAACAAGTCAGGGCTCTTTAAAGGAAGTTTAGTTCTGGTAGCAAAACTTTCTTTCTCACTTGTGTTTTTCCTGCCCTGATTCTTAAAACCAAAGATGTTAAATTTTGGGTTTTACTGTTATACTTCAGTGTTTCTTACTCAGTAGATAAGAAAGATTTTTTTTTTAGTATTGTTTTATTTTTTATTTATTTTCAGTATTTCCTTCCAATGACTCATCCTGCAAGGAATGTGGTTAAATGCTATTGCAGAAATTGCTGTTGCTTTTTGCATCTTAGTGACTGTCACAGAGGCAGGGTTGGGGCTTAATTGCTGCCCCTCAGGTTCTCTCTGAGAGTCCATCCCAGGGGTAAGGCAGGGGTGAGTGCCCAGTGGTGGGGCTTCACACCACTTGTTCAACTGTCTTTGTCACAGGGGTGAAAGGTTTGCTCTCAGATCACCCTCCACAGTGAGGATGCCGTGCCCAGAAAGGCCCAGTCTCTGTTCTCACCAGTGTAACCAGCAGAACCCTGGCTTACATAAAAGCCATAGAAATTGCTGTATAACTCAGACTTCTTTTTAGGGGTTGAATATTTGGCATTCACAGGAGACTAACACCAAGGGCATAATCTTGAAAAGGTTGCAAATAAATTTCTAGCAAACTTTGTGTTGGTAGAATTTGCTTCAAACTTTAAATCTAATGTCTTAAAGAGTGTAATAGTCGTGCTTAATTAACCATTTGTTGCTGAAGCCTGGCTGGAGGGCTGCCAGTGGGATGGCAGTGGAAACAACAGGTTCTTGGTTGCTTTTGCCCTGTCAGGGGTTCACACAGGGAAAGCTGGTTGTTAAATCAGCCCCTGCCCATTGCAGTGCTCTAACCTAAAGCCTGGGGACCCACCTGTGGTTCTTTTCCTCCTTTTCTGTTTTGTTGGGATTTTGAGGTTTTGGGTTTTTTTCCTTCACTCCTTTTCCTTCAGAATCTTGAGTTGTTAGTACCTGAAAGATGACATTTTAGCTTTGTTTCTTCAAGCTAATACTAACCTTAAAGGTCAAAACCCATCCCTCCCAGCTGGACCATGTGTGTTTCTCTCAGGATGTTTAGTTAGGCTAGGGAATGATCTGAATGATTTTGTTGAGAAACAAAAGTGACCAATTTGGTATAGTCTTCCTAAAGTTTATGTTTTTAACCTCAGTTCTGTTTTGCTGTATGAAAGCTTTTCCATGTGTGGTGGAATAACACAGGCCTTTTTCCTTCCCTCCAGCTGCCAACATTATCATCCAAACTGAACCTCCCATTCCCATTACAAATAATAGCAGCAATGTCACTAGAGTTGTCCTGGAACCAGACAGCAGGAAAAGATCTCCAAGCAGCATGGAATGTCCACCATTAAAGAAACCCTGGTTGGGAAAGTAAGAATTAGCTGCAGTTGTTAATTCAAATGTACTCGATTGCTGTTCGTGCTGTGAACATTGCGATTCACCAGTTTCTGTAATTTGGGATGGTTAGGTCAGAAAATCTGTGTCCACATAATATGGAGACTAAACACGGGGTTGGGAGGGAGCTCTTTTCTCAGTGTCTAGAGGGTGTACTTTTTAGGGGGAAAATGCCACTTATAGGTGTGTTAACATTTGCTGCCTTACTTAGGCACACGTGTACTTACCTGAACTCTTCTTGTTCTCCTTTTCTCTAGGCAAGTAAATAACAACCAGAATAAGCCAGGGTTTTTGAAAAAGAATCAGTATACTAATACAAAATTAGAAGTTCGAAAAATCCCACCAGAATTGAACAATATTACACGGCTCAACGAACACTTCAGCAAATTTGGAACTATTGTAAACATTCAGGTAAAAACCAAAGTCCACTTTTCTGTCTGTATGTGGGTCTTTTATTTTCCCTGAAGCCTGCTCGAATACTGCATGTTTTCTTTGAGAAATCTTAGCAGAGACAAATTGGGAGAGGAGGTAATCAAGTTCAGAGAAACCTCTTCTTGGTCTACTGTGTATTATTATCTTAACTCTGTGAAACCATATTAGCTTCTGCCTTTATGATGCCTAATTATATTTGGAAGGCTGACAGGTTTAACAGTGTCTAAACCAACTCAGGTTTTTGAGCAACTTGTGTATAACTTTTGAAAGAGATGATCTGACTGTTTTGTATGATAGCCTTATGGAATTTGATGGTCAGGATTTTGACAAAGATGCTACAGGAGAGTCTTTATCTGTTTCAGTTTGTTACCACTTGACATCCTAGAACTGGCTCCAACTCAGTAGTGCCCTTGCCCTGTAAAAAAATAGAAAAAGCACTTTAAAAAAAAAGTAGTTAAAATAGCATTTAATTTCCATTTATTTTTCTAGACAAAACAGTTGCCTCTCAAGTCTGCAGTTAGAGGTCTAAATAAAAGACATACTGGGAAGCCTCTGTATTTCTTGATAACTTTGTCTTAGCCCAAAAGATATTGTGGTGCTTTCTCACCTCTCAAATGAATAATGCATTTCAAATATGCTATCTCAATCACTACACTAGAAAGTCCAAGATATATTTTTATTGCTGTGATATTAATTTTTAGAGAAAGAGACGCTTATTCAAGACTTGGAGACGCTGCTGCATTGAGGGTGTGGGGAGGCCTTGCACTGTGCTCCCTCAGGCAGCACTTGTCCTTCAGGAGGCTGGGATAAAGAGCCTTTGGGATACCAGAGTGATACCAGACATACCCCAGGGGTACTGCACAGTGCTCTGAACACGTGATGTTGTTGGTGGAGGAGTCTTATTTATTTATTTATTTACATGTATAGAGACTTTGCTGTGAGTACACGTAATATTTGCCTAAAGGTACTTTGCTTTAATTGCATAAAATGTCTTACCAGTGTTTTGAGCTGTTAATACACTGAATACCAAACTCATCACTGCAGAGTATTGGTAGGTGGGTTTGCTAATGATTAAAATGTTTTCTTCCTTGAGAAATAATGTATTTATGAACTTTTGCCTTAGGTCGCTTTCCAGAACGATCCTGAAGCTGCTCTCATTCAGTACTTGAGTAATGACGAGGCGAGGAAGGCGATTTCCAGCACGGAGGCAGTGCTGAGCAATCGGTTCATCCGGGTGCTGTGGCACAGGGAGAGCGAGCAGCAGCCCCCGGTGCTGCAGCAGCAGCAGCCGCCGCCCACCCCGCAGGCCCTGCAGCACCTGCAGCAGCAGGCGCTGGCCACGCCGCCAGCCGTGACCGTGCACAGCAGCCTGTCCAAGGTACGTGCTGTCGGGGAGGTCAGCAGCATTCCCAAGTGACTGCTGCTGCCAGAAAGCAAAGTATCTAATCTTGGTGTTCTCAAATCTGTGGATACACAGGTGATGAACAAACCCCTGGCATCTGGTGCCTACGTCCTTAACAAAGTCCCAGTGAAAAGGCGCCTTGGAGCAGCGGGCGGGAGCCAGCCTGAGCTGAGCCAGCCCGGGGCTGGGCTGGAGGAGTCTCAGGTATGTTGAGGGTGGACCGTGGTCATGCTCTCAGGTACAGCTTTGGCTTGTCAGCCAGGAAGGAACAAGCAAAGAGAACTTGTGAATTGTTCCCGCTTGGTTCTGTTCCTTTTCAGTAGTGTTCCATGCAGCCATGGTCAGTCACTTCTTCCTCATTTCATCAACTGTATATATTAAATAGGGACAATGACTCCAGGAACAAAGTATCAGTGTTTTAAATAGCATAAAATACTTTTGGCAGTGCTCAATAGTAAACAAACCTGACAACCGGTATGTGAGATCAGCCTTTAGTTGACAAATCTAATGGCTTTCCCAGCAATTTTTGAGCTTATGCTGTGCTTTAACAGCAGTGCTAAAAGTTTATAGAGTACTTGTACCCAGAGTTCAAGCTGATACTGTTCAATTCACACTGATACCATAGTGCAGCATGTGTTCTGGGCCAAGGGGAAGTCCTTTTAAGAAAGGAATCATGGAGTGGCTTTTGCCGCCTTATTTGATCAGAAAGTGGGATGTTGGGCTGTTGACTGCAGAGCTGAAACTAAGGCAGACACAGATCATCGCCTTCAGCAGTGTCCTAGTGGGAATCGGGCTGCAAAGGGAGTCTGCCATGGGGAAGGAAGGACAGTATCTTTGGCAGAAATCCATTTAACTGGACTGATGTCTTTATCCATGTGTTTTAATTGCCTTGGTCTTTCTGCTTCATTGCATAAATCTGGACGTTTGTGTTGGTGTTTCAGGGAACATGCTCCTCTGAAGTTCCCTGCTGGTATATCACAGTCACTTTGAACTATTCCATATTTACTGCATGTTTTTACTATTTCAGATATTTCCTACTTCTACAAGCCACTCAAAATTGGTTTACAGTTCTCCAAACTTGAAGACAACTCTGAAGTCTGGTGCAGGGTCTAAACCTCATGACATGCAAGAAGCCCTTAAAAAAAAGCAGGTACTTAATGACTGATGGCTGACCAACAGTGCAGCAAGCAAAGTGCTTTGAGTGCAAGGTTTCATGGGCACCTGGAACCTCTGCTGCTGCTGTACAGCTTTATATGTGGGTGTGGAGTTGGTCGTTGCTATGGGACAGTCTTGCAAACACACATTGGGGCTAATCACGTGTGGAGTGTCCTTTTGGGGTGTCTTACTCAACACACTTGGCCATGTTGGGTTTTCTGGGTTTAGTCTCTGCAGGTATGAGACATTTGAATGACAGTGCACAGTATGTTTCTTAAGAGGTGTCTGAAGGGGGCAAAATGTTAGTAAAGTACCTTACAGCAGGAAATTAGCAGCTTTTTATTGAATCAGCTGCACTTCATACTTGTGCTTTTTGCAGACAGTACTTTTTGTAGTGGACTTGACTTCCACAGCTTGAAGAGGGTAATAGGATCTGTATGAGTACATAGAATGCTAGACTGCTTTTTACTGATGGAAAGAATTTTCTCCTCATCTAGGAGGCTATGAAACTCCAGCAAGATATGAGGAAAAAGAAGCAGGAGATGTTAGAAAAACAAATAGAATGCCAGAAGGTAAGTCTGGGATGTGGCTAGTAAATAGATTCTGATTTTGTAGATACCTGTCTGTTCAGGGCTGTTTCTCCTGGAATTTTATGCTCCTGTTCTTTTATTATTGTATAGATGTTGATATCCAAGCTGGAGAAAAACAAGGCCATGAAACCAGAAGAGAGAGCAGAAATTATGAAGACTTTAAAAGAACTAACAGGAAAAATATCTCAGCTAAAGGATGAATTAAAAACCTCATCTACAACCTCCACACCATCCAAGCTGAAGTCCAAGACAGAGGTATTTATTGTGCAACACACTTGCCTGCTTGGTTTTTGTAACTATTTCTAATAACACATCTTAAAAATGCAGCAGCATTAGATCAAAACACTTGCAAGCAGTATTTTAATGTGAGTGATAACCATAGACAAACAAGCCATGGTTGAAGGAACTCCATGACCTAGTTTTGCTTGTAGCTCATTCATGCTTGTTCCAGTTCTAAAGCAGAGAATTCTGGGTCCTTCAAAAAATGGGGGGACCACACATACACAGAGAGGCAATTAAAACAAACTGAATTTAGAGAAATGTGTGGCTATCATGTCCTGATCTGTCCGTATCATTTACACGAATGTGTTGCTGAAATGGAATAAAACATTACAAGTACATGTTACAGTTCTGCCCTTTCCTTCTGTTTTCCTTTCCCACCTCCTTCTCTCCCAGGCACAGAAGGAACTGTTGGACGCAGAGCTGGACTTCCATAAGAGGCTGTCTTCTGGAGAGGACACGACTGAACTGCGGAAGAAGCTCAATCAGTTACAAGTGGAGGTGAGCTGGTCTGCGCTGCTGCTTTTAACGAATTTCTGAATTCTGGGTGTTTCACATCCTCTCACCCTGGGGATGGCTGTGTTCTTTCCTCAGGCTGCTCGGTTAGGAATCTTGCCTGCTGGTCGAGGAAAGACAGCGCCTGCCCAAGGAAGAGGCCGGGGCCGGGGCCGTGGGGGCAGAGGACGCGGAATGTTGAACCACATGGTGGTGGATCATCGGCCCAAAGCACTCACCGTGGGAGGCTTCGTTGAAGAGGAAAAAGATGAATTGTTACAGCACTTCTCTGTAAGTGTGACCTGTAAATTCATATACGTTTCCTTTCCTGCTGTAAAATCAAGCTTCTCTTAGAACAGCAATAAATCTGAGCTTTCGCCCAAAAATACAGGTGCTGCAATATTGCTGTCTGATGCAGCTGGGAGTCCTCTGGCTCTCACTTTTCTGTCCAAGAAATCAGATTTCAGTGTCACTTCATTACACTACAATTGTACAACATGACTATGGAGGTGGAGGAGAACATTACTGCCGGTCCTAACAAATTTTTCCCCTCACAGAAATTTGGAGATATTGAAGACCTTCAAGAAGAGGATTCCCCATTAAGTGTCGTCGTAACTTTTAAGTCCCGCTCAGAAGCTGAGAATGTAAGTAGAATCAGGGATATATTTTTTTCACAGATCTAAGATAAGAGTTTTTAACTACTTGTGTCTATCTTTGTATTTTAAAATTTCAGAGGCTTTGATCCCCCAGTTTGAGCTTGATAGTGCTTGGTGCTGCTGCAGGTAGTGCCACTGAAGGGAAGGTACCTCCTGGTTATCTGAGCAGTGACACAGGGCTTTCCCTGATAAAGCTGCGTGTCCCTGGCAGTTCAGAGCCCTGCCCATCCTCTCACAGTGCCGGGGCAGGAGCAGGATTTGGCAGATTTGGGTGTAGCTGAAGTTGCTGTTGGAAAACTGAAGTGGGTGATTGTGGTTTATATATTTGAGATCTTCAGACGTGCCTCTGTACCACACGCACTGGGTCTGGCTTGTTGCTGATGTTAAAAGTTCTGCACTTGATTCTCTCTCTGAAAATCTGTTCATTTAAACACAACTCAGGCTGCTAACCAGGGATCCCGGTTCAAGGACCGACGGCTCCAGATCTCGTGGCACAAACCCAAGGTACCTTCTGTGTCTACAGAAGTAGAAGAAGAGGAGTCCAAGGAAGAGGTATGAAAATCTGCTAATAACCTTATTTTTCTTACTGGATTCTAATAGGTGGGAGCTCTTAGGATACAGTTTCCTGTGTGCTGAAGAAATTTCATAAAATATGTTTTTACAAACCAGGAACTGAACTGGTTTTGAATAGTCAGGTACATTTCCCATATTTTAAAACAGAGAAAATCAGAAAAAAAAAAATAAAGACACTTTGTGGATGGGCTGTTAATGTGTCAATGATGTAGACAAACCTCGGGTTCTGTATGTGCAGGCTGCAAAGCCTTTTACTTCTCACTCTTAGTGCTCTGCTGTAGGAGAAGTTGTGTGTATCTTCTCTGTAATTCACCTTAACACTTTGAGTTTTTAAAGGTTATTTTGTTGTGGCACTTAACAGAAACCATGTCTGGGAGAGGGTGAGTGGTGGTTTATTCCTGCTTCCTCTGAAGCTTTGCTCTCTTTCTCTTTCCTGACATGAGGCTGCTGTTCTTCCCTAAAACTGATTGGATGTGACTGTGTGTTTGTGGAACACATGGTAACACCTGAACCAGACACTGGGACAGCTGGTGCTATGTGCTGTGATGTGTCCCTGGGCATAGCTTGGAACTTGTGTATAAAAGTTCATTTTTTCTTCCTCCAGGAGACTGAAACCTCAGATTTATTTTTGCACGAAGATGATGACGATGATGATGAAGATGAGGATGAATCCCGTTCTTGGAGAAGATGAAACTTGATGTTCAAAATGTATAATTTTAGGAATATAGTTCAAACTACATCTTTTAAACGTTTATTTAAGGAAGTTGATGAGCCAAAAAAGCTTTACTTTCTTTTCAAACCACAAGATTTACCATGAGCAGTTTGGTATGAAAACATTTTGGGACACAGAGCTCTGAGACTGAGCTAGCCAAAGGCCCAGGAACTTCTTACAGGATTATCAAGCTCACCAGGGTGGTGATTTTTTTCTATTTAAGAAGGATAAAAAGGAAGGGGGGGGGGGG
>VZRO01006313.1:0-28408 GCA_013397915.1 Daphoenositta chrysoptera
TCTTCCCTGTCATTCATTCTGGACAATGCCAACCAGTTTTCTCGTTTCTGTCTAAAATCAATTGCCCTAGCCAGCACTGCTCTGCTGTATGGCTAGAAATGCACCTTTCTTCATGCCATTTCACAGTACCTGTTGAAAAGAGAAAACACTTCAAACTGCTCAGCAATGCACAACAAACACTTCAAACTGCCCAACATTTTCTATATTAGCCAGACCATTTGTTTATTTGTGCTGTTGACCAGACAATTTTCTGTCAAAGTGCTGCAATATTGAAATGTCAGTATACGTTTATGAACCACTTTGAAATTCCCTAAGTTAATGCAACCAGTGCAAAGAGATTTGTATGCAAATCATATGTGGCCTAATCATATTAATAAATTCAAAGTACATTTAATCAATTAGTTACATTTGATTCACCAACAGTTACAAAGTTTCCTTAATGATATTAAAAGCTGAAACAATGGGTCACAGATTTCATTTTTTCTAAATTAAATTGATGCAAACATAGTACTTCATATGTGAAAAAATGAATGAAAAATTCATATCAAGGAAAGAGCATCTAAAACTATATCCTGGTTCTTTCTTTCTGTAATTTATTCTCCAAAGCAGTACCTACATAAGATAAACATTTTTCTTCTATACAGATAACATTTTGGTAAGAACTAATATACTTCTTTCCAGATTAAATAGAGAAAAATACGCCTTATTCAAGTCCCTTCAATATAAACAGATCTACCCTCTAAATATATTTGAGCATTCAATAGAAGTACACCATTTCCATTAAAAGAAAAATAATTAGATATCAGAATTGCTGCATATTTTTCCTATAAGTCTGGGTTTGGACTTTTTACGCTTCAGTTCTCAGAAGTATGCAACAAAGCTGTCTTAGTGGACTTCTTAAAATAAAAAGTCACCACGCAACCCTTTTGCATTCTTTATGCTGCCATTCACGATGGGAAGGTGGAGCATGTGCAGAAGACACTGTTGACTTAGACAAATGTACTTAGCCAGAATTAGAAATCGAGCACTCAACCACAGGTCTTAGCTAGTCCAAATCCTCCAGGAATGATCAAATTTATCTCATTGTAGGGTTTTTTTTGAGCCAGATGTTAATCACTCCCAATCCTTAGCACAGACTAGCTATTCTTCTCCAGCTTTAGCACGAGGAAGATATTATCTATCCTCAGTCTTGCTGGTTGCAGTTTAAATCCATGGTTATAAAGAGAATATTCTTTTTTGTTTGTATTGAGTTTCTATATTGGAAATCTTCTTTAAAGGTCTGTAAAAAAGAAACAGCCCTTATTTTTCTCTTCTGAAGAACAGCCTCAGTTTGTTCAAAGTTCTTAAAGGTTATGCTCAGGAGGCATCTCTTCACTCGTGCTCTTCCATAGCCTGAACAGGCCTACATAACAGCTGAACCGAGTATTCCATCTGAGATTCAGCAAAGCAGAAGGATTACTTCTATCTTATTATTTATACTCTTTTTAACTATTCTTCAAATGTCTTCCCTTCTTAAGGCAGCTTATGGAACTGATGACTAGCACCCCAATTATGGTTTTCTGTAACCCGTAACTCTTGGGGTTTTTGAACAAACAACTTTTCCATATAGTAACTCCTCAATCCTATGAGCTCAGTCTTTCCTAATAGGAACACTCTGCATTTGTTTGTTTGAAGAACATCTTAATTTTTCAGAAATCCTTTTATAAAATGTATTTATATTCTCTCCTCTCACCAGGATATGTAATAAATGTCAACGTCATTTGTGAACAACAGTGAGTAGTACCTGACCCAGGACTTTTAAGTCAGTATTTCTCTCTATTTTGTGGTAAGCCATTGTTTCTTACCTTTGGTATATGAATTTCCTGCTGCTTTTAATATAGTATTTCCAAAAACATTCTGCTTTCTTAAGTTGCTTTTAAACACATCAAAGCTCCAGATGTGTCACCTCTGCAACTTTTCCTTCACTCCCATGTAGTCGTACAGAAGCCAGTGTTTTACAGGATTTGCTCTTGAAAGTTTGGGTTAAGTCTTACTTGCCTTCATCATTGCCTTAGTTACTTTCATAGAGAAATACAGATTTTTCCTTTAGCTTTGTTAAGTCTAAGCATTCCTAGTTACTTTTATTTTTCTTTTTCAAAAATAAGCTATATATTTATCCTTTTCTGTGCTTTTTCTATTTCACCAGATCTACACAAGTTTTGAAAGGTCACAAGTAATGACTCTGCAGTTCAATCAAACAGGTCTTTCCATTTCATAGCATGTCATTCATTTAATCCTGGGGATTTCAAAACATGCAGTGACAGGACAGGAGGAACAGCTTTAAACTGAAATAAGGCAGGTTTAGATTAGATATGAGGAAGAAATTCTTCCCTGTGAGGGTGGTCAGGCACTGGCACAGGTTGCCCAGAGAAGCTATGGCTGCCCCCGTCCTGGAAGTGTTCAAGGCCAGGTTGGATGGGGCTCTGAGCAACCTGGTCTAGAGGAAGGTGTCCCTGCCCATGGCAGGGTGTTGGAATGAGATGATGTTTAAGGTCCTTTCCAACCCAAGGCATTCTATGATTCTGTAAAACTACAAATTTGACAGCAACTTGTAATCTAACACAAAAGTCTAGATAGAAATTATTTTACGATTTTTAAAACATATTGCTGCATTTCCCATCATAAAAAAAAATTCTATTTTTATGTCTAAAATGTAATGACTGAAGAAAACTCTTCATCTAAGAAATGACTTCTTCTTTGACCTATAGACACATGAACTAGAATGATATGAGTAATACATACTCAGAGGTATTTCATATCAACTCAAAGTAGAACACTTTGAATACTTAAGAGGTTCATTAAGTGTTCTTACACCTCCACATTCTCTACAAGACAATATTATTTGAGCCATGGATTAGGAATGAAGTTGTGCAGTCAGCAGAATGAAAGACTCAAAAAAGGTTGACTACAAGACTAGACTTGGAACAAAAGGTACAAAACAATGACTGCAAAAAAACACCTTAAAATGGGGAACTAAGGAAGTCCTTCTGCCTCACTGAAAGAAGCTTCAGAGCCTGCTGTCTCCCATGTATGTGAGGTGTCACTTCAAAACAAGCTCTGCTCTTCCCTACAGACAGATGTGCTTAAGTAAATCCCAGGGACCACCTGTCAAGTAGCCATAAGAACACACCCTAAGTGAGAGTCATGGTAGTGTCAACACTCCTTCAAATCAGTCTAATCATAGTCAATACTTTTCAGTCTCCCTTATCCTGCAGATGTAAGAGGTAAAATTCCTGCTGGCAGCAGTAGAGATGAGATTTTATCATATATATTAACAATGAAAAACAGCAGACACTCTGTGACTCTAAGCTATTGAACAATGTCATGCATTCCAGCATCTTAAAAATGAAGTTATCAAAATTCATTGTGGAATTATTCAATTTTTTATTGTTGTTGATAAAACGACTACCTACCTTGGAACATTGTGAATTATCTTTCATTCAAAAATATTTCTTGTCTTTCAAGCAAGATAGGATATTTTAATAGAGTGTATGTAAGGTCAACGAGTAGAGGTACAGGTTAAGATTGAGCTGAATAATTTTAGCATTATTTTCATTCCTTGCAGCCCAACAACTTATGAAGACTAGACCATATGTAAAATTCTAAATGTTTTAAGTTTTTTTTATTGGAAAGCAGGATGTGAATTTGGAAACTGAGTTACCCTTTAACCTTTTCAAATTATATAGGGATGGTAGAAACTCTCATTTCTTCATGGAGATCCATGACTCCATCCACACTTCCAAGGCAGTCATTTGCTCAGCATACATATGCAAATTCACTGAGGTCATATTTTATCCCCCAAATTAGAGCATACCTGTTTGGTAAGTGCGTTAGCACCTTTGTCTTCTGCTGTGCATCGAGTCTTTCCACTGTAGCCATATTGTGTAGTACAGATAAATGCAGATAATCCTTCTAACTGATACCAAAAATGTTTCAGAGAAAAAGCAGATGCTTTGGCAATATCAGGTAAGTTTCTGACATTTCCTGTAGTGTACCTCTACAGTATCACATTGTATTTGCTAACATTCAAGTTTGTGCAAAGATTATTCAGGGGCTCTGACCTTGTGCTAGGTAGTGCCACTTAAAACTATATTTCTCCAGTATCTAGTTACTACTGAATTTTTGCATTTCTACCTTATGAATATAAATTCATGAGGTCCAAAGTCTTTTAATAAATGTCATACATTTAATAAAAAGTTATATCTAATTTTTATTCAGTCACATTTCTTCATTTGACCAGCTATTGGTTTTGTAATTTTAGCCATGCTTCATTATTCTTCCCTATCATTCCTCTAGGTTTTGGTTTTTTTTTTCCCAAAAACATCATATTTTATCACATGTAATAGTATCAAGAGTTTTCACAGTATGATTTACATTTGGATTTGGCACAAAATAGACAACTCCTAAGGCAACCTGTAATTCCAATCCATTAGGCTAATGTATTTCAGCTGCTGTCAACAGTGGGCATATCATCTTTAGTATAATGACATCTGGTACAGCATGGAAGATCAAACAAAATAAACTGATAAATTACTCTGCATCTAAACATCACAGTTATTTTCATTCTGTTCCCTCCCACCCATTCTCAATATAGTCGGTTGTATGTGTGGGTAACATCTTGGGGCGTTTTTAAGTGTTTCTTTTTACAACTGGTAGAATCTTCTGTTAAAGAGTTCCGGCCAGGTGCATAGAGCTCATCTGTAATGTATATATAAGTAATCACTATTCTATGGTTGTTAATTAGGGGTTTTTTTTTGAGAAAATACTAGAAATTGACATCATCATTTATTAAAACCACTTACTGGGATTGTTTAGCCTGGAAAAGAGAAGGCTCCAGGGTGACCTAACTGTGATCTGAAGGGAAACAACAAGATGGAGAGAGACTATTTAACAAGGGCCTGGAGTGACAGGACAAGGGGGAATGACTTCAAACTGAAAGAGAGCAGGGTTAGATAAGGTATTAGAAAGAATTCCCTGTGAGGATGGTGACACCCTGGCACAAGTTGCCCAGTGAAGATGTGGCTGCCCCAGCCCTAGAATTGTTCAAGACCACATTGGACGGGGCTCTGAGCAACTTGGTCTAGTAGACCAAGGGGTGGAACCAGATGACCTTTAAGGTACTTTCCAACCAAAACAGTTATATGATTCTTAATTTCTACTTTAAAAACTTTTATCACAAAATCCGCAACATTTCCTCTTGGCAGCATATGGACCATTAGCAAATAATTCATTAATTCATTTGGATTAATTTTCACTTCGTTCTGCTGAAAGAGTCAATATCAACATTTTCTACCTTGTTAAATAGTGCCTTTGCCAAAGTAACAGGCTTTATATTTCCAAACTGTCTTGTTGATATTTATTTTAAATGGTGTATTACATATTCTGAGAAATAGATTGAGGAGGAAAAGGGTGTTTTCCTAATCTATTAGGTAAGGTACCTTCACACTACAGGGTCTCGTCCCTACATTATTGCAGCAAGGAAAGGCACTAAGTCACACACAGACACAATGAACACTAACATCAAGATCAGGAGAGTTCTTGAATGAAGGAGGCAGTAAAAAAATCCAGATTCTGAGTATCGACTGCTGTAATTCTCTGAGCAAACATTCATTTCTGTGCCACTATGATAATGTATGCCAGCATCTGTGAATGCAATATCAAATCTGGATGCATTCTGAGAAGTGTTTCAAAGAGCCACTACAGAGCTCCCTAACAAAGCCCTTCTGCTTGGTTAAGTTGTCTTATCTTGCTTCAAGATCTTGTACTCTGAAATATGAACAATGACAGTAGCCTGACAGGAGGGCGTTCTTCTTCTTCAGTAAATCTTTCACTGAGAAATTATTTTCAAACCTATACATTGAGGGGAGAAGGGATTGTGAGAGAAGACTCCCTTTAGCTTTACTAAAAAACATATAAAAAGGACTCTGGCTATAAAATAGGAGAACTGTTATAAAATACTTAGAAAACAATGGCAACAATAGAAATATTCATTTGAGCATATAAATTCAAGCCCTAGGACTTTGGCATTTACAACTGCAGCTGCAAGAGAGCTTCCAAGGGGAGCCAGAAGCACTGATAGCCTACAGTTTGTGATGGTTCATATAGGTTAGCTCTAATCTTTTTTCCTAGTATTTTCAAAAAAACCTACAGATTTTCCACTGTAAAATTATTCTATTGAATTCTATTCTAATATCACCAGTTTTGACTTTATTGTAACCTCTTATATCTTTCTCAAAAATTGGTGAATGTGTTGCAAGACAAACTAAACTTCCTGCATATTTATTTTAAATAAACTACTACTTCAGATTACCTCAGAATGAAACTATGGAAGAAGCAGTTAATTTCTGGCTGATTATATTACAAATCTTTAATAAGTTAGTTTTTTAGAAAAGATTCTTCTGAGACATATTTAATCAGATTGTAATATAACCCCATGTATTACGTTCCTAATTACATTGTATCATTTAGTTTGTATTTCAATTATTAAAATTTATGATTTATACTTATGAAATTAAAATGATCAAACACACTTGATAAAGCCAGTTTTAGAAATAGATTAAGTCATTTTCTACTATCATGTAATTACGTTAACACTAGGGTTCATTTTAATTATGACAGAGCTACAGAAAAGTTTGAACACTTTGTATCAAACACAAGTAGAATGGTAAATTAGAAAAACAACACAGCAATTTATTTATAAGTGAGGAACCAAACATATCCATGATCTAGAAAATACTTTCCTATATACATTAGATTCACTTCACATTTGTCCATTAAATAGATCTAATCCTTTTTGACAAGAACATTTGTGAAGCTAGAGATATATAGTCCAGTTTACTTCCATGTAGCAAAGCTTATGTAGTAATAGTAGCCTAGGACTACAAGGTTCTCTGTCCCCCATTGTTCCAGGTTTGCCAGACTATAGGGTCTCACCATTTCCGTCACATTTCTAGTTGTACCAGTACAACTTGAAAAGAAAAGGGATAGAATAACAACCACTATTTAATCAAAACAATCTTTTTGAGAACCTACACTGAACACACCTTAGCAATATCATAGAATCATGGAATAGTTTGGGTTGGAAAGGACCTTGAAGATAATATTACAATACCCTGCCATGGACAGGGACACCCTCCACTAGACCAGGTTGCTCCAAGCCCTGTCCAATCTGGCGTTGAACACTTCCAGGGCTGGGGCAGCCACAGCTTCCTGTGGGAACCTGTGCCAGGGCTTCACCACCCTCACAGGGAAGAATTTCTTCCTAACATCTTACCTAAACCTACTCTCTGTCAGTTTGAAGCTGTTCCCCTTGTTCTCTCACTCCAAGGCTCTGGTAAGTAGTCTCTCTTCATCTTTCTTGTGGGCTCCCTTCAGGTACTGAAAGGCCACAGTTAGGTCACCCCAAAGCCTTCTCTTTTCTAGGCTGAACAGTGCCAGTTCTCTCAGCCTTTCCTCACAGGAGGGGAGCTCTAATCATTTTTCAATAACGTCCTCACAAAGGCAGGATAATCTTGGGCTATAACCCACATAAACTGCTAGCAAAGGTGCTAATGGGACAAGTCAGCATGGACTCTTGATTACTACCAGGAGGACACAGGATTCCCCAGAGCAGAGAAACACATACAGAGAGTTCCTTCTTCACTGCAGACTAGAGAATTGTTCTGTGAAATTAGGGGCAAAAGCAGGTAGAATCATAGGAAAATTAGCTTGGAATGGGACTATAGGTGTCATCTAATAAAACTTCCTCATTAGAATGGAGTTACCTTCTGTTAGATTAGGTTGCCAAGAGCTTTGTCCAAAGAGGCTGTTCCTAGGACCCCGCCAGGGCAACCATTTCCTGTGATGCACTATTAACATCATAATATATTCATTCTTTAGGTCTGATTCAGATTTTCCCTGTTGCAGCCCGTGACTGTTTGCTCTCATCATTTCAGTGCACGCCTCTGAGAAAAGCCAGGCTCCATCTGCTCCACTAAGTAGTTGCAGACTGCAATCAGATTCCCCTGAAGCACTCTCTTCTCCTCAGCATTTTCTCATGTGACGTACACCTCAGTCACCTCACTTCCACAGTCACCCTCCTCTGTGGTCTAACACATTTATCAATACCTTATTTGTACTTCAAGGACACAAAACTCAGAGGAGTTTACCTGCTTCCTAACAGCAGATTGTTTGGCAGAGATTTAGTAAGAATTGTTTAACTTGTGATCACTTTCTGTAACTACGTTCAGAAGACTAGGGATGACCCACCAATAGATACACAAACCTGAACTGTGCTTGCATTCTCTGATGTGTTTCTGTAATAATATTCTGCAGTACTTGTTCGTGTTATGCATAAATATACACTTTACTACTATGAAAGGATATATCTCTTCCTAGGAGCAAGGAAATACAGAACTATGAGGGAAGAACCCTGGTTCTGCCATCCCAATTTAGGGATCAAACAGAAGCACCCAAAATAAAAGCATACCTGCTGTCAGTTCTGAGTATAAAGTAGAAAAGAATAGTCATGTCTGAAGGGATCCATTCATTAATATCTGCCTCATATCCTAGAAATTCTTGTCTTTGTCACAGAAGGGAAACAAAATGAGTGTGTCTGAAGTTAGACACCTATTTAGAAGACCTGGGTTTTCTGAGAAAAGCACAGACTTTAAAAATCTTAATTTTATAGTAAAATAATTAAGTTAGTAAATACACCTTTAGATCCATGCAAAACAAACAGTGCAGGTTACTACCCAGAAGAAAAGTAATCTGTTGCCTGCATTCCACATCATTAGAACATTACAAATACATGGGCACATTTGGAAATAAAAGTCTCTCTAATCAGATAAAATGCTGCAAAATGTCTTCTTGAGACACAGAGATTGGGTGCACTCAAATGGGTCAAAAAATCCCTGGTCAGACTCTATATTGGAGGGGAAGGAGGACACAAAGAGGTACATCCAAGTCTGGAACTGGAGCACAGGAAATTGCTGCCATATTAAAAAGTCCTCTTCTTAAGCAGGTTCCCTTATCACCTGCATCGTAAGGATAACTGAGTCATGAAGTAACCATGAAGGATTTGAAAAGAAAGGGGATACAAAGGGAATATACTTGTATGAAGTGCTCCCTAAATATAAGGTTGAACTGTATTGAGTGTTTGAATCACAGTGCAAATAATACAGAAAGATATGTGTTGCATTAAGACATGTATTAAAAAATGTCAGCCTGTGCCAATGCACAAGTGACAGCATGACCATAGTCCACTGCATGATTCTTTTATGATACTGAAACTCACTGCCTTTTGGTCAGAAACCACAATGTCAGTAGAGCATGTAATATCATACAGCCCTCTGCTTTGTTTGATTGCTGGTCGTTGCCAGATCACTGACTTGAAACTGAAGGCCCTGGCTACCCAGGCACTAAAATACTCTTCTGTCCACACCCACTTCAGCCTGACTTTGCAGTTACATCTCCTCAAAATAAATCGGGTGAATATGCATCCTTACATTTACTGCAGAGCTTAAGGAATATCTTGACCTGAGGAATTATTTAACAAAGGCAAGGCAATTCTGGAAAATAAATGGTTTCTCCTAAAGCACATTTTTCTTCATTGTGCTAACAGTAATACTTTACAACATATTTGCATGGATTTAAAGGTCACTGATGGGTTCCATTGCATATACAAACTAGTGACTTTCACTCTTTTACATTAACAGCACATTAAGACTAAAAAATGTTCTCTTTTCTAAAGTATACAGTGGAATGTGTGTCTCACACATCATCATCTAGGTAAAATTCCATATAACTGAAAGCAAAAACCAAAAAACTAATATTTTTCTAGCTCTCTTTCCCTTTATTCCATAGATAGGGGATTTATTCTGACCATGGTAGCAGGTGATTTATTATTTTGTTGCTGCAGAAACAGACAGCTGAAAAGGAGTTTTGAAATGGAAATTGTGACATTTACTGAGTAATAATCTCATACCGCCATTTACAGGAAGCAGGTGGTAGCTGTTTACCATTGGAGACAGATGGAAGTCCTGCAGTGGAGGGGTTTTTTTTTCTGTTAGATAAATTAGCTTAAATAATTCAAGCATTTTTTCCCCCGCCTGATTAGTGCTTTGTGCAAATTTAAGTATTTAAAGACTGGTTTACTATTGAGCAAAATGTTGCACAGCTCATATTGTTTTTCCTCTTTGAGCCTCCATGAATCAGATTTAGCTTTTATAAAGGATATAATAACTATTTAATATCCCCAAAGGAGATGCTGCATGAGGGCAAGTAGCACCATGAAAAATTCCACTCATGTTACTGTGGAAAAAAGATTTTCTTCCAATCCAGCACAATTCCATATAACTCTACCCCAGTCTGTGCATGGCAGCTGGGAGGATGGACCAGTGATACAAATCACACACACACTCTTTGCTGTCTCAACCCTATGCTTAGCATTTCCATGGATGAAGAATTTCAACCTCTCTGTTTAAACAAGCAATTTTCAAAATACAAATTCAGTATTTCCAAAGCTGCCACACAGTTTCTAGCAGACTGACTTCATAAGACCACCTTTAATGTCTCCAATGTTTATAAATATATCTTATGCTGAAAAAAGTTTTGTAAATTAGAATACAGTTTGTTTGGGGTTGTTGTTGTTGTTGTTGTTTTATTTGGTTTTTTTCTTGGTTTCTAGTAGGATTCTTTTCCTTGCAGAAGGATATGAATGGAAGAGGGACAGAATGAGAAAGTAAAAATTAACTTCTCATAGGGTTCTACCCTGAAAAAGAAAAAATGGAAAAAAAAAAATGGAAGACAGAGAAAAAGAAAAAGAAAAAGAAAAAGAAAAAGAAAAAGAAAAAGAAAAAGAAAAAGAAAAAGAAAAAGAAAAAGAAAAAGAAAAAGAAAAAGAAAAAGAAAAAGAAAAAGAAAAAGAAAAAGAAAAAGAAAAAAAGAAAAAGAAAAAGAAAAAGAAAAAGAAAAAGAAAAAGAAAAAAGGAAAAGAAAAAGAAAAAGATAAAGGAAAAGGAAAAGGAAAAGGAAAATGCTTTTGGTTTTAAATTTAGTTATTTTAGCTGATCCATAATAATTCAAAATGGGCATGGCCTACAAACTTCATCATATATTAATAAGCCAGATTTCAACAAAATAATAGAACAGTAGTATTTATTACATTGAACTTGAAAACACGAAACTTGTTGAAGTATTGTGTGGTTTTCCAGGAATACTATAATATTTTGAGGTACTTAATGGCAATTATAAATATAGTGAATACACAGTAGATTCTAAGAATATCTTCAGCTAATTGACAGATATAAACATCATCCAATTCTTGTCAGGCATTCAGTGGACATTACTAATATGGGCAATTGCTTGGCAACTATAATTGCTGTAAGTATCGATCTTGTCAGCACTGTTGTCATGAATTAATTCACTGCCAAGAAACATGTTGGTGAATTCTGTCAATAACTCTATCACATGGGGAACAGCTGTGGATCCCATTGAAGCCAGTGCTAAAATTCCTCCTGTTTTCCTCTTGAGGAATCCTGCGGGAGCAGGATTTCATCCCATGACATAAAAAGATCAGGTTAAAAGCTCTACTAATTTGATATAATTTTTATGAAGTTTGTAAAAGCTTCAAGCCACAGATTAATCTAACATAGTAAATTTAATAGCTTTGAAATATGGAATATCATCATTAGAAATAAGAATAGGTACCTTAAACACCATAAAGACAAATTTAAATCATATTTTGCAAAGGCGTTTGACCTTTCAGGGGGTGCTGATACCTATTTCCTTTAAATCATTTAAAAATCTCAATCTGGAGAATTAAACTAGGAGTATAATTCAAATACTCAAGCAGGTCCTTCACAGCCATCTATAGATTAGATCTCCCTTGACTTGCCTATCTGAGCTTTAAATTGTTTGTAGAACCACTGTTCCTGAAAGGCAAATTAAAAAAATCATATGCACTTTCATCTAAAGAAATACAATAACTAAATGTTTATTCACCTCTCTCATGCTAGCACTGAAGAGCTCTGCTACCTAAACAATCATCTAGTCTTAAAAATCAACACATCATCAATTAGGGCATAATACCAAATTTCCCTAGGAACTAGGATTTTTCTGCAAAATTGTCTAGGTCTGATTAACTGTTTCATCTCTTCACATGAACTTGTTAAAACCTCTGGCCTAGATCATCCAAAATATTCAGCCTCCTTGTGGAAGGCTAACTGATTGATGCAGATAGCATTTTTATTTTAACAGAGAAAATGGCATATTTCAGCTCTCTTTTTCCTTCCCTCTTTTGTGGGTTTTTTCTCAAGCTTTATCGTTGGATTGGGCAGGTTTCTAGGGGTCATCAAGTAGAGGGGTTTTGGTATATTTTTAAAGGAAGAATATACATTTCTGGCTTTACTTTGACAGATAAAAGATATGGGCTATCTTCCCAATGCAGTTTGTCAAGATAGGATTTTATGCCTAGAGAATAATTCTTCCACTTTGGCACACTGTCTACAGTAGTTTTATACGAGTCCCAGGTATCTCAGATTCTTCAAATACCCAAGCTGGATTTATTTATTCCCTAAACTTGTAAAATCGAATTAACACACTCTCTTAAAAACAAAGTTTTCCTTTTCTTCACTTTAGCCTTTGGTTAAACATAATATAACTTAAAATACTTCATTTTGAGTGCAGAGTGACAGAGACTATAATGATGAGGCATTGCTGAACAGATAGATTCTTGATGGCTTTGGGCCTGCAGGAATGAATACTAAGATTAGATAAGAAAAGATTAAAAAATTAATGCTTGCTTATTACTTCTGCCAGCATGGTCCTTCCATGGTCTTTCAAGGATCCATTTTTACTAGTGCTGTCATGTCTTGCAGAAAAACAGTGCTAACAAAAATATTTTACTTTTATGTCTGTCTGAGATACCTGGATGTCTGTATAAGGTACCTGCCTCCTCACCTGCCTCCTCATCCTAATACTTCATTTTACATTTTCCTTGCTCTCATAGCACACATTACACTGTTTTCCTTGAGGTGATATATTTTCCTCCCTAATCGTCACAGAATCATAGAATGCTTTGGGTTGGAAAGGCCTTTAAAGCTCATCCAGTTCCACCCTGTGCCATGGCAGAGACACCTTCCACTAGACCAGGTTGCTCCAACCCCTGTCCAACTTGACCTTGAACACTTCCAGGGATGGGACAGCCACAGCTTCTCTGGGCAACCTGTGCCAGGGCCTTGTGGCTGCTGCCGGCCCAGGAATAAAGACACAGAGCCCAGAGTTCAGGAAGAATGAAGCGATGTGTGTGTATTATTAATTTACAGAACAGTTTATATGCTTTAGTTCGCTTGAAGCTTACACGAAGGTCAGGAGGCTATTGGACCTTTGGTTAGCCACCTACCAAGTTCATTGGTTAATTCTAACTTAACACCTATTTCAAAACATTTCCCTACGGGAATGATAACAAAGGCACAGCTGCAAGAAGTTTACAGAACGGTAACATTGTTTTGAGTTACTTGCATGGGAAAGACAGAACTCTCAGAAAATGCTGCAGAGAGCTGAAGAAATTCTCTGCTGAAGCTTTCTCAGCGTCCACAGGGCCTCACCACCTTCACAGGGAAAAATTTCTTCTTTATATCTAATCTAACCCTGCGCTCTTTCAGTTTGAAGCCATTCCCCTTTTTACTGTCACTCCAGGCCCTTCTAAAGAGTCTCTCTCCATGTCAAGTCTCTATTCATGTCAGATCTTTATAGCTAATTTTGACAAGTTGATCAAACCAGACATTCTTCCAGACAGTTTAACACGTAAAGAAAAGCCAAAACTGTGTTTCAAGGGGTCTTTTTTTTTACTTACTGCCCGATCTCTAGTCTCATCTATGTTCTAACACTGACTCTGGTAATGGAATCTGATTTGGCCATAGTTTGATGACTGAGACTTTTGTATGTGAATACAGTACACATTAGAAAGGAAACGCAAGTATGCAAACTATTCATGTGAAACACAGGATGAAAATTAGATTAAGGTTTCTAGTAATTAGCAGTATAAGTGTAAAAAATAATTTTCTTCCTGGTAAGCTACAGTGTAGCAGAGAAAAAAATCTAGTAATAGAATTAAAGATGAAGATACTGTTATGAATCATGATGATTCCTTGTCATAGCACAAGACTTGACTTACTAGTTCAAAAATCAATCACAATCAATACACTCCCACCAGTTGTGGTTATAGTAGAAGAAAGGACCACTAAATTTCTACATCTCCATGTATTTCTTTTGCATTCAAATCTTTGACAATTCTTCATCTTCAGAAATACTCTCTATCACATGTGTGGGTCTCTTGGAAAAATTCTCAGTATATTCCTGGTGTTAGGCATTTTATAACACAGGAAAGTAGGAAAGTTCACTGACAGAGCATGCTTTTAAATATACAAGGGAAAGGCAGTCTTCTAATAATTTCAGCATTTTACTATACAATATTTTATTTTTAATATTTTTAAAGGAACATACACAACCTACATAAAATATTTTCTATAAGGGTCAAAAATTATTAAAAACTACTTACTCTGCTAAAAAATACAACTTCAATTAGATCGCAAAGGTGATTGAATGTAGATCTGGAATCTACGGAAATGTTCCCTAAATCTTTTCAATATGTACTACTCATAATATATATTAGCGATTTATAGTATAACTGTATTATATTGTGTATTACCATAAAATACTATGATATATTTAAAGTAATTTCTTATGAAAAACTATTTGGGGCAATATAGTAACAACAGAAAACTCTGTTTAGTAACCACTGCTGAGTCATTGCCTTCTGGCATTTGTCAGTGCAGGTACAGATTTACAGTCAACTCTGCACCTATACGCACCTCTCTTCCTTGCAAATTTGTTCCATACTGGATGTTGTAGAGTTATGGTCTCTCAGAGTTTCACTGCTTGCCATTACAAGCAGCATTACTGTTCACTGTTGTTAATGATATCAGATAAAAATAGGGAAAAAAATCAAGAGTGAACATTAATATGAGGACAGTAAGTAGATGTCAGTTTGCACAGATGTGCAGTTCATAGTCACCAAGGTGCTTAGGAACGAATTTTTAAACAGGTAAATAATTGGCATGGTTAAAACTATTGACAAGATTAAATACATTACTAAACAGTGAATTTCAAATTTCTCATAATCAAATACTTAAGTTTTTCATGTGCTTATTTTTGATGACCAGAAAAATAATTTTTCTCTTGTGACTTAGTACTCCATATTTGTCATCGTTCTAATAATAGAAAGAGTGACGTTTTAATCTGCTTCAATATGAGATAAAATCTGTTACTATAAATCAAGATGCATGGGAACATATGACAAAACACTTAAGAAAATAGATAATAGAAAATAAATGTTAGGAACTATGCAAAGAACATCAGGAAAAGAGAAACTAGTTACTGTTTTAAAAGAAAGTAATTTTTCTTTTGTGTGTATGTTTCAGAAAAAGGGATAGTTCTTGTTCCTAGAACATCATCATACATTTTTGTTTTATCTCTCATAGATATTGACACAATAACTATTTTTAATTATTCGAAGTCTTATTCATGAACCCTTACCTCTTCATTCCATATACTCCACAATTACATGACAAAAAAAGATAGCATTTAGGGGTACTCACTAAATAATTAAAAATCTAAATAATTAAATTTAATTTCAAGATGTTGGAAAGATAATTAGGTAATACTGCTGTTTTACACGGCTTGTTAGTTTGGATTCTTGTCCAATATTCACCAACATGAATTTATAATGAAGCTATCCATCTCATAGTGAATGTGCACTAAGCAAGTAGAAATAGAAAATGTGAGTTTATATTTTCTATTTTGTAGCAGTAGTAATAAATTTTGGGTTTCATCACAAGTTTGTCATAAATTTTTTACTTGTTATCAATATTTGTGTCATTTGCACAAATGACTCATTTTAGCCAGTATCCAAAAGACAGAAAAAGATCATTCAAAAGCAGAAAATGACTAAATATTTTATATTCTCAGAGGTATTTTGACAGTCCTTTGGATGTGTCTTTCCTAGAAACTTTAAGGGTCAATTTTAATTCAGTGCATTACACTTACTATTCAGTATAAAGAAGCTTTCTGAAAATTACTACATGTCTATATAGCGGGAATTATGCTACACTACTCTCATTTTCAAAACCTTAGTATACCATTGGCTACCACAAACTAAATATTCCCTGTTGCAACATCACACAGCACTTGTCTGTTGGAAGCCATCTGTGGTGATTCTTAAATCTGCCCAAGGTAGCGAATAATAATGTCAGGCAGAATCCTATAAATAAATTAGCCTATCAGAACATTTAAATTTCTCCACCAAAACAACTAATGTTGTATTATTTTTCCTTTCCACTTAACATTCCCATCTTCAACTAAAACTATGTAACTACAGCTTTGGTATTTTTAAATATTCATTGAATTAAAAATAGCCAAATAATAAACATTTTACTGAAGTCTATAAGGGCAGCAGCCTTAAAGATTTAAAATCATGTTTTCAGCCCAAGTAAACCAAAAGTAGTTGTCAATGTACTCCAAAAGCAGTAGTCCTATGACACTATAACTGCAAGTTTAGGGATTTGATTTCTTTATATCCATCAGAAATTTAAGACTAATACTGTTCCTTAATCTCACCATAAAATACGAGTTTTCAATCTGTAGGTGGCAAAGGGTTACGTATTAAGCTTAAACTATCCTGCAGGGCACAGGGAAAAGCAGAAGTTCATTCAAGGAGGTAAACAATGTATTTATAGTCCGGTCAAGTATCAAAGCTCTTGTTAAGTGTTGTGTTTCATGATTGTGTTGGAGTTTTTACGGAGTTTACCTTGACAAGTGGAAAAACCAAGAGACACAAGATGTTTCAAGAGTCATCAGCAAATAAGCAGTTCTCTGGGAGAAGTTTTTAAAATGACCTGTTGAATGAAGTTTGTAACTTACAGCAAACCGTTTGTCCTGGGTTACACAAGGTGAAGTGCTAATCTGGGGTGTAACCAAACTGTGTACTTTACTCCACTACCCCATTTCTGACAAGCTGTTAATGATGGGTGGCTTGCAGTAGCTGCTTCGTGCACACCCGACCCCTCAGGCTACAAGCTGGGCGTGAAATGAGATAAAGGAGAAGATGCAAACCCTGCAAGCCCTGGGTAATGCCTTCACACCAATGACTCAACTGTGATAACTCCCTCCAGGGAAGCAGCAGCACAGTCCCACCCATCCTGAGGGCAGCATCTCTGCTACTGGGTCATAATGAACTGAATGGCACCAGCAGAATAGGCAGCTGAAACGACATTCAAGGACTCCAAAAAATGTCCTATGACTCACAGAATTACATCACTCCATTGTGAAACACCCTGCCCTGGGGGAGGGACTGAACATTCTCACCTGACTCTGACCATATATAACTGGGGATTTGGGACACCATCACCACGACCACTGGACAGATCCAGAGGAGGACCAGGTCTTCCACAGGACCACTGCTTTCAACTGCAACCATCACTTCAACAGGACTGCATCCACCACTTGATAGGACTGTGACCACCACCCTGATCAACAGGGTGCCAGGTTGTACTCCAAATTTCTGAGTTTAAGCAAGTTTTTTCTGTGTATCATGGCAGATATTGTAATCTGTCTATTTAATTGTAACTTTGACCTGAAATCTCTCAGAATGTGATTGTGTGGGGTTCATTTCTCCTACTGGTTTACCTTCAAACCAGCACACCATTCAAAGGAAATCCTTGTCTGAATAGGAAGAAAGTAAGAACTTGACAAGCTTGCCCTTGATAAGTATCTGTTTCAGAAAAGGGAAGTCTAAGAGACACATTTGTGAAAGGACTAGATCTGGGCTGACAGAGTTGTGTAAGCTTACAGCCAGCTTTTTAATTGACTGAAACAGTCACTTGGTACTAAATGAAATTAAAAGTAGTTCTTATGCAGATTTCATTTATTGCCACATACATCTTTCTGGATGCAGTAGTTTTCTTAAATCTTGCATTTTAGTATAACAAATTAATGTTGACTTTATTCATACATCTGGCAGATATTAAAAATTTTTTCAAAGAAAGCTGCCAAAGCCACAAACATTCCATGCTGAAGAAAGTACTGGTCTTGAAGTTGCTTAGCTATTCATTGAGAAGTGTGAGGTCATTTAGAGAATGAGTAAATATTAATCCACAGGGCTGGGAGCTGACATTGTGGGAAATAATTTGCAAAATATGCCCCAGGTGGGGGGCCACAGGATGTGCAGTAAGATATTAAGGAAAGTACATGGTTCCCAGGAATTCAAATTATAATTAATTTCTACTTCCTCATTATCCTGGATTTTCACTTACTCAACAGTGCAAAATATTTGGCTGCTTGATGCTTATTACCACATTTGTTAGCCATAAAACAAGACAGCAGACTAAAACTGGGCAGCTGCTGTCATTTATGCATATTTTTACACATGCTTGATCCAGCAGCAAATGCAAACTAATTTGTTAGTGTTCATCCTTTCTATGGTGCAGTGGCAAGTATTACTGACCACGCTCTGGTTTTCCAATTGATTTGATTTGATGTATTCCCCATATGGAAAACCTGGTTTCCTAATTAGATACCTGTTGCTAGCCATGGTGAGTACTCTCCATGGGAACCAGATTTAATGTTGCCAATTTTCACAATAAACCATGGTAAACCATAGCACACTTCGATGGACTCCAAAACAGTTGACGTTTACAGTAACCTTTTGAGCTGATCCATAATTCTGGCAAGGACTGTTTAGAATTCTCTCCAGCATAGCTCATCTGTTCTAATGATAAGTGCCTTGGGTTTAGTTCTTTGTGGTTTGGGGGTTTCCTACTGACTTGTCATGATTCTTTTTGAAAAGATTCTGATAATTTCATGCATATGGGTCTCAGTTTCTCATAATGGCTTTGATATGCATCTGCTTCGCAAATAATGTAAAATGACTCAGCTCTAAGGATCTAGAAAGAAGTGTTTTTCCTGAGCAAGGTATGAAAACTTTTGCTATGGAAACTGCCAGGCTGTTGGCGATGACAGCAGAAATGCACCAACAGATTTAGTAATGCACCTTTGGATCCTCTGCCTTACTCCTTTCCCATTCTTAAAACACAGCATTGAGTAGTTACAGAAATTTTGTATGAAGACCTGGCTCCTATGAAAGTCTCATGAATTAACAATGTAGGACATGGGCAGTAACTACAAGAAATATACAGCCTTCGTGTTTATAAATTAATACAGTATTTTACACAGTATTTGCATAAATAATTACACAGAAATCAAGACTCCACATTATGTCTAGACTTCTGAAGTGATACTAAATAGCTTCTGTCACAGGTCCAAAACAGTGTACTATACTTCATAGCATCATAGTGTGTCATTCTGTGAGAGTTCTAGATTCTTGCCTAAGCGAAAATTATGTAAGTACAATAAAACATATCCACTTGTATAAGCCTGTAATTTTTAGTGAACAATATAATCATAATTCTATCACCCTGATCAGAAGTAATATACAATTAGATTTATCTCTTTTTAAAATCCACAATGTCATCTACAGAATCAAGTGTGCCACTTCTCCCTGAATCCTAGAAAACCTCCATACTCAATTAAAGCACCTTGCAGTCTAGAAACTCTTTCATCTCTTCCATTTTCTTTATCTGGCATGTTCATTACAGTATTACACAGATACATCTTTTCCTTTTTCTATTCCATTGCTGAATGCTTCCCTGTGTTTTATACCCAGCACACACTATAAATCAGCTGGGGAAAATGTGCATAAAGACTGCGTTCATCCAAGCTTTCCTCTCTCCCCTAAGCATTCAGCAACTTATTCCTTGATGAAGCAAAGCAGAACATCTGTGGTGGCCTTCACTTGGATTTCCTTTGCCAAATTTTCATTAAAACAGTGACTCAATAAAAATATTGCTTATCCTAATAAAGCTTTTTGGAGCTTTGCAAATTTGCAGCTAATACTCTTTAATGTCATTACAGCATTAATAATATGTGCCTAAAGAGCAACAAAACTTTAGATTTTTCTGGTTTAGAAAAGAAGCTTCATAAACCCATGATTTTCTTGCGACTCAGCTTTACTGCACCATTAATAGAGACTNAGGGGAAAAAGAAGACATTACAATGCCTCTAAGCAAACCAAGATAAATCCTTAGCTGAATTCTCCACTGATATGTGTTTCTCCAAATACTATCTAAGAAATCATTTGTCATTTTAGGCTACATATGGGTTTTGAGAATATTACCTGTAAAAGACATTCCCAGTAATACCATTCTGAAACAAACTGATACTTATTAGAATCCCAGTAATGCCAGTTTAAAGTCAGCGTGTGGGGAAGCAACCATAAACCCAAGATTCCATTTGGTCTTTCAGAGTAATCAAGCCATAAAGATCCATGTTCAACACCTGCTTGTGACCCAGTAGTCTAAGCACCAGTCAGCTGGCTGAAATATCTAGACAAGGAACCTGAAAAAATCAGACCAATACTTTGAAATTATGAAAAAACAGAAAATGCAACAGAAGCACATTTCCTAACAGAAACCATAAGTGACTTCATTACAACTTCAGAGATTCATTCTCACATGAATTTATGTAAATGCATGAACATATTGATGAATTTCTGGAGTCTTATTAATTTTAGCAATTCATTATTTCCCAAAGCTGTTAAGAAAGTAATTTTTCACTATTCTAGGAATAATTCTGAAGATCCATGGCATATGAACTATCTTGTCTGACTCTCCAGGAGCAAACTAAAGACTTTTTTTTGGTTCATCCATCACAAAAGGAAAATAAAAATCAGTGCTTGCTGTCACTGTGGTACACATATACAGTACAATCCAAACCCTTTGGTGAAGCAAAAGAGACGAGAATAAAACTCAAAAAGCAGCTATGCAAGCATTTTCCACTTACTGCTTACTGATGCTATAGACCCTCACCTGTTCTGCTAAAGCCCATGCAAAACTTCAGAGCTACTTCAGTGTAACTACTGTTGCTCAAACCACTGCTTCTAAAAATGCTATTGCTTGACCACACATATTGGGACTTCTTATAAAAGGCCCTAAGAACCTACTGAGCACCTTCCTTCTATAAAGAACATATCCTCAAAATGCCTAAAAACATTTCAAAATCTACTTCCAAGAGAAATAGCATTTTTAATAGCATTGACCCAACACTTCATTATGCATGCTTTTTCAGGCATTCAAATGAAAGTAATAGGCCTATGTATAATTAATTTCTAATATAAATCTATGATTAGCATCAATAAATTTAAAAATCAAAGTTGTCTGTCCATGATCATTTAATTGCATGGTACAATCTACCCATTATCTACAAGATGTCCTTAGCTTTTTAATGGGTCCATTTTTCATCTCTATGATCAGTTCTACTCAGTTTATGATTTTTATGTAGTATGTACACCATTACATTTAACAAACTCACTTATACTAGTGAGTTTGTTAAATGTAACAAAATTACAAAGGATCTCAAAATGGGTGACGAAAGGTTATGCAATTTTCACTAAGAAAGTGAGAGGATGGTGACAATGATCGAAAAAGAATCTTTCCATGCTTCCAGCCTAAGTCAAATCAAGGTTTTGTGGAGGTGAGTGAGGGTGACTACCACTTTAGAACTGCGGTACCAGGTTTTCAGAATAAAGACACTAAGAGAGACCTTATGGAAATGAGCTCTGTGATGTTGATTGCACAACCATTTTTAATACTCATATTAAAAGGTCAAGAGACAATACATTAAGAAAAATCTGCTACATTCTGGGCAACAGAGCAAGCTTCTTTTTTGTTTGTTAGACCAAAATAAGAAGCTTAGCAAATTTACAGCCTGGATTTACGTTTGGTGCATGACAACACTTGTCCTCCCAGATGGCATCATTTGGCACACATTTTTGAACATGGATGCACACAGTATTTGAAAACCATCAACTCCCATAGTACCAAATGCATTTTTTTTTCTGACCTGGACACTTGTTGCAGTTTGGTTATTTTGGATACTGTTAAATGGTTTGTTCCCGGTTTTCCCCTTTTCCCTGTTGGTCTCACCCCAGACCCCTTCCCCGCCTTCCCCCCGTCAATCTAATTGTCAATCTCTGTGAGCAATCCCCTCTTTCCAGAGAGTTCTCAACTCTGTTGCACATTGAATAGTGCTGTTGTTCCTCCCCTTGAGCCCTCTCTGGTTGGTTCTTGCCCTGAGTGGCAGCCCCTGGACCCTCCTGGCTTGTGTTCTGACTGGCTAATTTTTGTATACGCCCCTTGTTCCCTCCCCCCTTTTTAACCCTGTGCAAACCTCAGATCTTTAGGATTCAATCCCTCACTCTCCCTGCAGTAAATCCCTGAGAGCCATATCGGATCTCCGCCTCCTCTACTTTGCCCTTCTCCTCCAGCGTGCTCTGCCACCCTCTGCTGAGGGATTTCCTCCCAGCCTGCGCAGCCTGGCTGGAGGCTCTGCTGCCCATCCCGCTCTCGGGGACTCCCCGACTGCTGGGCGAGACAACTGAGGGTTTCTCCTCTGATTTCTCCGGGCGAGGGCTGAACCCTCAAGCAGCCACGCCCCCAGAGACACTCATATCTTACAGTTAATACATATCAGCCTGCCACTTTATCCCACAGCATGGTCACACCTGAAATATCAAGGTCAGCATGGATTGAGAAAAAATGTCAGCAAGAAAGCCTTCACATTAGTGGTAATATAGCCATGAATCCTGCTCATTTAGGATCAGAACCTGAAAAAATTGTATTGAAACGCTAGCATCTTGTAGACATACACATTACTTAAGTAAATGTCTGTTTATCTTGAGATAATACACAACTACATCACACTTCTCTGTAACATGGACTTTGGGTCAAAGGCAAAACAGGCACCAGGTTTGACTTCATCATTCTAATCTTTCTTAAATCACTATTGAAATTGTTGGGAAGTGTTTTAATCTCTTAAAAATTATCATTTTAGAGGATACTAAAATGTTACTCAGTCTCCACAGAAAATGCAATTGAATCAGAGGCCCTGTTACATTAGGCTTGCTCCATCTCCTAAAAATATTGTTCTGTGCTGAACTCCATTAGACCTTACTTCAGTGTTGAAGCATGAAGGACCAAAATTTGGTACTGAGGAAGCATTCAAGGCTTTGACATTCACATTTTATGGTGAAAGAGCTACACTGAAAGTGTAAAAAAATAATTATTGATGAGTTTTTCATATTTTAACTGAAAAATGAGTCTCAGAATATTGGGCTTGCACATAAGAGACCACCAACACGGAGGTGGCAGACACTGCTGTGGATAAGGCAAAGCATTGGCAGACACAGCTAATTCCAGCCAGAAATACAAATAACTAACAAAACAGATATCTTGAATTATTGCAATTTATAAACTACGCTTGCTGAAAAAAAATTCAAATGCTTAGGAGTGCTTAGTAAATTCATTACCACAGCAAAAGCTCATTTATTTATTACTCATTAGGTCAGCCAGATCAAGGATCAAATTGGTAGAAAAATTACTAACTCTATAAGAAAGTTTTACAGTTAACCATAAGGACCTAATTTATAAAAATATATGTACAAGTGGCCTATGTCTTAAAAAACAGGGAAAACAAATGTAGTGAAATATCAGCAGAATATACAGAACTGTGACAGGAGAGTTAATGAAGACTTGAATCCTGAGGTTTTGCCTTATGTTTGGGTCATTCCATGCAAAACACACAGTTCCCCTAACTAGAGCTTTTCTTTGATTGATCGACTCTTATTGGCACGTTCTAGTACCTCATATTCCATCTCATTCTTTGTAGGGCACTGTTTTAGGTCTCCCTCCTTTACTCGGTACATTATTGTCAGAATAAACTGATCGCTTTTAAACTATCACGCGTCTTACTTCCTTGGAATTAAGAAACCAGTTCAAAAATTATTTGTAGTAAAAGGAAATGAAAGTGTCATCATGCACATAAAATTCCTTAGGAAACCTGGATTAAAATGGCACGGGGTTATTAAAGCATCTAATCAACTTTCGGTAAAGAAACAGAAAAAATTTACCAATGTGATGAATTTCTGATTATTGTTAATTTGTAATGTAGGAAAGGCAGAACTCTGGTACCTCAACCACCATCTTCATTTCCATTATTAAATATATCTTTCCAGTTCACAATCAAAACAAACAAAACTCAAATTCAGTCTTAAGAATATTCTTCTCAAAATCCAGATTTGACACTCTGGGAAGGTGAAAGACAGACTGCCAGAGGTATAATGGACACCCCAAGCCATTCATCAGAGTGAGGAAAGTTAGACAAACAGGTGTTAGAGCTTTAGAACAAGCTGACTGTGCAGAGATGATTCCAAAACATATTTACCATAGGTACATGCCATGTTTTCAAATTATGGTAAGACCTCCCTGCTCCACAGCGGGAGAGAATGTGTAGGGTTGAGGGTTTTGGGTTTTTTTGTTGCTTTTTTTAAACACTGCTGTAATATTGTCTCCCTCCAGTTTATTTTAAATTTAGCAGGATTAGAGTTTGCTGTGCATCATGTTCCTAACAAAAAAAAAAAAAAAAAAAAAAAAAATCAGGCAAATCTCACAGCCGGCTTTTAGTTCAGCTGTTTTGGATGATGATACAAAGAAAGAAACGTAGGTTGTCAGGGAAAGAAAAAAGTCTCCTCGATAAGAGACTTTCCTGATGTAAATTTAAACTCCTCTGAAAAAACACCTTTATATATATTAAATAGCGTCATTATATGAAGTCCCATAACTATAATCACATGGGATTTATTGTACTTAGCCCTGTGGGAAGAGCCATGGCCCTAAATAAAATCATATTTATGAGGCTACAAGACATGGGCCCTTTGTCAGAACTTACTGTAAGATTGGCCATCTCTGTTCTTTTACAAACAAAATAAAATCCTGCATAAAACAGTCTCTAATCTGTTGAAAGTAGGATCTCAGCAGTATGCACTGGAAAATGAACTCAGTTGATTAAATGTAGCTTAACAGATCATGTACTTTTACTAGCAGCAATAAACAAATGTATAATTCTAAAACATATATAATACAAGAGTACATAATTTTTCTAGACATGAAGCCCTTGATCATAAAGGCACCTTCTTATGAACCATGATACTAAAAGTAAAAATAATAAAAGTGTTTTTACCAGGAAGGAGATAGTTCCCTTGTGGTGTTTGTAGCTTTGTGTTGGAAGAGATTTTATAGCAACAGTAAAAGATAAATACATTTCACATTCAAGTGAAGTAATGAAAGCAACTAGGGATAGAGTGGCAGTCTTTATTTAAATAATGCATAGGCTTTCTTGGTAAAATTGGTAGCTCATCTCAATTTAATACCCAGGTACCTGTTCACAAAAACCCAGATAATCAGATACATATTTGGATTTTTGGAATAAGCAGCCTTTGGTTTTGCCATTTTAGTCTCACTAGAGTAAAACACAATATTGCAAGATACTTTCCAGCAAAATTCTTTAGAGCTCTCATTATCTTCTCTTGGAGTCCACAGCCCTCTTTTCACTGTAAACAGCAACTGTGTGTCAGACATTGCTGAGCAACAATGCTCATTAGTCTTCTATCTTCAGCACAAATGCATTGAATAGTCATTTTTGGCTAATATAATTAAAGACATTTTCTTATTGTAAATGCAAAAGAATCCAGAATAAAGCTTCCTGCAAATAGGCAAACTTGTCTTCCTCATTTTCATACAACTGCCCAAACTCTGTAAGTTTTTTACTCTTGTAAGATTTTTTTCTTACTAGTATTGCAACCATTCAGTGCTAAACAAAAGTCTACTTTCTCAAACAGTTCTTAGTGTCTTGGTAACATTTTCACCAAAAAATGCACGTCAAGTCTGCCAGCAAGACAGAAGAGTGAGCCAAAACCAGACAACATGCTATTTCCTTACTGCTGTCTTAAGCTGAAGAAACTCGATTGAATTTAATACCACAATACAGATGCAAAATCTATGACACATACAAGTGAATTAGACCCAGTAATTTTCATTTAAAAGCACAAACAGAAGACTCCACATTTACTTTTAATATTCATCTAAGGATGAAAAGCTTTGACTTGCAATAACATCATAGAAATTGGGTTTTAAGTGTAACTTTATCTTGTTATACAAGAGCATTTTCTAAGCTCTGCAGCAATAGTGATAATTCAATTCTGGACACCTTCTGGATGGGGTATTTTCTGAAGGAAAGACTTACTACTAACTAAGCCTAGCATGTAGAGAATGAGCTCCATGCCTCAAGAAACCACTACTAGTGGTGAGGGACAGGTATGAAATATTTATGAGAAAATTTAGGGCAGAGATGTTTCTCTTACAGATCATTAGTTTAAGCTGAAAACCCTTTCAATATTTATTGCAGAAACAGACAGCAGCTCCCCATCTTTTATTCCTCAAACACACTCTCTTTAAATGCAGAAGTGGAAGTTGGCGAGCTCTGGAGGCCATTTTATCCACTGGATTACTGGGGTGTTCAGAACACCACTCTGAACAACTGGCCTTCTGAAAGCAGACAGTCCAAAAGCAGCACACTACCAAAATGTAGGTTCATTTATGGTTTTTCACACACCACAAAAATTACAGACTTGGACAGAATCGTCATTGCTCCACCACAGTTCAAAGACCATTATAGTTATACTGTAGTCTAACACCATATATTAGTTAGTTCTCACCATTACAGACACTCTTCATTTATTTAATCTCTTTATTTTAAATGCATTAGCAGCATCCCAATGGGTTACCTCTAATTTAGAGCTCCTAATCAAAAAGGGATAATGCAGAATTCTGTCACCTGTTTCTGCTCATACATTGCCTATGAAACAAATCCTAGATTATTTGGACTGTCATGTCATACTCCTTTTTTTTTTTTTCTGAAATAAATTTTATAGAATCAACTTTTTCATCCCATAAACCTTAATCCTGCAGTTCAGTATTAGCAACAGGCTCATGAGCCAACACACGCCTTTAGAGTCAGCAGAACTCTGTGGCTTTCTTAGCCACACAAGAGCCCTGATTGCAGGATCAGATCTGATGGCTGCAAGCTATTGGTCACAGATATCACTCCATTTCTGTATTTCTCTGCCTTTGAACACTTTCACTGACAGGTTAATTGTTTCTTGTGGGATTTTACAGCAGGCTTGCAAGCCTATCTGACTCCGACATGGATCCTAGCACAATTCATTTGTACCAGTGAGAAACTTACTAATAGCAGAAAGAGAATTCTAAACAATAGAGAGAAAAACAGCAACAATTCTGTACCTGGTGTTTTTCTGGTATTTAGAGTGTCTAACCAATGAATCTGTTGTAGTAGTTCAGCAACCAATGGAGAGGTAACATGAATGGTAAATATGTAACAGTCTATAAATTATCATAGATTTGAGAATAAACAGCTTTTGCTCATCTACTACTTTGGGGTAATTAATCAGTCACGTCCACCTCAACAGCGACATCTGGTGACCCAGGCGATATTGCAACTGAATTTTGCTCAGCTGGGACGGTGCCGGGGTTCCCCCCGTTTTTCAGGCTGGTCCGAACCTCATTTCGACACCTGGCTTAAGGTGAGCCACTGGAAATGGGTAAAAAACGGGAAACAGCCTCTCGGAAGAGACTGTAGTACCGACTTGGAAGCTGCTTTTAAAGCGGCAGTGTTAAAACCACAGACTTTGCCCCTCAAAGCCTATTGCTGTGGGCACGATCTCAAGACATCCCTGCGGAGTGGGACTTGGAACTGCAAACTTCTGTGGACGAGGAGGGACGAGGGCACAGACAGGTAAAGAACCACCTGGCTATGTGTCACCTACAAACCTTAGAACAGACTGCCCTACCTCCCCCGCTCCCGTGAGGCCGCTTTACCCACCCTTGCCTGTGGACGGGTGAGCCGATGGTCTGCTGCTGCGATCGGGACGTCCTGGGAAGCCCTCTCAGCTTTGATGTTAAAAAACCCTGCGTGCAGCTGAGGCAGGGCGGTGCAGCTCCTGCTGCTCCTGGAGGGGAGGCAGGCCTGTTTTTTCCCTTGGAATGGCTCTTGGTACCGTCTTTAGAACCCTCTGGTACCATCTGTGGGACATCTCTGGCCACGCTGCCATTTCTCCCCCACCTCCTTCCCCTGCGGTGGCTGCGGGGGCTCTGTTCGAGGCCTTGGCAGGCAGCCCAGGAACAGCAGCAGCTCCTTCTCCCACTCCTTGCCCCCGCTGCCACGTTCCCACTGTGTATCTCCGGACCGAGAGGAAGGGGTGGGGGCGGGAAGGGGGAGATGCAAGGGGGCCCGTTCGGACCCGCGCAGCTCCATTCCTGCATGCTTGTTCAAAGGGTTTTTAATTAGTTAAACTGAGTTGCAGGAG
>VZRO01006313.1:36332-55815 GCA_013397915.1 Daphoenositta chrysoptera
TCTTTATATATATATATATATATATATATGTATTCTAGTGAAGAACTGTTATTCCTTTTCCCATATCTTTGCCTGAAAGCCCCATAATTTCAAAGTTATAATAATTTGGAGGGAGGGTGGTCATCTTTTCCATTCCAGGAAAGTTCCCACCTTCCTTGGCAGACACCTGTCTTTTAAACTAGTACAATACAATAACAAAAAAATGTGTTTCATTTGTTTGTTCAGAATTGTTCACACTGTCTGAGTTCCAGCAATTCCACATAGGAACAATGTTGCTCAGGAACTGCTTCGGTGGACTGAGTTATTCTCTCCTGACTGTATTACATCCAACCTCTTGGGTCATTCTCTTGAAAGAATGAAGCAGATTTTGTGAATTATGTTAGGCGAAAATCAGTTTATTTATGCATTGCCACACAAAGGGAAGGCTGCCAGGGGAGGGGCAGGAAAGGTAGCCTTTTTCAGTCTGGTCTTCATTAGACATCATTTTGTCACTAAGTAAAAATAATTTCTTTTTCTCTCTTCATGTTCACATGTCTTGGCTGTGGTCAGCACTGGAGATAGCCTGGAAAGGTGTGATTTGTGTTGGCAAGAGGGTGGCCAAGCTGGCAGAAATCACAGTTAATGTACAGAGCATCTGCTGAAGGACAAAATGACATCTGCTCTGTGCATTAGGTCTACACCACATTACCTCTGTGCTTGGTGATGGCCTCGTGGGCTCTAAACAGATGGTTGCTATGCAGATTTAGGGCATCTATCAACCCTGGTCTTGGAGCACAGCCAAGAACATCAGAGCCGGAATCCTAGGTAGGCAACCAGACTTTCTGTGCAAGGTATTAAGCCAGAGGCTTGCAGATGCTGTAGCAGATTTCTTCTTTTCACTGTGGGGGTGAAACAGGTTCTCACTTCAGTTCTCATCCTCTGCCAGGGAGAGTTTGAGAGAGAGTTATCTCTGCATGGGAGAGGCCCCCCCTCTAGCAGGAACCTTTTTCTGGTGCGGTACCACTAAACAAGTGAACTTTCCCACAGAGTTCTTTTAGGAGCTATGCTGTGCATACAGTCCTTAGAATATGTTGAGAGAGTAGTTGCATGTCCTTGGAAAATGCCTGTTGCCAGACAGAGCATGTGCTGGAGGATGTAATAAGGGTTGGTGCCCTTGGTATGCAGTTAACTTGTGCAATCTTCCCTGGAGTATCCAAGAACAAATGATTCCATCATATAGGTACTCAAGGAATTTGGCCTACAGGACTCGGATAGGCACATTCCTGTAGGACAGGTACACAGACAGTGGAATTACAATGTCATCTGTAACAAGGGAGAAGTAATTTAAACTTTGAGCAAAAAAATGCTTTTACCAGCAGCAATTTAGTTCAAAAGCATGAGAAACAGTGAATTGATAGGTCTCTCTCTTGAAAAACTTCAACACCTCACTTCTACCCCAGGGAAAACTCATTAGGCTCCCCGGTGAATCCTCCAGGAAAAATAACCATTGTGAAGTTCATATTAGTACTGTTTTTAAGGTTAAAAAGTAAATTAAGGTTTCAAGATCTTTCCTGGGATGAAAAAAGGGGAAGACATTTCCTATTTATTTTCAGCAAGATATAAGAGAGATGTATGAACCCAACATTCCTCATGTTTTGGGGCTGCTATTTAGTCTCAGTCAGATTAAGACAGAATGTTCAAGGGGAAGACTCCAGTATTTTCTTTGGAGGAAAATCTGTCTTACCACACGGGAAAGGAAAGGTAGTCAGAAATGGCTGAACAAGGCTTTGTGCCTTAAGCACATACACTTTTGCAGCACTGCTATGCTGTAAGCCCCCTCACAACAGCTTCTCTCCTTCACCCTCAAACCAGGTGGAATCATGCTGCTGAGGGAATAAAGTGGCAAAATAGACCCTCTGTTTAACGGAGACATAGTACTCCAAACCTTTGCCAGAAGAACTGAAGGCAAAATGGAAATGCATTATGAAAAATGTGCCCATCCTGAAAAAAGACAAGCCTAAGTAGCTAGAGCAAAAATAAAGCAAGTATTTTAACACAGCAGCGTCTTAATTTGGATCCCCAAGAACTTTTCAAAACAGTACAAACAAAATAAGTAAGAATTTATTCTGGCAACAGTCAATTTGCCCTGTAATTTAAAAGATGTAGTAGACATATGTATCTTCCCTTGCCAATACAATCTCCTTTATCCCTCACTGGTGTCAGTAAGTCTCATTGTCCCACTAAGTCAGAAGAAACCTCAATTCTTCCAAAGAAGCACAGACCCCTGTCAATGGGGAAAAGAGGTCTCAGGCAACATCACTTCAGTGTTGCAACCTGATCTTATCACTGAGAAACTGTTTCACTCATTTAGAGACAGTAACCTACATTTTTGGAGTAAACTATAATAATTACAAATGAAGGGAGTTTTAAATGTTCTGGATTATTGCACGTATCAGTTTAACTCAGGAATTTCCATCCATGATCATACAGCCAATGACAAAATACATATGTGCTATTTTTGTCACAGCATGCGCCTACATTCCATGCACTGGCCAATTTACAATATTCTTTGTCTTTAAATTAACAGCTGTTTTCATCTGTCAGCTTCCAGAGGAATGTACTGCATTTTTATAAGAGAAAAAGTACTAGAGAAACATAATGGCAGCTAGAGATACTCACTCTAGAAGAAAATGAGATTTTCGGACAAATCATTTACACAGACCACAAGAATTTTACAGCTTCTTTCCCCACATTAATTTAATGCCATGCAGAGTGGTTGGAGGATTTGGCCAACAAGAAGTTAATGAAATTAAATTCGGACAAATGGAAGTTTGTCCATCTGCACAGGAAGAGCTCCTGGCAATGATACAGGCTGGGAGCTGATTGAATGGGGAGCAGCTCTGAGGACAAGAGCCTGGAAAGCTGAGCTGACAGTACATGGAGCATGAGCCAGCCCTGACAGCAAAGCCAGCCAGCTGCCACCAACCTGGTGAGGGGCTGGAGCTCTTGCCCTGCAAGGAGAGGCTGGGAGACTAGGGCTTATTCAGCCTGCAAAAAAAAGTGCTTGGGGGGAGCCTTAATAGCCATTTATCTGAACCTCCAGGCAGGTTATTAAGAAAGGGAGCTGGGAGCTTCCAAGCAGTCTATGTCAGGGAACAAGAGGCAAAGCACCTAAGGCAAAACAAGAAATAGTCAGACTGGGTATAAACAAAAAAAATCCTAGGAATAGCTTGCCCAGAAAGGCTGTGTAATCTTTTAAGGTTTTCAAGCCCCAAGTGAAGCTGGTCCTGAGAAGCCTGACTCAGGCTTGCTATGACAGAAGGCTGGGTAAGTGACCCCTTGACAGCCCTTCCCACCCGAACCTGCAGCTCTGTGGGTCACAGAGAACAGCCCCTTTACAATATGTTACAATATCATCACTTAATTTTAAAAAGTCATAACGACTGTTTTGAACAAGCTTATATGCTCTGAAAAGTATTTGAAATTATGATGGATTACTATATTTTTGAAGGGAAGTAAATATGATTCCTAAAAACAGAAACTTCCAGAGATTTATAAAGTTCCTATGGACATATCTACAAGGCAAATGAAGTAGAAGTGATGTCTACTGCATAGGGAGGCATCCTGAAGATTCCTTAATGTATATCTATAAGAAAATGAGTTGGTACATTGTTTTGTGGGATCATAGCTCCTCGGCTATTGGGATGTTTTGAAATCAGGTCATGTACTTGCTTTTATGACAGTTATTTCAACATAATCAGAATAAAGTGGACATATAGAGGAATACAGACTTAAGAAGCCTCTGAGATCTTATTCTCAGGAGAAAACTGTGCTTCAAGAGCCTTGTTGGTGGCAGAAGGAGAGATTAATATAACTTTGGCTTTAAGATACAGGTTTCGCTGACTATTTTGCTTCTTGTTTATGTATAGGCTGCATGTTCATGGAAAAAAAGTTTTATATTTGAATGTATCTCCTTAAAAGAATATTTGGTATAAAAAGCTAATAAATCAACCTATACATACACACAGAGAAATACCCAAATATATACATACACAAAGACACATTATGAGAGGTTTCTCTGTAAGAACTGTGACAAACTTCCATAAAAAGGAGCCAAATTATTAGGGCATAATTTATTTCATGTTCTGTCATTAGGATCTGATGCCACAAATTACAGGGTCTAGCCGAAATCAGTGAATTTTAATGAAGTATCAGAGGTCTCAAGAAATCATCGGGGAGTCAGTGTAAAATTATACATGTTTACTCTAGTAATCTCCCTGCTGTAATTATTTCATGGAAATAAGTATGTTCCTATTTGTGTTCACACTGCAGCCCTCTACAGCTGGATAGAAAACATTAACTTAAATTTTTGAGATTTTTTTTGTATTTCAAAGATTGCAAAACTATGTAAAATTAAAATAATCTATGAAGTCTCTACATAAAGCAGACCTCTAATCTGTCTCAGAGCAAAAATGGAAACCAAGGCACCCACAGTTGCCTGGAAGCTGTGAGTTTGGGAGTACTTCCAAGTCTCATGCAGTTTGTGATAAAAATAAAAACCAAAACCAAAAATATGGACTCACAAGGCTGTGCTTGCAATTTCCCTGTTTTAATATAGTTTGATGGAGGGGGAACGGAAGCAATCCATGTCAAGTAGGATATGAGGATAAATCAACAGTTTAATAACAGCCTACACCAGCTTTGAACAAGACTTAATACAAATAAGGCTTGCTCTTCAAAGGTCATGATCTGACTGTGCAGACTCAGTCCTCACTATGATTTAAAGCTGTCCTTTACACAGTGTTATGAATGGATGATGTAGGTTTAAATCAGCTCTCTGCCTTTGCCCAGGCCTCTGGCAGCAGGCAATAGCTGTATTGAGGTGACCAGCACCCCAATGATCCACTCTTATTTGCAAGTTCTCTCATAATGGTTGATTCGGTCTATTATAAAATGAATTATTTATTAATAGACACAAAACTAACAGACATAAGACTTAAAAACAGACTGCTACTACACAGGGGTAAAACAAAAGACAGTACTAGTATTATACACTCAGGGTAAAGGTAACATTAAATTTAAAGCTAGCTAAGAAATAGTATAACTTAAGAGTCAATGTTTCTTACCATCCAGTTCTTGATGGGGTGCACATCTAAGTGCTTTCTCTCAATTTCTGGAAAAGTAACCTCAAAAGCCTGCATCCGGACTTAAGAGGAGAAATCTTCTCACACATTCCCAAAGGAGTGTGTGGGACACTTCTACCTCTGTGATAATTGTGTGGGCTTTTATACACGTAAAACTGTGTCTTTTGGTCAAAAATATTTCTTTAATCTCTTTCCACATTTGCTTTACAGACGAAGATGTTGATTCTTAGCTGAGAGCCTGAGCCCCTTTGGCCGGAGATACCCCATGCTGGGCCTGTGACCCTCCTGAGTTATCTCCACAGGTGCAATATGCACCTGTGATTGTATATTGCATATGCAATCTGTGGTAGAGAGAGGGGGTAGACATGTCCTGCCACACACACTACCTCTGCTTTCCCAATTCATCTCTTTCTCTTTTTCCACCTGCACATGTAACATTACTTCAGGTTCTTTCTCCAAGTCACTCCCTGTCTGTCTTGGAATCCTTTCAAATTACCTGCATCTTCTATTGGGGAAACACATAAAACAAAATATATAAATCAAAGGTTTTTTTCTATGCTTCAAGTTAAATCTCATCTCACAGAATCTAATAATACAAAAATGTGTGTATAGCGTTTCATAGCACACACATTATTTGTAGACTCAAAGAGAAATAATTATATTGTTGTCTCTTGATATTTACAAATGAACCTTCAGATTTTTTCAGAAAGTAGTTTTATATTTGGTTTTAGTAAAATAATTTTGTTAACTACTAAGCATTCTGGAGGAACTTCTCGAAATTCAGCACATCAATCTCTTCTACTAAGTACCAAAAAGCTTCACATTCATCTTCTATTTCTAAAGGTCTTTGTTATTCAAGGAAAATAAAAATAGCACATATTTCCATCAGTTACATACTCTCAAAAAATTTGAGAGATGGAACTTAGTAAAAATCCTTCCTATTTCATTATCAATTGCTCTCACAGTAACTACTAAGCCTTCTCATTTGTACACACATATTTAACAGTGATTGCTTACAATAACCGGATCTGGGTCCTCACAAAAGCCAGTGACAAGCACATAGTTGATTGTATAATTAAGCCAACAAGCAGGATTGGGGATTTCATCTTGAGAGACAGAAATTCTGCCCCAGTAATATTTTTCTTTCAGAAATGTCAGTAACTTGTCCATTTACTTCTATCCTTGTTTTCAAGATTTTTTTTCAATTTCTCATTTCTAAACCAAATCCCCATTTCTTTCTGGCTGATGGCTTGGATTCTGCACATAGTATCTTATTATTCTGCTCCTCCTCCTCTATTTTGTAAATTCTTTCTACCTTCTTGTTCATTTATTTTTACTTCATGGAGTTGCATTAGACAACTTTCTCTATATATAAAAGTTATGCTCACTGTGTTCAAACAGCTAATTTCTCTTTCACCTTTTTCCTCAAATGCATTTCTTTTTATCCTAAACTAAGGATAAAATTACATCCTTGTTTTTGTTTCTTCCACACTCGCACACTTTAATTGATCTGCAGAATATTGCAGAATATGTTTAACACATGAATACAGCCCTTCAATCAGTGCCAAATTAATTTTTTACAATGTTTTCTTAAAAAAACCAACCAAAATAAGAACAGCAATTCAAAGACAGGAAGAATTAATGAAATATTTTTAATTTCTTGTTTAACTGTTTCGGGCTGAACAATTCCTGTTTTGATGATTGATCTGCATCCCTGCATCATAAAAGCGACAGATTTTGCTTCATTTTCAGAAGTCTCTGAAAGGCAGTATTGCTTCTCAAAGTATCAGTTTTAAGGGCTTTTTTTGTGTCTGTTTTCCTTTTAAACGTAACTTTTGTAAAAATTGTAAACTTTATTATCCCAAAGGAAGGATGGCAGATATGCTAATACTGCTTTTTTTCTCACTTCTGTAATCATGTGAAATCCACTGGAAAAACAAAATGAAAACATAAAACCACATACATAATATGACCTACATAGTCTTGAAATTGTTGTTAAACCAATGTTTATGTTTCGCACCATGTTAAGATGAAGAATAACTCTTAAATTATGCAACACATGAAAAACTCGGCTGTCTTTGTCAAAAATTCAGAAACCCTACATACAAAGAAATTTAATTTGATTGCAAACTTGTCATTAAACTATAAGCTCATTGGTAAGCATCTAGAAGGAATTCTTGCCCCTGCAGAATGTACATAGGAATTTCATCTGTATTACAAAATGTTTAGAAGATTAGCGCAGACTTAAGAAGTAAAAGGTATCTGAGGCAGGATTTTATGTACCTCTGAGTTGTCTGATGAAGTTCAACCACCCTGGGAATTACTGCAATGTGTATAAGAGCAGGTAGGTTGCTGTAAGCAGCCACAAGGTCATTTTAAGTTATTCTAGAAGATTCTGTTGCCTTAGGAGTTAGCTTTTATATTTTTCAGATCCGGTACTGCTTTAGTGTGTAACTCTGAAACTCCATATAGCCTGTTAGCTACTGTTCTCCCATTCTGGTTAGACATAAAAAATCCTCTCTAGGCCTGGACTCAAGGACACCTTGTTGTCCCAGGGCCCAAAATATATAAACTAAGCCTCCAAAAAGAGTAACAAACTTGGGGTAATGACATCATTACCTGAAACTCTAATTGGAGAATTCACCCTGATATGTAAATGGACCAAATTTATAAAAGTGTGAAAAACCTGTGACCCGTCGTCCATTTTGGGTGTAGCCCTAGGGCTCTGCCCATAAGTGTACCTTATCGAAGGTCTTTCAATAAATACCCACTTTTATTCTCTTAATTTTGTCTAGTATCTGTGTTCAGGTAGCCACTCCAAGGCATCAATTCTAGCAACTATCAAAGCAGTTTGTAGTTAGGAGACATCTAAACGTCAATGAAAATACTCAAGTTACAAAGTAGATTTCATAAAACTAAAACCTCCCACTACCACAACCTCCATGAGCTAACGTGACAAGACAGCTATTCCAGCTGCTCAGGGACGAGCACTGAGACAACTAAAAGTTTTCAATTGCACAGGTGCCAGGTGTACCTGTCACTGATCATCTTCAGAGTGCTAATACAAAGCTTTGCTGAGTTCAAGATGACAACTGACAGATCTGTCTCCTGATGCCCTTTCCAAGATACCATGATGCTGAAACTAAACCTCTCTTCAGTACAGAGAGTTACAAACTTTGATCAATTCTTCTTTTCTGTTTTGGACCAAGCTAAACAGTTATCAAGTGAAAGAAGGTGATAAACAAAAGAGATTCACCATCTGGCTTTAAACCCTTGGCTCGGAGTGTGATTAGCTGTTAGGTAATAAAATAGCTCCGTACCAGCTCACACAGCTGAAGTCCCTGCTACTATACAGAAGAAGAGGAAGATATATTTCTGCCACCCTCCCTTCATTCTCTGGAGAGCAGGACACTTCATAGTTGTTAGAGTCACAATTTAGGAACCACGGAGTTTGTCAGTTATAGATTTAAAGTGTCTTCCCCAGAAGGAAAATTTATGTACACACATACAAAATTATAAGCTGCTCCATACTAAATTATGAACTGCTACATAAAACCTCACAATAGAGGTTTAGTTAAACTCTTGGCAAACTTACATTTGGGTGCCCTACAATTCTCTGATAATATCATGTATTGACAATATTTATGCCTCACAAATGTATAAGTTTAGTGTTCAAACTTGAGTGATTTTGGAATAAAAGAAGAGCCACTCTAAATTATTGCCATGCACATACACACACACACACACATATATATAGTATGTATGCCCTAAATACATACATATATGGGTATATATACAGCTGTTCCAAATTTGAAATGTGGACGCTTCTCAGTTTAAGAAAACTAGGAGACTTTAGCAGATGCCTTATTACAAAATCCTATCCATGCCCACAACTTTTAAAGAGGAATACAATTTGCATGGTACTCACACAAAATTCCAGACAGAATATTTATAATTCAGATTTGGCTTACAATGTATTAATTTACATTTTATAATGACTTTAGCAGTCAAAAAAAAAAAAAAAAAAAGCAAACAATGAAATAGGTTTTCTCCCCAGATACCAGAAAGTAAAATTAACATATTCAGTGCACCAGTAGTTAAGACCACAACTTCAATTTTGAATATCACCATCAAGAAAAGAAATCACAGCAGCCAGATTAAGCAGTTACTTTGCCCTGGGCACTTTATGAAACACAGACCCACTGAGCCCCTCTTAAAAACTGACATCTGAAATTCTAATGAAGTCTCAGCTGAATAAGGGACTTATCCTCTTTCTTCCAAACATAGTAACTCTATATTCATCCCTTCAAGCATGCACCTAAAGCCCCATTAAAGTTAATAGTTAATGGGAGTTACATGGTTTCCTAGGTGGGAATAACCCCATAAATATTCTTAAAGGGCATCTAGAGTGAAAAAGTGAAGTCTTCACGAGTAGATTTTTTTTTTTTTTTTTTAAATGATGTAAAATCGTTGCAATTTGGAATAAATTTCAAACAGGAAGAAAGAGCAATGGGAGGAATTTCCAACCTGGCTTTAAATTACAATTGCAGGAAATCAAGCTGCTTCTTTCAAAACTGGAGATAATAGAAAGTCCCCAGATTAGTTATATCTCTCTGCTACTGAGAATAACTTAAACAAACTTCTTCAAAGACTGTGATGTGTGCACCAAGATTGATGAGTTTAACTAACCCTTAAAATCCCTGCCTTTAAAAGGTTTTCTTTTCAGAAAACAGGACAGCACATTTAAAATAAAACCTAAAAGTGTTCTGAGCACGTTTTCTGTTTTAACTACAATTTAGGTAAAGGTCATTCTATCTGTTCCATCAAAAGCCAAGGAGAAAGGCAGATATAGCTAGCTTCCTAGATTTTTATAGAGAAGATGGGATAAAGTTGAGCTGTGGGCTGTGAATGTGCTTGCAGAGAGCACATGAAAATACAAAGAAACCTGTCTCCCCCACCCTGGGGGAGGAGGTGTCAGGAGACAGAACCCTATGGAGAGGGGTGTGCCAGGAGCTGACAGACAGGTAAATCACCCTATGGAAAGACATTTAGAAGGTGTACTGCTGACGTGTCAGTGTGTGATGGGTCATGTGGTGAGAGTTACCATAGAAGGAAGTGATGTACCAAGAGAAAATGTATAAAACGAACACGCTTCTTTGAATAAAGTGATTCAGCCTTCTTGCCTGGCTGGGTGCATGTCTTACAATCACCAACAGATTTTCTCTTATTTGTTGAGTCCCAAGAAAATAGGTAAGGAAAACAAATCCAACATTGGGGAAGGAATGAATGGTATTTTTGACAGAATTGTGAAAACAATATTGTGAAAACTTCATAGAAAATATACTTGCAAATTTAATAATACCTCACTAAATCAGTGGCTGCATTTCTTCTATTTCCATGTTGGGGAAATAGAATATAAGATCTTAATAGTGCACAGATTTAGGAAACAACTGCTTAGCATAGTCACCAGGCTGGCCCAGGACATTATTCAGCATGACAAAACACTGACAGCACTCTTTTACAAATTTTGCCATTACACAAGCACCTCAAAAATCCAAGATATTTGCTGTAAGGGTGGGGAGAAATTACATGACAGCAGGAAGAGAAAATCTTTAGTTAACAAATAATAGTACCAACAGTACTATTAACAAATTAGTTAAAAAGTATTAGTTAAAATTAGTTAAAATTAGTTTAAATTAGTTAAAAAGTACAGTTAACAAATAATAGTACCACTTTTCACAGTTCCATAAACAAGATCAGCAAATATGTCTGGATGGTTCACATATACACAACTTGTTGTCCTCCCCAGCCTCTTCCCTCACCTTCCCACTCTGGGGATAACCCATATTGCCATGCACAAAATACCTACTGCACTTGGTCTCCAACCCCAAATTGTCTGTACTTGAATTCACCTGTTTCCTCTCTCTGCCCATCCAGTCTCTTATTTTGTCCTCAATTTCGTAAGTCATATTCTATTTTGGGATCTGAATCTGAGTCTTTCTTAAAAAAATTTACTCTAGGTCTCAGGTTCTCCCCAAAGGCTTTAAACTCTCTTCCTCACAATGCTCTTTCTACTGCCCTTAAATTTACATTCAAATTCAGTTTCTCTGTACCATCACAGTGTCCTTCAGCATTCCATTGATGCAGCACAGGAAACTTATCATCAGCTTCTTTATCTAATTTCCACTTTTTTTTCAAACAAAGCCTGCACGAACTGGTTTCTATTCTGCCCTCCAATATATTACAGTTTCTTGTTCTAACCTATTCCAATAATTGTCCCTATATCTATACATATTTTGCATGCCTATGAAAAAGTGAAAAAAGAAAGGAAAAAAAAAGAAAAAAAGAATTCTCCTTGCTTTTTAATTCTGTGTTCAGTCACACCACAGCTTTGAAAATAAGGAAAAGTAACTAGGAAATGTTCAGGTCCACCATGCATGATAGAGAGGAAGATCTCTGCATATGAATTCTAATACATTTACCTACCATGTGTACACTAGTCTCTACAGAACATGGGCAAAGCAGTATTTGTCCAAAACCATATCCAAAGAGGAAAAACAATTTTTTGAAAAGTAGAAAAAGGCAAACTTTATGATATTTTGTCATAAAACCAACCTACATCTCCAATGTTGCATCTCTGCTTTACCCCATAAGCACATTAGAACTTGGCAACTAAAGGGTTGTAAATATGTTGGTGAGTGTTTTTTCCCTTATTTCATTCCATTGAAATTGCTGATCCTTTTTTAGCTGAAGTTACCTCAAAATATTCAGCCTAAGTGTATACCCAGTGTGGGAAATTGTCCACATTGGCAGGAAAGGTTAGGTTACAGAAATTAAGGAGTCATAACAAAAACGTTCTTGCTCTTTCAACAGCATTAGCAACCAAGAGCTTAATGTGTGATAATTATTAGGTAATCTTTCTTCACTGCACCTTCTATTTTACACGCAATTGAGCTCTTATGTTCCCTCTCACTTCTTTTGTTTCCTTTTTTTTTTTTTTTATGCCAAAATCATTGCAATCTTTGGATGAATCCAGGCAAATCTGATGGAGTTCTGGGGCAGGAACACAGTTAAAAAGTGCCACAGGGTCAGGCAGGGTGAGGTATCATGCTCAGGTGTTTGGTGGTGGTGGTAAACGTGGAATAACTACCCTGGTGCTTCCCCTTTACGGCAAGGTGCATTGCCACCAGAACAGAGCATTTGCCATTCTCAGAAAGTGTCAAGGCTGTGTTTCTGTCAAAAGTATTTTGTCCAAAGACATAGCGCATATTCTTATTATAAGCCAGACTTTCTAAGTCAGTGATCCATAATTTTTTTTCACGAACTTTGGCACAGTCCCCCATCAAAAAACACAGTAGCTGATCACAGATGGCACCAATATTAATATGAGAAGTATAAAAACGCAAAGCAGATCTGGGAAAGGAAAAAAGCATTTCTCAGTCGCTACTTTCTCTCCCCAGACACAAATTTCTTCCAAATGCCTTTTGGAAGGATCTAGTTTAAATGAGCATTTGAGTCAGAGTAATGATCTGACCTTTCCCAGGTATTATCTTACATTAAACACAATCGCTTTAAGACAAAGCACATATAATTATTCAAATTGGGGAGGCATTTTTCTGCTGATGGAAAGCAAGCTGCCATTTTCCACACAGAGCAGCAAAATTTCAGAGCTGTTGAGCCCTGGAGCTTTCTCTAAGTCCTCAGTCCTAGAAGCTCTACTACAACACTTCTCCAAATCTCTGAGTTCATAAGTATTTAACTGAAGCCTAAATCTATTAAATACAAATTGCAGTTAGGTAACACTAAGGATTTGACTAAAACCGGGAATACCACAGGTAGAGGGGAGAGAAGAAAGAGATGAAAAAGAGGGGTAAAATCAGAAGCCGAAAGGTCCCAAAACGCAGACAAAGGAATGTGTAGTCATGTGTAGTCTCTGATTTTTTTGTCTTTCTATGACAAATAAAATGAAAAATAGAGTATGCTGATTGTTTCAACTAAAGGAACACACCTACAGACCATAGATCTGTACCAATTTTTAAAACTGATTAACTTTGAAACATCAGATAACAAACAGGAAAATAAATTACCTAAATCTTTATAGAAATATCAGCATCTGCTGTTTCCATTTACACTACAATCTCGTGAAGACACTGCATGTCTTTCCTTCATCAGCTATTTCCTAATTTTATCTTTTCTTTTTATTAAAGGAACGAGAGCAAAGACGCAAAGAAAATAACATGCAGTAGAAACAGACTCAAAAATTATATTTGAAAAAAAAATCTGAGGCAGTTGTTGCATTTTTAATAATTTCCCAGTGAGATATTTTAGGAAAAAAAGGTGAAAGTTGATAATCTAAGGTTTGAAATGTAAAAATATCCAAGGTAACTCAAATCAAAACTGACTTTCAGAGAAAGCAAGCTGAGCATTTGTGAGTTCTGAAAGGAGGTTGTTAGGAGTGTTGTTTACTCTCTTTTTAGCTAGCACCCACATAACACTATAACCACCTTTGTATGTAAAAGAAAGCTTAGTAATTGCCCCTTAATTTCAGTTTTAATAGACACTGGATAATTCAGAAACCTGACTAAAAAAAGAGAAAAAGTAGTTCTGACTTCTAAGTCAGTTCTAAGATGATAAAACTCAGAGAGGTTTCTGCTTAAAATGTTATGTTGTGGCTCAAAAAAAAAACAAAACAAAAGCAAACACAAGCAACAAAAATACACACACACAGAGAGAAAAAAAACCAAAAACAAACAACCCAAACTCAACAACATAAATAGATCTAATCTTTAGGAAAATACTGCAATGGAAATAATCAAAATCTTGAGAGCCAAGTAAATGGATGTTGCATCAAAACTAAAGATTGCTGCTGTGTATTGCTTAGTGCTCCAGAAGGGTAAAACAACCAACCTATCCAATAGCCATAGCCTTGTTTGTTTATTCAGTCGTAAAAAAATTGTTTGCTTCTCTTCCCCAAAAAGGGAAAAGTGGTGCAGTTTGCTGATGTGGAATGCTACACGGAATACTGAATTCCTCTAGCTCACAATGAAGTTCAGCTGGGTGTAGGCAGGACAGCACTGGTCCAATCAGTTATTTATAAGAAAGATATAGTAAAAGATATATAGTTTCCCAAGAGTTTTTTAACAATAATTTCACTCAAAGTTTTAAGTTAACTTTTAAAAATTTCTTTTTCTTGACATTTGACAGTTTTAAGTTAACTTTTAAAAACGGAAAATAGAAATGAGTTTTTGCATGGAAGTAACAGATATAAAAGGGGATGGTTCTTGAGTGAACAAGGATATACTACAGATATATCTAAAGTGAGACAAAAAATTAGCTTTATTTCTGTTGCATTAAAAATTTGTTAATTAATGTATTTAATGTCTATTAAATATATGTGTGTATACCAAAGCTCTTTCAGATAGAGGTAGAAAGATTAATTTTTTGGCATGCCTTCGAAGTACATAGCTAAAGCACAGTTATTTGGTAATTACAAGTAAAATTATAGAGTAGTAACATTTTTTGTTATTACCAGTTACCACTAATTTTCTGATTGTATTATTGTGTGCCTAATTATGGTGTAATTAAAACAGAGTTAATTTGTAACATTAATGCACTCAGTAAAAGTATTACAATGAGAAAAGACAATGAATAATACACTTACATGGTGAATTAGCCAGTAATGTTAATTAGTTCTAGTTAGTTATTGAAAGGGAGCTTGCAGAGCAATTCTGCTGTAACTGCATTGCAATGAAAGTACTTCTATTGTAAACCACAGGAATGTTTTGTCAAGGCTTGAATGGATTCCATTAAAAACAAATAATGCTCTTAAACTGTGAAAAAAACAGTTGAAGCAATGTATACAAAATTCTTCAAGATGTTGATGCAACTCCACACAAGTGAAACGAAGGAACAAACAACAACCACAACCACAGATAAAAGTTCCAGATATTCTTGTTGGACAGGTAGGTGATCTTGACCAGAAATGCCCAAATTAAATTATTTTAGGAAGTGAAATCAAGACATTCTCATAGGATTGAGGCCTCACAAATGTTCCCAGTGCTGACTACCCCTGGCAAAATCTTTCACCTTCCCCATCTATGTCAGGTAACCTGTACTGATCAACGTTGTGTCAAGTGGAAAACAAGGAGTTACCCGGGGCCTTGGACACACCACCTCTTCCCCCAAGCCTCACAGCAGGACATCGTGACCCCCCCTATGGCGTGACACTCAACCTGGCTTCAGCACTGGGCAGGTGCAGAAGGAGATTGAGGTTTCCTCTCCTGCTCTCCCTCCCTCCCTTCCATGCTGGAGACAACCTCCAAAGGGGCATAGGTAGATTTCCATCCCAGCCCACCTCCATATCTCGCTGCCTTGTGCCAGCCCCTGCCAAGCCTGGATGGAGCTTTTCTCACCCAGAGGCACATGTCCTCCCATTGCCAGGGCCCTTGGCTAAGCCTGCCTTGCCCTGGCACCAGGGCAGATTTCCCCAGCACCTCTCCACCCAACGAAGATGGGACAGTCTGGGGATGCTGAGGAGTGAAGGCAGGAGAGCAGAGCAGCCTTCTGGGCTGGATGTGCCACAGGCCTGCTGCTGCTGCTATCCAGATTAGCATATTTCCTGCTGCAAGTATTTACAAATTGGAGCATTCCTCTTCATAGCAGTCAAAACTTTGTGAAGAAAGGTCAGATCAGCACAGAGCTTTTTCTGTTCTTAGCGCATTAGAACAAAAGTGTAAAAATACAGATAAATTGCAGCTTTGAAAAGTTTGAAGTCATCTAAGAACATCTATTCACAGTTTGAAAATAAAATGTTCAGATTCATAAATGTGTTTTCTATGAACTACTAAGCTGCATTGCATAGTCTTAGGGCACTACACCATGCTGCAAGATTTTCCTAGTTAGCTTTGTACTCCATAAAAGAAACTAAGCATACTTACACACAGTGAGTCAGTCAATGTGTTGATTAACTTGTTATTTAAATTAACCTACTCATTTCTCCACATCTACGACTACCCCAAGTGCTTCCTCTCCAAGTTTCAGTCAGAGTTGGAGGCAATTGAGAATTTAGGCAAACAAGTATTCTCCCAAAACTCCCATACAGCAATCAAAGGGTTTCAGATTCCTCTTGGTGATTTAGGTATACAAAATTTCAGTTCTGAGACATTCAGTGTTGTAAAAAACAAGGTCTTGCTCTGTTTCTCTTTGTAATAATGTGCCAGTTTGAGGAAAATTTGAAGGAAAATATCCTCTGATAGAAGATTACAGCCACCCCTTCCCCAAACAAGTTCAGGAAAGAAAAGAATTTTCCTCGGAGGAAAGTGAAGAAGAAAGAAAACCTATTTATTTAACAAAAACACAGAAAAATTATAATAATGGTAAGTAGCAAAATCACTCGCTGTGGAGAGAAACGTGGGAAGATTTTCGAGTTCTTCTGTGGGTGTGGCCTCGTTCCTCCTTCTCGGACCTGGGTCAGCCTGGGCCCTCCCTGGGCCCCTCAGTGGAAGTGTTCTCCCAGTGTGTTCTGGTATCGTTGAACAGTCCAGAAGAGAAGAAGTAGAAAGAAAAAAACCAAAGTCCAGGAAAAAAGAGTTTAACTCTCCATATCTCTCTCTCTCTCCTGAGAAAAAAAAGGAGCTAAAAGCCGGGAAAAAAAACGGAAGGTGCTTTTCCTCCACTCTGCTCCCCGCAGCAGCAATGCCAAGAAGATAGCAGTGTCCTTGGAGCACAGAACTGCTTTGAAAAAGTTTGTCTGTTTTTTTTCTCTTGCACCCAGTCTTAAAGGCACAGAAAGGCACAGGATTTATCTTCTGGGCATAGAGTGGCGATAGGGGATACACATCATAAAGTCATCCTAAGACAATTAAATTTCTCATTGATGAAAGAGGGATATGGAACATAGGTATTAATGTAAGTGGGATTCTCAAAAGCATACCAAAGAAGGACAGGGGTGGGGCAGAAGGTAAAGAGGGGGGGATGATAAAGGAAGTATTTTTATTTTCTGCCTCATAAGAAAATGACTATTTACATTCTTGACCAGATCAGTCATTTGGGTTTACTGGATTTATTACTTATCTAGGACTACCTCTTTCATGTTTCTTACAAAATATTCCAAGTATCCTCACTGAACTGGATCATCTGTGTTTGTTTCTTAGTTTCAGTCAGAATCCTGTGTTACATATTGAACAGAAGACACTGAAAAGCTTTGACACATCATGTGGCCATAAAAAATGAGGAGACAGACATTGTTTATTGCTGAATCTGTCCTTTTGACTAAAAGCTTTGAGACTCTGACTGTAAATGTAAGATATTCTTCTTCATTATACTGTGTCTAAAAGAAATGTGTACTGAAATCCAAAATTATTTCAGCAAAAGCAACTGATTTATTAAACTCTCAGCCAGAAAAAAAAGCTGATGAAACTGTTTTGAATTCCTTAATAGCTTGTGTTCCAGATGTTACTTTTTTCAGCACTTTTCCTTGCATGTTTTAATAGCTAGATAGTACATCACATTTTCACTTTAATCTTTAAGTTAGTATAAATTTTAGGTAGGTTTCATTTTAAAGAAACTATTTTCTTCTGCAGTCCAGAGTACCAATTGTAAATCTTCAGTTGAAATCGGTCCACAGTTGTAGATTAGAGACAAGTTGCCTTTAGTTTTCATCGACTCATTAATGATTTAGAAGTGTGTAAGAGAAAAAGAGTGGAATCAGACTGCAGAACTTCTGTGCAGTTCCCATACATGTCAATTTTTTACCAAAAGAAACCCAAGAATAAAATGCAAATTACAAAAACAAAAAAAAAATTTTAAAATATGTTTTAATAATATTTTGAAAACAAAAAAGATCTTTTCAGACATATTTACAATTGGGACTATTTATGTCATTTTCACACAGAGAATAAGTGAATACAAGACTTGCATATTTCAGAGAAAGCTATATTCAAAAAACTGGGTATTGTAAATCATTGTAATTTTTAATAAATATAAGGACCAATCATCAAAATCACAATTATGATAAAAATAAATTTTGAGAATTGACTTTGCCTACATTTTTTTGATTATTGTTTCCCAATCTTCATCCTAATCTTTGGTTTTAAATGGCCTTGTGTCTGGACCATTGTTATGCAACTGCAGACCAGGAGCCACAAGCTCTGCTCTGGTCAGCTAGATGAGCCTGGAAAAGAACTGTGATATTGGGTCTACAAGGTGGGAGTAAGGTCAAATAAGGAAGAACAAGAGTTTTTCGCACCTCATTCCTTAGTACACAATTAATTTCAAGGGTCTTTGAGGACTGAACTATATTGTACCTGACAAAAAAGAGATGTTCACCCCAAGTCTTCTCAGTTTCAGCTTAAAAATGGAAATACTGGTACACGCTGCCCACATACCACACAAGTCACTTATTTCCCACTAGCTGACATTGATTACAAGTTTTTGGTTGGTTCTGGTAAGGTCATTAGACTACTTGATGATCATAAATAACTCCAGTGTCTGTATGTAAACTTCATGCACAGACCACCTTGAAGGTAACTAGAGCTGGCCCAGTTTCTGTCAGCAGAACAAGTATGTATCATATAAAGCACATATTTAAGTGCTTTTGCTAAGTGGGGGACTAATAAGGACGCAGTGAAGAGAAATAAGGGCATTCAAATATGCTAGACAAATTTTCACTCATTCTGAATTCTCTACTTCTGCAGCATTCACCTCTAGCAAAATCTAAAATTATTCATATACTTAATGTTATGAAAATAACCTGTAATTTTGTAAAGGATGTATATACATATATGTGATATGTATATTCAGTGCTCAGTAAAATTAAACTGATGATTCTGTGAAACAAAACTAAAAAACTGTAGAGTTACAATTTTCACAGAAATATCCTATTTCTGACATTTTACATAAATGCATTAAGATGGATAAGATTTTTATTATATAATTGCAGAGTGGTAAGTAATAATGCTAGATTATTTGACCTTTTGTAGCAGGTTTGATTTAGTAACTGGGCAGAAACACCAATTAGTGTTGTGGTTTAGTTCACTTATTTGTTTTTGTGAGATATGAATTAGGAGAAAATGACAAAGCAGGCTCAGAAACTTTAGAGAGTATAAAGATGGTTTATTATTACTAGGTAGGATTAAAAGAAATAGAAACACTAAGAAAGCAAAAGGATAAAAACAACATTCCTTTCTTTGCCAGCACCACCCCTCCCCCATCCTCTATTACTCCAGGGCGTGCAGCTTCCTTGCAGGCTGCCCAGGAGAGTGAGGAGGGTAACAAAGATGGAATCTCTATTCAATATTAAAGTTCTTAAAAAAAGTCTTTCCAAACTCAAGGGAAAGGAAAGAGGTCTCCTCTCTGCTTCC
>VZRO01006313.1:55863-88794 GCA_013397915.1 Daphoenositta chrysoptera
ACTTTCTCCTTCTTCCTCCGACTTTAACTCCATGGTTAACAGCTTACGTTGAAGGAAACCCTTTCTCCTTCGATGCTGCCAGTTGCTTAATAGTTTCTTCAGTCTGAGAAAACTGAAAACCAGTTCTTGCCGGGTCAGGGTAAGACCCTGTGGAGTAGGGGAGGGGAAGCCGCTCCTGGATCTTGGAAGCCGCTCCGGCGGTCTCAGCCTTGCAGCCCATAAGTGCTCTTTGGCTGCCTGCAGCTTTGGGGGGGACCCCCACAGCATGCCAGGGACCCCTGCCCTGGCATTGGGGGAAGGGGGCTCGGCCCAGCTCCCCCAGGGCCGGGCCCAGAGCTATTCCCCTTTCCCCCCTGCTCCTTCCTGCAGAAGCCAGGTATCAAAAAAAGAGTTCCCGCACCTCTCACGGGTTTAAATATGCAAGATCAGAAAGCGCAATTGGATTGAGAAACTGTCAATCAACTTCAGCTCCAACCCATGACACATTTCTTCTAACACATCCCAGATTCTATAAAATTTTTCACTTAGCAGAAAAATGTGCTATTAAAGGAATAGAAAAATTTGGATTTGTTTCTGTCAAACAGTAAGATCTCCTGATTTCTCTACTGCACATTTTTATGAAATCATAATGGGAATATCTACCTTAAATGAAATTAAAGAAATTCTCTTGCAATACAAACCTAGAAAGCAAGTGGTGCAAACACCAAAAGTTGCAGAAGTTCGGGGGTTTTTATTATGACTTGCTATGAAAACATTCCCTTTTGCATTGTTCTTAGACTTATTAGATATGTCCAACAACATAAAAAACCAGAACACTAGAAATGTTGGGATTTCCATCCTGGCTGATTTTTTGCCTATGTACAACTGCAGCAGACACTTTTGCCTTCTCAAAACTGTAACGAAAGTTTGCAATGACTGTGTTCAGAGGTCTTCTTTCAGTTAGGATTTATCATCCCTTATTCACAACCCTCAAAATGTACATGCAATATAAACAACATAATTATGACTGAATGGAATGAAAGTTGGGGTTTTTTTTTAGTTGAGGTGTGGCTGCTTCTTCAGTATTATTGACACATAACTCACAATGGAAAATATGTATTCTGAAATTCTTTCTTTTCTTTGTACATGTTCGTCTTAGTGCTGAGAAAATAAATTATCATTAACATGATGAGATAAAACCCAAGTTATCAGGATGTGGAACTTCAAGTACTCAGACAAATGCAATTTGAATTACACAATTTAAATGGAATATTTCCAATTATAGTTGTTATATAAAGTATGAGATACTTACAGTGCATTAAAAAATACTGCTGTCTATCTCAGTGTGGTTTATATTCTGCAGCAGTTACTGTTAAATTCAGACTACAAGCCCATTATCCATAGTCTATTCATCCACCCACAGCAAAGTTAAAATATTGGAGTGCTTTTAAGCAGCCCCACAGTGTGTGAAGATAGGCTGCATCAGAGGAGAGAAGATAAAGAGCTGCTTTTTATTATGATTGCATACAGTTACAGTTGCAACCTACTGCCAAACTTCGTGAAACAGCATAAAAACAATGTAAAATTTAATCTGTGACCTTCATAGATGTGTAGCTAAGATTCTCTGGTGAGGGGTTGGTGTGACTTTGTGACCCAGACCACTCCACTGCAGAGGCCAGGGTCTGCCTTACAACTCTGCTTTGCTCTCAGTTCTCTCCTGTATGCTCTGAATTTGCGATGGGTTGATCCTATGTGGCAGGTGATGTAAACCAGCAACAATCAACAGCCAAAAGTACAGGTGGAAGAGTAAAATGTCACAGAATGGACTAAGCGCTGCATTTCAGAGCTGGATGTGCTTGCACGAGCATCTCTGGTCATAATCGAGTGTCCACACCTTGTCAGCCTCAGTCTGCATCTTGGTGCTGGTGAAGGTTTCATGCAGCAGAGAATGATGTTACGTATTCTGGGGCTCAGTGCTTATAAAGTACTACTCCCACCCCCTTTTCACAAACAAAAAGTGGTTAGTTTCCAAAAATTGTGAACGATCTCAAATAGGGAAGAGACAGGTACAAGAAGATCCAATATTATTTTAGAATCATAAAATCATTGAAGTTGGAAAAGATCCCCAAGTTCATTGAGTCCAGCCTGGGACCAATCACCACCACACCACCATATGAACTGAAGCAGAGCACTAAGTGCCCTGTCCAGTCATTTCTGCGCCGGATCCCTACCTGGCTACACTCTCTTTTCAGGGAGTTGTAAAGAGTGAGAAGGTCCCTGCTGAGCCTCCTTTTCTCCAGGATGAGCCCCCCAGCTCCCTCAGCCGCTCCTCATCAGACTTGTGCTCCAGACCCTTCATCAGCTCCATTGCCCTTCTCTGGACATGCTCCAGCCCCTCAATGTCCTTCCAGAATTGAGGGGCCCAGAACTGAACACAGGATTCGAGGTGTGGCCTCACCAGTGCCCAGCACAAGGAACAATCACTATCCTGGTCCTGCTGCTGAACTATTCCTGATACAGGCCAGGAGAACGTTGGGTACCTTGGCCACCTGTGCACACAGCTTTCTTCCTTCTTGCAGAACCACTCATAAGATCTGAGTTCTGAATAGAAAGATTGACTCTCTGCATTTTCAGTATGGATTGTTGCAGTATCTGGCAGAGTCACCATAGTAAATTTTTTTAAAAATTACAATTTTGTTATTTGGATTGAAAAGTTTTAAGAGGCAAGAAAAAAAATTAATGTAAAACATTTTGTCGGTTACCACTAGGAAATCTGATGCGCAAAAAAGAATTACAGCTATGCAATCCTTCCTAAAAATGAAAGTGTCGTATGAAATGTGCCCATAGGAAATCTTTAAAATACTCAGTTTGCTATCTATAAAGTCAGTATTTATGTGTTCTTTGAAAAGCCATAGTCTTTACTGTAAGTTTAATATTTTTAGATGCAGATGAATTAGTACACACCTCTTGCATAATTATGTGCTGCATTAGGTCCCAAGTGTGCAGAATTCTGAATTCTAATTGGGTGGCATTAACTATCTTCTGCCAGGAATACACAATATTCTAAAGGATTTACCCAATCATCTAGTGTACTCCCAAGCCTAATTCTCAAGCTAGCAATCAAATCATTGCTATCACCAAGTCACTCAATATTTCATTTGTTAAGGCTTACTCTGGAGTTATCTAAATATTGATAAAACTGAGCAAATACTGAACTCTGTGGTTGCACCTCAGATGAGGAAATGCAGACCAGATAGACACAAGAGAAAGAATGGGACTATCACAGTCTGCTGATGGTGAATAAAATATGTCTGTATATAATCAAGACCAGGGACTAAAATTACCCTAGGAGCAAAAATTTAAGGAAATGTAAAAGAGGGCATGAGACTGAAAGTTAGAGGCTTCTGAGAATTAAAAATTAAGGGAATAAGAGCTGCAAGGCATAGCAGGGAAATGGAGGGACGCACTGATCCCTAAGCATGGATAACGAGATCAAAAAATCAATCCCATGAATTGGGTGATCCCTACTTAGCATTTGTATTAAAATAACATCCAAACCTTCAAGGATAGAATCTAGGACAGCTATTACATTACTTAGACACCCTTGCCATTAGAAAGTTTGTCACAGTGTCTAATTTGAGCTCCGTACTTGTTGCAATGTTGTTGGCAAAACAGTTTCAGCTTAAGCAATTTTATTCAATTATTTTATTGCCAATTAATATAAACTTAATTACTGACTTGGGTATTGTGGGGGAAAAGAAAAGAAGACAATTAAAATCTTCCCTTAGGGAAATACCTGACCTCTTCATCAGCTCAGTACAACCCTTTTAACTTCTAGGCTCAACTTGCCCTGCTGTCACCATTACACTCAGACACACTCCCAGTCCCCTTGGGGAGGTATGTCTCTAATGGTTTCTCATGGCTTTTGTATATTTATAACCTTAGAGTGATATTGGGGTGGTTTTTTTACAAGTTTTTTATGAAGTCATTAAGTCATTCATTGTAATCTCAAGCTCTTCCTCCACAGAACCATTGTCAATTAATCCCTATCTTGATTCTGCAAACTATTTTGTTAAGAATGCAATGTCAGGTTACATTTCATCTAACCCATTTCTCCAAGCTGTCAACATAATTCTAAAATGTCATTTTATAGTACTTGCAACCAATCCTATTGTATTTCCAGGCAGTCTCCCCTGTCAGTGAGATCCTTCCTAGAAATGGTGACTAGTGTTGTTGATGGCTTAAATTCTCAGCTACATTGATTCTGGAAATCACCACTTCATATAATTTCTTTTTGTTTCTGTTCCCTCTCTTCCCCTGAAAAGCTGAGCATGGTTGGTTTTTTTTGGTTTGTTTTTTTTATTTTTTAAGTCAATTCTCTCCATTATGTGCAGCAGTAAAACACCCTTCTGATTGCATAAACTATAGCAAAAACTTGTGGAAAATATTCGAAAATATTTAGTTCTAATTAGCAATAAGGCATTGGATAGAGAAGTGCTAACAATCCAAAAGGAGGACAGCAAGAGTTAGAGCCCCCCTTACCCCGGCTGCCCCGGAGACACCGGGCTCAGCCATACAGGCTGTACACCCTCTCAGAGCCTGCATTTCATCAGAGGCCACTGCTTGTGTGTCATGCCTTGAAGACTTGGAACAAATGCAGATGTTCTGCCAGATAATTTTCAAGAAAAACGAGAGCAAAACTATTTAGGAAGGTTTTTTTTACCTTGCTAAAATTGTTTATCTGATTTTAAATAAAGAGGAAAAAATACCAGAAAAGGATATGCTTTGTGGCCATATTCCAAGACATAATTCCATTTACAAATTACAGGTTTAATTCGAGCATTCTTTTCATACTGATATGGAAATCTTCCATAATCATAGGCCTATGCAGAAAAGAGTAATCAATACGAAATATTCCATAAACCCCTTACTGTATCACATCATAGTTCATCAGAAAACCCACTCCAAGTGGCTAAACTCCAAGTTAGTAAGAGCAAGGCAATCAGTAACAATTTTTCACATCCTTCTGCTGTGGAGAGCATCCCATTGCTGATGCTCTGCTCAGACTCCCTGCCAACCCGGGGGCTACCCTGACAGGGAATGTTGTTTTTGGTCTCTCTCTTATTCATACACACACACACTCTTTTCAGATCCTCAACCAAAACACCTCTCTAATAATTCTTCTCCAAGTTAAACATCTTTGCAGAAATGCTCCCACTATGGCCTGATTTAAGGCTTTTTTCAAAAAAATAAAATGTTGTTGAAGAGAAAAAAAAATATATGAGATGTATTTCAGTCTTATGAAGTTTTTCCCTCACTTGTTAATTTTCACAGTTATTTATATGTTTTAATGTAGTTTTCTACAGGTCATATACAATGTATATTATCTTGTTCTCAAATACAGGTTTCATTATTAAAACATTCATCACAACTTATTAAATAGGATCTTATTGGACACTAAGTACGTGGACTTCTAGGCAGAGGGAAGATAAAAATAATTTATTATCATGTTGTTAGCAGTGTTTCATTTCCAACTGTTAGACCTTCATTCATGTCTGCTAATGCAATAAATTTAATCCTGTAATTTTAGTTGCTTAATTTTTAATTAATGAGAGTATGATTTCTTAACTATGTTGTTGTCCATTTAACAGGAAAAAAATCTTCTCTCTCGCTGTGAAAGTTAGCAAGTGAAAGAGGCAGATTAGATTTTTGCTGCACTAAAAAGTTGTCTTTTTTCTCAGCCCACTGAGAGCTGAAATGAAAAGAGCTGACTGAGAGCTGCCTACCAGGCTGTGCACACCCCTAATTACAGCTGCTCTACAGGGTTGTGCACATGCTTACACTCCTGCCTGCAAGGTCTCAGATAATGATTTTCTTATAGATATAAATCAATATAATCTTTTTCAAGTTTGAATCTTTACAGCAGGCATTGTAAACCTTGAGACTGCCAAAAAGGGAAGCTCTCTGGCTTCTACTAACAACAAAGAATTCAAAAGCAATTGAATAAAATTTCAGAAAATATTTGCCCTTTCTTCCCTATGTCCCATTCATTTTTATGATCATCCATTCTTTGGTCTCCTACCTTATATTTTATTACTTCAGTCAACCCACACAGCAAGGCTACTTTTAGCACAGGTGTGCTGATTTGCAGATTTTAACTCTGAGCTGAGTTACAGACCACGAGGAAGTGATATCAGCCACATTAAAAAAAAAGTGTTTCTCGCTTCTACTCCTGCTGGCTCAGGGGAAAAGGCAATTTCTTTCCTTTCTCAATTCAGTTATTCTGTTGCTGGACTGGAAGAAGGAAATGCTGTCTCCTCTATTCCACAAAACACAAGATGAGAAATTCCAAGGGGATGGAGAAGACAAGTGCTGGCATTATTTAAACTGAAGTAAAAAATAGTAAGTTGCATCAAACAAAGTAGTTTGATGAACACACACTGTGAGGAAGAAGTCTCACTGCAGGTGGAAATGCTGCTCCACCAGGTATGCTGCTTGCCTTACGTCGAGTAGAATAGACCACCTGAATCCTCAGAAGATTCAGACAGTTAATTGAAGCTGAGCTCTAGCAAATATTCTGTCCAAATAAGATTACTTGGGCTTTTGCGGAACTGTAGAAGAATTGCCCAGTTTTAGCCTCAATTCTCTGAAAACTTAGCTTCAAAGCAATATATAAACACAGTGCAACAATGCATCAAACTCTGTAAAATATTATCGTGTCTACTAACAATAGCAAGAAGCTTGTTGGGAAGAATTGCTTTGTCCTTGTTTGCTAACACTCATTTGCTTCCTCCAAATGCCTTTGATTTGAATTCACTCCTAACCTCAAAGGTATTCCTCACTTTTATCCAAGTGCAAATGGTCATGCTCAGTGGCTTACTGTGGATTCCAGCTGAGTTTCCTTCCATATATAATGCTTGTGAGAAACAAAGTCAAAGCTTAGTGAGGTTTAAAGGTTTACATTTTATCATTAGAATGTATTTAGAGGTAATCTGCTATGACGCGAGTGTACAAGTAAACAGTTTCATATGGAAGACATGAAACTATTTCTAATAGTTAGTCCTTCACCTCACTTTTTCCTTTATATTATAATTTCAGAAGTATTCCTATTCCTCCTTTTTTACGTAAAAAGATGAATTCACACAAGATATTTTTAAAAATATTATTAATTTTTCCTTATTTTGTCCACCCCAGACTCAAATAGTGTACTAATCACAACTTATATCTAGGAAATTATTATTTCCTTTTATTTCCTAACTATCTGTATAAATCTGTTATCCTCTATTAGCAAGCACCCAGCTATAAACTAAATAGCTTTTTTATGTTGTTCCTCAAGGTAAATACCATTTTCTCTAGGCAAGTACTATTTTACGGACTGTGCCGCTGCTGGAAAGGATTTGCAATGTGCAAGACTGCAATGTGCTATGAAATAATTCTAATAATGTAGGTCCTTAATCTCTTTTAATGCTTTTTTTTTAACTCCTAAACAAACCTTTAAATCTTTTACATTTATTTATAAGGAGCCACAAAGATTTCAAAGTTTGCATTCCATGATTTGATGTAATATGTAAACATTTATTCCAAAAGTTATTTGCTAATTGGAACCTTGAAGAAGTTTCTATTACTAACACATGGTTGTATTTTGGAAAACAGCAAAAAAAAAAAAAAATATCTAAAACCGTGAGGACAAAAGGTATCAACACATGAATGAGTTTCCTGAGAAAAATCCCTGTCTGATTTGTTTACTACCCTCTTCAAAGACTCGTATCTCTCAATGGAGGCAAAACAGATTTAAGGAGATAGACACATAACCAGATGCCATCTTGTTTCTACCACCATCTGCACAAAAAAAAAAAATTCTTCTTTTTTCCGTAATAAACCTAGACCAATTTTGCTATTGGGAAACAAAAATTCCTCCCATTAGCTGTACCATATATTTGCTACTCCAAGTCCTTATATCCACTCCAAAATTTGTCAGAAAAATGAATGAGGTTCAGACTTACATGATCCTCTCGTAAGGAAGCTAAAAATAGTAGTACCTGGTACTACTTTTGGTAGCACCTTAGGGTAGGTTGTACAAGGTGCTGTTGAGATCCTCTTTTCAGCATCTATTTGTGCACAGGCTGGTACACCAGATATCACCCTGGGATTATGAACAGCAGCATGGCATGCCACTATCATATGATTAGAAAGATAACCAGATTAATTATGCCTTGCTTAGGAGTGCAGTGGGAATACAGTGACCAGTTTGGGGCAGTATGCATGGAAGAACACCATGTGCCAAATGACGAAAGTCTGGATGAGAAGAGCTAATGGAGTCAGACACCTCAAAAACATGAATTGTGTTTTGAGAATGACTCAAAAAGGTTGGTTTAAAGATGAGGAGATTCAGAAGACACAAGAATGACATGCACCAAAAACTGCTGCCAAAGGGAAAGAACATTGTGTTCATCCCTATATCAAACAAACAAACTAAAGAACTGAGATTACTGCAAGATATTTGGCTTGTACAGTGAACTTCTTATCAACATAAATAGTGGTACACTGAACTAAAGATCTTTGAAGACTGCAGATTTACCCTCACCAGAGGATTTTAAGAAAAGGCTGGATAAATATATGCCAGGAAAAACACAGTTAGAGTTGATACTGGTCTCAGCAGGGAAATGGACAAGACATCTGTCCTTCCAGCCTGACAGGTCCTCAAGGCCAAGAGTCAGCAGGAAAAACAGGAGGTTTCCAATTAACTCTCAGAAATCACACTGCTCTTCTTTTCCAGGCTGGAACCTCATGTGATTGAAAGGAGGGGCCACTTGATTTGACAGGCTCTTGTGTTGCTTAAGTTCCTTTCATGGCACTCGTAAGCCTGACTTGCCTTTCCTGGATTTAACAGCAATAAGCCACAAGTGAGGGAGAGAAGAAGAACTAGAAAAGTTTTTATCCTATTTACAAACACTGCCAAACCAGTGCAAAATGAAATATTACCAGCCATCCATTCTCATTTATTTCTAATAAATAGATAGGGTGAAATCATTAGCAGCCATGATTTATTTTTCTCTAAACTGGAGAGAAGAATGTTTAACTTTTTTATAGCCTGAGCACTGCACAAAATATGAATAAATACATAAAATTGCTAGGAGTGCAGAATTAGGCCAATCATGTAGAGTCTATTACACTCTCTAGTCCAGCAGGCATCTTAGTTTCAAAATATTTCTTGACAGTTTGAAGTTTTAACTCTTTACATTAGATAAATTGATTGATTATTGTTTTACTATATAGAAAAATATTTAAAGCTACAGAAATACCAACAGATTATATCGAAACAGCAGAGAGCTTCCAGCACTGAGGATGCACAATAGAAATGCTCATGGAAAGGAAGAGAATATGTATATTTCAATGGAAGAGGAGAGTTATTTTATCCAACAGTAGATGCAGAGCACAAAGAAATCAAATATAGCCACCTTTTCAGAGTGCAGATGAAGGCTATGATATTAGCTCACTTCCGAGCACAAGATAAAGGCAGGGACAAACACAACACCAATTTTTCTCCTATGACAGATCCATGAGTCTTTCCTCATGCTCCCAATAATTGTAGTCCCAATACCTGTTAGGCCTGCACAAATTCTTTCTATGGGAAGAGAATCAAGACAAATTAGGGTAATCTATAAATATACATATAAAAATAAAAATAAATATATGTGTGTATATACACACACACACACATACTCAGTAATATGTACTGTGGGAGATGTGTTTCTTCTCAGATTTCTTTGCAGAGATTTCCACTGCTTCAGTTTACATGCCTACTGCAACAGGCACTTAATTAGGCCCTCAGCTGCCTGGCTGCCATTGGCAACATAAGATTGTGCTGGTTTATGTTACCATAACTCCTCCAAAAACTGCCTTTCACAACTCCCAATGCATACAAAGGAAATAACGAGGACACAGATAGTTCTACTTACAGAGGCTGACCAAACAAACAAACAAACAAAAAACAAAACAAAAAAAAAACCAGCTGGTAAAATTAATCTTTTCTGAGAGATGATGAGCCCTTGGAGCTTAGAAGCATTCCACAGCTACAAGTATGGAAGAATCTGATGCAGTCAGAATATAATACGGTATAAGAAGTATAACAACCACAAAAAATAGTATGTATTTAATAACAGAGTTTTGCATATCCTAAGGCAGTGCACACAAATACCATTAAACATGGGATTATTGTCAGTCCATATCAGGCTGTAATAAAAAATATTTTAGCTACTTGATTTATTAATTTTAACATGTTTGATATATTTTAAATATACTTGAACTCTCCGAATTTTTTTTTAAATTTATCATCAGGTAGTTATAACATTCTTTGTTTTCTTTGTTTTAGAGCACAAGATTATTAAAAAGCACTGTAAAACATAAACCTATCTTGACATAGGTCATTCTTGGAATTACACAGTTCAAACAGACCCTTCATGTCTGACTAAGTTGTGGTTGCCAGGTTAATGAGAGATATTCAAAGCATAAAAAGGCATTTAAATAGTAGAAGTCAATAAAGAAATTTAAATTCATTTTATCACTCTAAGATAAATCCCAGCTATTATCTTGCTAGCGTAGCATTTTAACTGGTGGCAGGACAACAAAGACAGAAACCTAGGTATTCTTGATGTACATGTGTTAGGAATGTTAGGTGAGTCAAGAGGACTGATTATTTCAGCATGTGAAGATACTGTCAGAGGATATTCTATTCCTTTTATTTAGAACTGTTTAATGTTGTAACTTTCAGCACAAAATTTTCTATATTTTTCTGTTTATATGTATAAATATTACTGTATTGATTTAACAGCAGCTGATCACATTTCAAAACCTGTGAAACAAGACACAGAAGACAAGCAAAAATATTTAAGATAAATTATTAACAACAGGAACAAGAAAAATCCATACCTGAGGTCCCACTTTAAGATTTTATCATTTCAGATGAAATAGATCCACCAGTGCCCTTCAGTTCATCCTGAATGTCTCATGACTGAGCTTTTTGGCCATCTTTACTGCCTTCTGATTAATAAAATAAGATCTATCACTTTCATTAAGTGCAATGAGCTTAAAATGTAATAGTATAAGACAGAACTTGGGAACACTGGATATATACAATAGCTTTAAAACAGTGCTTTATTATACAATATATTCCAGGTGCAGTAACTATAAAGAGCTTGCAACCATCTCTACCCACTCCCATTAATTACCATGTATCATCGTGTAAGGCAAGGATAAGTGGCTTTAAAGCGATCTTCAATGAACTGTAGGGAGACAAATTCCCCTCCTGAAGAGGGATCAAAGCACTTAGGATGTTGAGCTGGGCGCTGATTACTTCCCCAGCTGGGGAAAGAAGAGGCAGCCTGTAGCATCACAAGTTCCTGGGAGGAGCCAGACTACGGGGACAAGCAGGAAGGATGGGAAGGCAGCTAAAGGTTTATATTAGAGGTGAATGCAAACACTGTCACCTGTGTGGCAGCTTTTCCTTAGAAAGTCACCAAGGCTTTCATTTTTTAAGGATCACTTTCAAGTTAAAAATGTGAGACCAACATTTATGTTCTGTTTTGCCACTACTAGAATTCATGACAATAAATATCTAACAACAGGAGTCTGAATTTGTATTATTTGCTGCTATATTGCCTTCTGGATGATAGAAAAGCTCTGATTCCTTGAACAAGGTGCTTTAGATGTCTCTTGAATTCTGATGTTTTTGCTCTTCACAGGAACTGTTTGTTGCAATGCTCTTCAAGTTGGAGTAGTATATGGGAAGAATTTGGATTTCCTTGCCATATCTTTCTCATTGCATCTCAAAGGATCTGTTTCCAAATCACCTAAGCAAGGACAGAAAGGATGGAAGCTCCCCGTGTTACAATTGCCAGATAACTAAGTGTAGGCTGGGTACAAGAGGCAAATTTCATCTCCTCTATTGTGCAAAAGACAAAGAGAAAAATATGTGGCTGTTTTTCCTTCCTGTTGAGCCTCTACAAAAAGACTGGCCAGTTTGTTTCCAAGTTGCAAGTTATAGCTTTGAGTCATCAGGCAGCAACAAATAGGGAGACAACCTAAATTGCCATGTGATTAATTTTCATAAAACTGGTATTTAAATATTTAGTGATAGCCCCTTTGACCACACCAAGAGCCCTCACATAGAATATATCGTATAGACAAAGAATGAAGCCCAGTCTTCTGGAACACGTAGTAGAGTAATGTAGACATTAATACCCATCCTAGTGAGATGCCCAGTTCCTTAACTTGCCAGAGATTCTTAGATTAACCTCAATGAACAGATTCACAAGCTCCTCTTTTATTCTCAAGATAAACTTTGCAATGTAAAAATAAATAAATTAAAACAAACCCCAAAACAGCAACAACAACAAAATTCTGCAAAATAGTGTTAGATTTGAGTGGCTTTGTTCTTCTTATAGATATTCAAATGATACATCTTCACTGATTTATAACATTTACTTTGGTTTGACTGAGATTGTTCTCACAAATTGATTCTTCCAACAGACCAATTATAATGAAATGTACTGCCTGGTCCACAGCCAGCATACTCTATAATATATTTATTCTTTACTTCCATGTAATTTACTACCCTGGACAGCTTTGCTCATCTGTAACTGTTTTGCTTTGACACAGAATAGAATTTTGTTTTGTTCTTAAAATAAACTTGCATGTTTTCAACGGGGTGACAGTTGCTTCAGCAGCATTTCACTTGTAAGCATCATGTTGCACTCCGTGGCCATTCAGAGACTGATCTGTAAAATTTTAAATTAAACATACATAGAGTAGTAAAATTATTTAATTTTAAATTAAATGGCATCTTACCCCATATACTGGTGTTTATCTTTACAAATAAAACTTTATTCATAGAAGCATTTACACCAAGTATTTGTTTTGTATTTACAAGAAAATGCTACAAGCAAGTTGCCTTTTTTTGAAAGGTCCATTATTTTTCCTATTAGGGATTGGGTGCTCACTCACACATGTGATCACTGAAGTATAGTTAATTGTTTCATTTTCAGTTGCTGACTGAAAGTATCCATCTAGGTGGGAACTGACTTAAAGGTCACTTGCCTCTCTCCATGTAGTTGCAGTTGGAAATAAGGGCAATCCAATCAAGATATTTTGTTCTTTAAATCGTGCTCTGCTGCCTTTCATGAGAAGAGACTGGCCTGAAGCCTAGTTCAACGCTAGAGATCTCTTCCCCTTGCTCTGCCTGACTGGCTCCTGGAAGCCTAGCCCTGAGTCCCTCCGTTGCCTGACCTAAATTCCAACAGTGCCTGAGTCAAGTACTTCATACTACCTTAGCCCCTCTAAGGGTCAGAGCAAACCTTTGGAAAACTATGGCCACTGAGGTCTCTCCCAAGCTGAAAACTTCTGAATGTACATCTAAAGAAATCAACATCATGTTTATTGCAATGTTATCATCCTTTCATGGTTTCATACTTTATAATCATTCAATGCACCCAAAATCTGGTATGAGGTCACAAGGATCACTTTTAAAAAGTAACTGATTTGATTTTATTTGTACCAAAACCATCTGGAGAACTGGATCAGTTCCTCACCTTGCTGAAATTCAGTTAACATAATTCAAGAACACAAAAAAGACAAAATTAACTACATGAAAATAGGGTTAATTAATAGTCCTCTCATATAATTAGACCTGCTCAGATCTGGCCAAGCAGAGTTCCCATCGATAAATTTCAATAAGTGATCTTTGCAATATTTACTCAATCCATAACTCTGGCGGTTCCCAGTTCTAAGATAAGGGAATATTTTACGCAACAGAACGGTACCATAGGATGGTGGTGAGAAGAACTGTTGCATATATAATTTGTGAAGAGAAAATGTTGTTTGCCAGTAATCTGCCATTTCAAGCAATAGTCTCAGCTCTAGTTCTCTCTTTAAGAGTTGCTATCTTGCGTGGGAATATGCTCCAGAGTCTGCAAAGGGTGAACTTGCATTTTGCTGTGGTCTCCCAGAGCAGGAAAGGAAGTGAGCATGGAAAGATCACAGAAAAGAATATAGTCATGCACTGATGGTACAATCTTCCATTTTATTCAATTTCTGCACAGGCACAACTAATCTCTCCCTCTGAATAGAGTAGGTGTGACTTACACATTATCAGGAGTTTCAGAGCAGTGTCTTCTGATACATATCCTTTTCAAGGCCTGCAAAAGGAGTCATTTTTTCCCAAAATTCTGCATTTTGCAAAGGGAGCATTGGCTGATAATCAAAAAAAATTTAGCTCATTGTAAAGTGGAAGGAGAAAGAATGATTGTGGGAGAAGCAGATTGGCCAGACACTGAGCTTGATTGTGCTCGTGTCTGTCCATCTTTCCTAAATGCTGCTCCTTGGTTGTCACTTTCCAGTTGTTGACAGCAGCAATGCAACAAAGCTTAAAAAAAAATCAGACTTCTAGAGGTCTAGGGCCACATTTTCCCAGTGTTTTTACACATGGAAGGCTTTTGCTAATCTTTAAAGTATTTTAGCAATAAAAGAATCTTGCAGAGAAATGCAGAACCGCCTCATACTTTCTGTTTAAATACAGTCAAACTTTAATGCTATTTTGACCTCTTTTGGATTAGCTGAACTCTGTCAAAAAATCGAATAAATTTTTTCTTCTGTAGTCAATAGTAAGTCTGCAGTATGGCTTGGAAGAAATGCAGGTACTGAAAAGGAAAAATGCACTCCTGCATTATCTGACAAGTCCATCAAATCTGATGACCACCCTCTTTTATTTCCATGACATGTGGGGTTCGAGTTCTGGCATCCCAACCTACTGTCCCAGCTTTCTTTTCAGAATGGCAAGAAACAAGAAGTTGGTTCTAAAAGTAAGCGCTGGAAATTTATGCTCCTTGAAAGTCTCTCAGTAACATAGAATTAAAATCGAGGGGGGAAAAAGTTTTTCAGTGTAGTTATATTATGTAGTTACCATGCTGGTGCCACACTTTTTACTTTCAGAAGAAAGCCTAAGAAACAGCCTAATTTGGAAGACAGATAAATCTTCACAGATCTTATTTGTAACCCACTGCACAGTGAAAATTTTATATAAAGGTGCAATTCACTAGCTCTCATAATATCTTATTTCCCCCTAGCTGTTTACTATGTACTCAATGAGGAGGATATTCCTGTTACTATCAATGGATGAATGAATGGATTTGAATATCACTTCCACACAGCTTAAAATTCATTAAAGATCAAGCAGGAGTACAACTGTTCATAAAGAAAAGTATTTATTATACTAATTTCAGGAAGACTTTTTATTATTGCCATATGAGAGCTATCTGCAAATGATAGAGATCCCAAATTGCATCTTGAATGAATTATAACAGCAAGAAGAACCATTAAATAGAAGAACAAAAAAAAGGCAAAACAAAGGCAACTTAAAGCTAAATGAAATTTTAATTGTTTTGCTGAATTGAGTTCCAAGGTCTGTTGCACAGTCTTCACCTGAAGCATAGACAGAACTTTTATTTCAAATACTCATCAGTCTTAATTAAACTAAATCTTTAGTATTTTAAAAGCTTTCAAGAACTACTCACATCTCAAGTAAAATGTTCTGATGAAAATTGAAGGTAATAGTCTCATGCCATTAACAACATTAAAATGGCAGCATTCACATAAGAAAAATAAAATTAATTTCCTTTTCAACAAAAAAATAATGCTTGGACATACTAAGAAAATAATTTCATTTATTTGCCACTTAGTATCCTAAAGGGTAACGTTACACAAGATATTTGCATCTTACAGGAAGACAAATGCAGATCTGTATAAAGAGAGAAGCTGTGTTTTAAGTTAGGTTCAGAAGAAAACTAGTATCTAAAATTTCAAAGTTGAACACCTGAACCGTCACAGGTTTTTCATAGCTTTATTATTTCATAAATCAATTATTTATGTGACATTAATACAGTTGTTCCTTATACAACAAAACATATGAAACCTAACAAAATATAACAAAGTAGTTTGGGGTATAATAAAAAGTTTTGCTAAATGTTATTAAAATCTTGCATTTGAATTATAGTATACCTTACCAACAATATTGCAATTATTTTTGACACTAAATAATTGTAAATATTTGCACCAAGACAGTGTATGTCGTGTGTCACTATAGACTGTGCCCACTAAACATTGACTTTAGAGTGAGGAGAAAAAATAATAGATATGCAGATTATACATGGAGAAACAACACAGCTGCTAAAACGAAATATGGGCTTTTATGATCTATATTTTAACTTTTTATTAAATGCTATTTTCTACTTTTCTCTTTATTGTTTAAAGGAGCACTGTCAATATAAAGCTAAAAAAATGTATTTCCCTACCTCAATTCCTGTAACATTGTAAACTATTAAATATAACAACAATGACAGACACATCTTTTTACCTATCCTTATGTTTGCATCTGGGGGCAGAGCAAGAGGAAAGTGGGTTATTTCTGCTCTTTTAATTTAAGTGAAATGTCTTTTTTTTATGTGCTTGGATCCAGTCAAGAAACCAAGGAAATAAGAATCCAGTCTGATGAAGTGCCAAACACCCTCAAATCCTATTAAAGTTTGAGGACAAAAGCCTAGCTATGTAGAAGCAAATGGGAAAAAAAATCACCTGGGCAGGAAATTGCCCATCATTATTGCTTATTTACACAGTACCATGGATTATGTTGAGCCATGATTAGGGGAGTGGATCTTCTCCACAGGATACAGCAATACAGGCTGCCAGGAGACTCAACAAATACTCGCTCCTGCATGAATTCCGAAAAGTTGGAGTTTTCAACCTTCTGTTCCATGTCTTGGCTTCATTTCAAGGATGTAATTTGAAAATCACAATTAAGTATCTACTCCAAAAAGATGCATGTGACCATAAGATGTCTTGAGATGTTTATTTGACAAATGAAGAAAAGCCAGCTGAAATCAAATAATTTCATGATAACAGCAAAAATATAGCTGCAATGAGTCTTCAGCAGTATTTCTAAATATTTCTAAATGCATAATAATATTTCTAAATCTACTTTTACGTTAGTGCATCTGTAGCAAGACAGAAGTCCATTTATTTTCTGGTACAGAGTGTGGAGAACCCTAGAGAGGCCATTCATTGCTGTCTAATAGCCAACCAGTCATATCATGGTATACATGTCTGGGGAGAACATACATTCTTACAAGACCTCTTAAATAAAAAAGCAACACACAAGGTTAGCAGAAATAAAATAATTAAACTGATGCCAGCTGGCCATCACTGCGCTGTGTGGCATTTTCCTATTTCTTCTTTCCCTCCCTGTAAATCATCACTGGTGCCTAAATGACTTGGTTGTGCCAACGTTAAAGGGGGCAAGGCTTTTAGCACAGGAAGATCTGTGCTGTTATCTTAATGATGACCAATGCCTTGTTAAAAAGCCCTACAAACCAAAATATTCTGTATTATGTATTTGAATTTCATGATATACTTCTCTGTATTCTCAGCTGAGGGAATCTAAAAAGGTTTAGATGGTAGTGTTGCTCTGAAATGTTGGACATTCTTTTGTCAGTTTCTAGGATAACCCTGAGCCAAAAAGTGTATTAAAAATTATTTGTTGCTCTGACACACTATAGGTCTTGGAATACCAAGGGATCAAAGAAGTCTTGGACACTGCAGACCAGAGATACAAAAAACTGTCTTCTGTTTATGCTTTGAGAAAACAAAGTACACCTAAAATCAGTGTAGAGTGTTCTTTATCTTCTGCAATGGCCTGAATCTGTGCTTCATATTAGAATATATTACAGGGAGAGATGAAAATACTTCAAGCTCTCATTTAGCAACTGATCTCAGCAATCCAATTAAAAAATGAGGTAGGATTTTTTTCACATACCATTTTATTTTTTTAAAAATGCACAGTTGCTACTGGAAAAATATAATGGGAGAAGTAAAACTACACTTAGAGAGGGCCTAACATCGTCTTTTTTTCTGAAGTACCCTCAGGAGAAGCCTCCTTTCTTCAACAATTTAATGAAAATTGGCTCCTAATTTAGCTGAAGTAGGAGCTGGGAATTAAACAGTATGAATACTGGCCTCTGATTTCTTTCTCTTTCACATACAGTAGTGGGTACATGTGGAAACCGTCCTGACATTTTCAGTGAAGGCTGGGTTCTCATATCACTTCTAAATGTTCCGTGATCAGGGATTCTGGAGAGAGTCAGAAACAGCGAATCAGCAGAGCTGTAGGCCAAGTAAAAATTCAGCTCTTGAACCATACCTGTTTGTGACACATCTGATCAAGCAGAAGTAGATGAGCCTAAGACATATTCTAGGGACTGCTGACATGCTGAGAAAAATAATCAGATTTCGCCCCAGGAAATGTCCAGGGCCCAGAACACTCTCACAGTTCTTTTTCTCCTTAAAACATCTTTAAAATTTCTAAATTAACTTTTGAAGTACTTGCAAGATTCTATGGCTGAAATATTTTCTCACAACTGCATTTTTTTTCAGTACTGAGAAAAAAAGATTCTGTTTCCTGAAGGTTTAACTTCTTTGCCAGATAAAAAGAAATGTCATCCCTCAAACACTAAGATTGATTCTGAAGGAACACTAAGTGGTGGGGTTTTTTGTATTTTGGTTTCAGAGGCAGATGGCAAAATTGGTGAAGGAACAGATGATGAAAGGGTGTCAGAATACACACATGAAGATTGCATGTGGTGCACTTTGAAACTTGCTTAATTGGAATAGACTGAGATCATTAAAACTATAGTTCAAAGACATTCTCTTTACAATTCTTTTGTTTCATATCCCATCAAGTATACTGGGAAAAAAAAACCACTGGAAGCTACTCAGCCATTTTCTTTTATCATCTGCTTGCTGTTCAGATTTTATTTCAGAAACAAACACAGGCGACAAGTGTCCTGTGAAATGTGGTCTTGCTTCCTTCCAGCTGTAAATATGGTTTCAAGGGAATTAGTGGCCAGTATGAAATGCAGCCCATCATACTTTGTGTTTAAGAATGTACACAGAGAGTCAGACATATAATTACATCATAACCAAACCTTGTCATTATTTCTAAAGCTTCTGAAGCAGATTGGCTATGCAAAACTTCTCTTTTGTTCCTGCACCTTGTTGCTTGGCCCTCATTTCTGCTAAATCTGCCTTTTAATTCATTTTACTGCAACCTTTTGCAGAAGGTCATTTATTAGGTAATCACTTGTCTATTGAAAAGCCTAATTACTCCATGTTTGTCAGAAGGATGAAATAGTACTACGTTTGAATACTGAACGGGCTGCAAACTACTTTCCAGATGAGGAATATGAAATATTTCAGAAGCTTTACTTATTGTCAGTTAAAAGAAAATAGCTAAATGAACCTACACATTCAGGGTTAAAAGCAGGCAAATACTCTGATGCAAAAGGATGCAAAAGCATACAGTTTATAGCTCTTACAACTTCAATACCAAAGTAAATACATTTAATAATTTATTGCTGCTGCAGTACTTTCTGCATAGACTACTAATGCCCTCTACTGGTCCTTCTCATGCATACTCTGAATTTTTGGATTGATAAAAGCTGCTCTGGACTCATTTTCTGTTCCTTTCCAGAGAATTGAAAATAATTTAGCCATGATTGAGTTTTTCTGTGGTTCACACCCACCAAACACGTATCTGCAGGAAAGGAGCTTTTGTCTGGGGTTTTATCTCCAAGATGCATTCTACAAGTGCTGTTTGTTTTTCCAAATACACAATTGCCTTGGGAATTACTGACTACAAAGAACTCATACACTGCTAACCTTTTTTTAAACCTTTTTTTAAGCCCTTGTCAATATTTGAAAGGAAAAGAATTCAGATTTTTCATGAAAAATGACATGGAAACAAGGAGCAGGATGGTTACAAATAAAGAGTTGTTTATAGCTAATGGTGTCATGAAGATTTTTATGACATCTGGTCTTGAGCTGCCTTAGCCCAAGAGGCCAGCACTATCAGTTTGTGTGACACTTGCCTTGATTTGTTCACATATTCTGAAAATTTATGCTATATATCATACAATTCTCTTGCTGCTGCATCTGATTTTTTGCTTGAGAGATAGTTTAATGAAAAACAAATTTTGAAAATGCTTGCTCTCCCAGCTTGCAAAGGAAATGAAGCACGTACAATCACATAATTTTTTGGTCCTCAGACCTGTATCTCCCAGAGGCCTTTGAAGCCACTGATCAATTTTCAAGTTGATACAGGGACAGGGGCTCAAGGACCTCAAGTTTCTCCAAAAACTGTAAGTAGCAGAGAGTGGGCTCCCAAAGGAAGATGGCAGTCTTCCACTACTTCACACATTTAGATGGAAAATCAGCAGCCACAGGCTAGCTGGCCAGGCAACATGTCAGTGCCACAGAGTCACCCACTGTGCCCACATAATGGGAAGATGGAATACTATTGACCAGGGAGCAGAGCAGGACACAAATCACAGAAAAATAGGAAGCCATGCTCTCGTTCTATGTCCCACGAAACAGTGTGCTTTAAGATTACTGCCAGTTGCCTGGTAAAAGCTACCATTTGACCATCTAGACATGAAACTTCCTTACCTGCATTTGCTTATGGATGAAACTGACTCCTCCACATGATCATCACTTCCTCTATTCCAGGAAGAGCCATTCTCTCTGATCTGGCAGCTGAGCCCATGTGAGTGCTTTCCAAGCTTTCTCATGTGAAATGATCAGAGCTAGGTCAAATACTTTAAAGTAGTTGGTCTTTGCTGATCTTGCTGAGTTTGTTCAGTTTAAGCTCAGTCCAACATGAATAAACCCGTGTATGTTCCAGCTGGACATGTTCTGAAACACCACAGTCATCTTGTCTACTCATGACAGCAGGATGGGAGCTGGACCCAGGCTGAGGGAAACTCTAAATGAGGCCAAACACACCAGATACTTGATGAGTGCTGGCATTGATATGGGAAATGAGGCACTGCAGATCTGTGCAGCACCAGCTGGGGAGGGCAATTAGAGAGGGGAACAGCCACCAGAATGTTTCACTGTGGGGTTCTGAGCTGTAGGATCTGGGCTAGAGACACCCAAACACCATCAAGTATTCAGAGACCTTTTTGAGTGATGTGTCTGCAACAAACAAGCTGAAGAGCAATTTCCCTAATCCACTGCAGTGCAGAGACAGATCCAGTGGTGGAATCCTTATTGGCATTACTACAGATTATTAGGTCCACAGTCTGAAAAGCACATTAAGATACACAGCACTATACAGCAGCATATTATAACTTTAGTCAAAGCTCATTCCAAATATCAGCCCACAAATTTGGCCAAGAACAGAAATAGGTCAGAAACTAATCTGAGTAAGACAATGGAAACAATTACTAACAATCAGATCTGCCTCCATCCAGGTACCATTTACAGTAAGAATACTGGGGTGGGGGCTGGAAACTAGACAAAGACCAATTGACCTATACAGTTGCATTTTCTGTGAAGATATTATTATGTGAATCTTCAAAATGGGCTACTCCATTAGAAACAAATGCCACTTCCAGGAAGTAAGAATATTTTCCAGTAATATGAAAGATATAAGATACACAAATAATGGAAGTGAGTATTTCAAATTACAGGGACTGCATATATATAAATACATCTGTATCTTTAAGATTTCTTCCTGCACACTGCAGGTAACCTGGCAGAGGAAGCATATATCTACAGTGCTCAAAATGCCACTTATAGGAACACATTTCTTCAGATAACTCTTTTTCTATGTAGAAGCCTAATTACTCAATGGTTATTAGACAAGGAAAATAGAGTTCCATTTAAATTTAGAACTGGAGTCCAAGACAAATTCCAGAGGAGGAAAAGAAACATTTTACAGATAGAGATTTGCAATATAACTGCACAGTTAGGTAATACAAACATCCCAGAAGGCGAGAGAAAAGCACAATGTTATGATTAAAGTCACCCAAATGAGAATTAAGAAATCTGAACCTGCTGAACCTGTCTTTAGACAAGACAGATTTGTCACAGTTGTGAAGAGACATTACATAGCTACATGAGAAAATGTATTCTTAAACTAACATACATCTATTTATGTGTGACAAACAACTAATACAAGGTGATATTTTTCACAAAACTTGGGCATGCAGAATGACATACCATACAAATGAATTTTCTAGCAATATAACTACCACTAATATTAGCATAATTGGACAATTCTGGCAGTCAAAGCCAAGTAAGGTGGTTATGTATTGGCTGGTAAAAAAATACCCTTATGGATAATCCTTTCAAAAACTCAACCCATTTTTAAGCCAGAGCTCTTTCAGAAAAGTGGTCAACTTTTTCAAAGTTATTGAAGTGATCAATGTTGCAGGTGAATGCTTGATAGGAATTTTTTGATGGATAAACAGGTAGGTGCATAGTTCCCATAGATTTCAACATATCTGTTTTTATGTGCTTAGACTGCCTGAGTTTCGATGGTGTTGATCAGATTCCAGCTTCCCTGAACATGCCAGTAGTTTTTGAAAACAGGGCAGTCAAGTACTTTTGACACTTCTGTTTTACTCCTTGGATAGGCTCTCTGCTCTGTCATCTGTCATATAGTTCACCCTCACTGATGCTATTTTAGTGCAGAACTATATATAATTTTTGTGATCTACTCTGCCTTGTCCTTTTATTTAATAATTTCTTCCTTTTCTTCTTACCCCCACCAGTTGCTCCTGGTTGCAGAAAAATATGCTCTGGTAGGGATTATTCTAATTTTGAGCGTAAGTTTGCTTCTTCTTTTAGCCCTGTCAAATTCTCTGGAAGATAATCTGGATATAACATATAATTCTTTAACCTGAAATACCAAAGTGTCAAGGACTGATATGATACCCTTTTCTTCATAGGAGACCAGATCTGCCCTTTCTGCCATATCATCCCAGCTTCCCTGGTTAGCCCCCCACATTCATGGATGAAAGAATTTCAGACAGGATGCCACAGCTGGGATGAAATTTATTCAAGGCTCTTCATACCTGTGCTATTTAAGGGCACAGGTATGGGCGGGAAAGGTGAAGAGAAGGTGTGGACTCTCTTTCTAAATACCAGATTGAAACTGCCTCCTTTTGCACTAGAATAAATTTCTTTGCAAATTCTTACTCTATACTTTGATAACTGAAGTTGCATTTCTGGCTGCCTTGCACAAAACATCAGAGAACATTGAGAGTCGCAGACAAGCAAGGAGAACTATAGAATCACCAGTCCAAGCTCCTGTCCAAAGCACTTCATCTAAAGGACAATGTTGTTCAGCGCTTCCTCCTTGAAAATGTGAAGGATGGAGCCTGCAAAACTTCACTTGGCTTCATTGCTTGGCTGTCCTCATGGAGAGCAATTTTTTCCCTCTATCTGTTATAAATGTCCCTTCTTTATTCCTATTGTCTTCTTATCCCTCCGCACTTAGCTGCAAAAAACCTGGCTGTGTCCTCCTGATGACTTCTCTGAGGACTCATCATCTTTCTCTTCTGCTGCCAAACTGATTTTTTGCCTTTTTGCTTTTAAATATATTCTTTATATTCTTCATGTATATTTGTAGCTCTGTAGCCTGTTATTGTATAAGTACAGAGATTCATAGCTAGCATTTCACCCACTCTGTTAGAAAAACAAAATACCTTCCCTAAAGGCTGCAAACCCCAGGGGACTGAGGTTAAATTCTCTGGGAAGCAAGGTTAAAATGGCTTCTAAAGACTCTTCCTTATAAACAAAGCTTAGTACCAAAAAGGTGGGTTTCAGAAAAGGGTAGAACCAGAGAAAATTACCTCATCACCTATGTCTCTAATTTGTATTCTCGTCAGTTATGCTCATTTGTTAAATATATAAAATTGTGCCCACTTTATGTTATGGTGAGCATCTTTGGCACGTTTTTGGCATGTTTGCTCCTTGGATAGGCGCTCTGCCATAAAGGATCCCCATAAAGGTAACTGCATTTTATCACTTACCTTTGTCTGGCTCGTGATTTTAGGACCAGGAAAAGCCATCCCCTCTTTATTCCCATTGTCTTCTTGTCCTTCTACACACAGCTGCCAAAAACCTGGCTGTGTCCTCCTGATGGCTTCTCTGGTGACTCATCTGTCTCTTTTCCAAGCTGGTTCCTGTTTAGTTTCCTGTGCACCAGTATGCCCAGGTCCTTTTCCACAGAGCTAGTCCTCAGCCAGTCAGTGGCACTCCAGAGGGTTATCCCATCCCTGGTAGAGCACTTTGTGTTTGCTCTTGTTGAAATTCCTACTGGCTCATTCCCTGCAGTGTGGGAGGTTCATTTTAAATGGTCACAGTTTTTTGAGGATTTGGATAGCATCCTAGCAGTCGCTATGATCCACAGACTTGACAAGGGCACGTGGCGTTGGTAAAGCCATTAAATAGGACAGGCCCCAGGACAGATCTCTCAGATCTCCACTCACAGCCACTCTCAAGGTACAGTGTGACCCCCTAAGTGCTGCCTTAAGGCCAGTCAGTTTCTCACCTTTCCAGTAGTGTGCTCATCTAGCCTGCCAGATCCCAAACTGGCTAAAAGGTGACATGGGAAGCAGAATATCAAGACAGACAATATCTGCTACTCATCCCTTCTCAACACAGCTCATCAGTGTTAAATTTGTTGAGCATAATCTAATCCTGGTAAGTACTAATCACCTTCTTCTATACATGTTTGCCTTGAAGAATTTTGCGCATGGATAAGTGGAGGAAAACACAGGCAAGAAAATAGTTTAACTAGATTGCAATATCTGTTTCCCTAAAGTTACTCAATAATGAAAATAAAAAATTAAAAAATATAAAAAAGAAATTTCAAATACAGACTTTCTATCAAGAAAAAAAAAAAGAACAGGTTTTTAATTACCACATGTCCTGCATTTATTGAGCAGAACATTCTGGCAGAACCACATGCCATAGGAAAAATTTTGACACATACCTGTGGGTCTGTGCCATAAATTTGTAGTATTGTCAGTAAAGGCACATACTGTCATACTGTCATACATGAAGTAAAGCCAATATTGGGCTTTTTTTTCCCAACTTTTTACAAGAGCATTTGAAACATTTCTAAGTTCTAAATGTAATACCTGCTCCTGTAACCTGGAGTGGCATGGAACAAACCATGCACATATGTCAGCATCCAAACCAGCTGGAGCAAAGCAGACTGGGTGTCAAGGAGCAGGAAGTGCTGATGATGGAATACATTGCTTGAAAAGTATGTGGTACTTGACATAAATACCATTAGTCTTTAACATTTTCATTACCAATGTTCACATATTTTTACTAATAATCCATAGAAACGGACTCTTCAATGAAGCAGAGCAGTATTTTTAATTCTTTATTGCACACAAAATATCATGTTTAAAATGTGTGTCGGTAAGGGGGTCAGGAATGTTTAAACAGGTAAGTTCTCAACACGAGGAGGTGCTGTTGACACTCAAATCTTTGGCACAGATCCAGTCACGCATCAAGACACAGACTGACACATTTGCCAAAAAATTCTGAGATGAGCATTACTCCCCACATTCCAGGATTAAATCCTGGCTCTGTGCAAAGGAACTTGTGCTATGTTATAAAGTTCACAACCTTTGAAGAATAGACAAAGGTCTGTACTACACTGTGCACAAATGCATTTCTCTAAGACCTTTATTATCAGAATTCACCTACAAGTTTCCAGTACTCATGACTGGCGCTCAAAATGTCTGTGGGTAGCATTGCATAGACTAGTATTAATAGCCTAACAAGCACTGCAAGAGCAAGAAGCCTAAGAATTAAACAGATTAAGCATTGATCCAATCTTAATTTTGGTAGGAAATATCCTATCACAGATTTGCATTAATTTGATTCACTTACAGAGTATTTGAAAAATCAATTCATTATGGTGTAAACACAGAGCTTCCAGGCCACCCAGATTTTGTAAATATAAGTACGTTAAATCAAAATTTTTGTTCTTCAAATCAGGCAGGTCTTCTAAGCAGGTTGGTGGCAGTGTCACATAATGATTCTATAAAGCAGTAGATAGAGCAAGTTTTCTGATCTCCATGACTGACAAATCCATTCTCTAACTTAGGACAAATCTGAGAAAAACTCATGATTTTCAGATGTGAAGGGCAAGTATAACTCCTAGTATCTTTGGAATACTAATATACAAAGATATTGGCCTGACAGACACATGACAGCAAAAATAAATAACTAAAATGAATGAAAGGATGAGAAAATTTTCTGTAGAAAATTTTGACATTGTACTTTCCTCAGAGTCCAAAAATGGTACGTCTTATTCAGAATATTCTTTTAGTGCTGGTTCCCAATCTCCTATCATGAAAAGTGAAGGCAGTTACACTACAGGAGCTCCTAGTCACTGCTCTCCTTGGGAGATGCCATTAAGAGCATGACTTCTTGAAATAAATGGCCTCTAGAAAAAAAGGATTCATTAGATTTTCAGTATTTGGTTTCTCCATGTTTGTGTTTTTAATTAAATGTTTGTGGTTTTTTAAGAAACATGCATTTTAAAAGTAGTATTTATATAGTTTAGTCACCTTTTTAACCAGAAAAATGCAGCTGACATTGTAAAGTTGGTATTTGCTCTAGTCTTTTTATCATACTGCTGTGAAAAGTGTTTGAACAAGAGAATCTTTATGTTGCCTTCATCTGTCAGCTTCACAAATTAAGCCCACTTAAGCCTTTCCACCCAAGGAGATGGCAATTATTTTTATTTTAAAATGCCAAGAAGTAGGGTAGTGGAGTCTCTCTTCCTCTTGTACATTGGTGTTCTGTCCTTACCTTGCTCTGTCTGGTGGAACATGAGCACACAATGTCCAGAAAAACTTGATGGAATACACTAGGATTCACAGTGGGATCCCACCTGCAGAAATTGAGCGCTTCCCTTCTCACAGTAAATTTCCCGACAGAATTTCCAGCTGAAGAAGGCAGTCTGTTCTACACACCAGAAATTACATTAAAGGAGGAAACACTGCTTCAGATCAGCACCTTTAGCATTCATACAGTAAAAGAATTTCAGACAGCCAATTTATTGGAACACAAATCTATCTTCAAAACACCTCGCTGAGGTCAAGCCACACTCTTGTCATTCAGCGAGGGACAGTTGTGTTTTGTGACACACCTGATGTCATCCACTAAGTCTGGGCAAATCCAGAATATTTTCTAAGAGAGAGAGAGGTGAAACAATAGAGAAAAGCAGTGTTTGCCCTTGTTCTGACTCCAGCAGATCTTGATGCCTTTCCACAGCTGAGGGCCAGCTTTTTTTTCTGCCCGGTGTGTATCTTGTCTCATGCAGCTCAGTTGTTCATGATAGATTAGACCTCCTGGGACCATCTTATTGAGAATGTTCTTTTTAGCAGAACTTGACCTTTCAAATCAAGAGTACAGGAAGGGACTTTTGGATGACACATTAACTAATGTTATGGCTGAATCATTCATGGGCTTTTTTAGTCGTTTCTGACCCTGTGCCTAAAATTATCTTTTGTAATCTATTTTGCACTACTAGAAAATAGCTCTTTATCTCTTGTATTCTTTTATCCTTTACTAAAGTAGTTATAATTTTCTACCTTTTTGTAGAAAATTCTGACAACTCTAGTATTTGGAGGACTAACACTAAAAGAGTTTGCTGATTTTTGCAGAATGTCTTTATAAAGACATCATAATTTATGTTAAACAGGAATCTCAACATTAAATTTAAATCTAGTTCTTCCAGTTTCATTTGAAAGTGACATTCTCTGGAGAGAAAACTCTCTTTATCTTTTTCTGAGATTGAATGATCACAGCCGAACTTTCTAGTTGCAGTACTCCCATCTTTCACCACTTTATCATGCATCTTAGGATGCTTGTTTCTTAACTCTTGGCATCTGAAATCACAAAGGCTTGGGAATCTTATTTTAGTTTTGAAAAGCATCATTTTCACCTGCTACCACTCCTCCAGAAAGCTGAAAATAGGAAATCAAAGTACTTAAATTAAAAAAAAATAATAAAATGAGAACTTGAATTATTATTTTTTTAAATCTTATTTTAAAACCAGTTTCATTACAGAGTGCAAAAGTAATGGCATGGGGCTGGCCAGGTAAAACCCTTATACATTCATTTGATTCTATGACATGGAATTTTCTGAATTTGCGTGAGAATATTTACAGTGTTGACCTTGCAGAAGTCCTAAGGAAGACAGTACATCTAACAGTCAGTGTAAGTAGGCTTTTTTGTGTTATGTTAGGATGAAAAACTCCAGCCTGCTGGCATTGCAGTCTTGCCCTCGACACCTTCAAGCCAAGGTTGCCATATCCTGCAGTCACAAAGAGACATCTGGAAAGGGGTGGACACAGGATAAGGATCTAAAGGAGTTTTAAAATATTTGCTGTTCTGAAGTTGTTAATCCCATTAGATTCTACAACGAAAACTCACATCTGGAAAACAAAGACCCAAATCTCAGACTAGCACAGATAAACACTGCAACAATGTAAATAATAGCACTTCAATGATAACAGGAGTGCACTGACATGAAACTGCCTGTTATGGGAAAGAAGGAGCAATACATTTGACAAGGCCCAATACTGATAGAAATTAAAACGTCATAGGATTTGCCTGACTTCATACTTCCAGAAACAGACTAATGGAGCAGCTGCCCCATTGCTAAAGCTGGACCGTCACATTTTTTTAAATAATACCATACTTTTTAGCATGTATATGTAGGCAAAAATATATAAATATAATTTAAATATGGGAAATTATTTCAAGAACATTAAAAGTCTCATTCTTCTTAGATGTGTATTGGATGAATTCACTTAAAGTTATGACAATGCTGAGGTACTTGCAGGCAGAAGAAAGAGACACCGTGGTTTGGAAAAGAAATGTCTTTTTAAGTTAATGTAGCCTTTTAATCACAATGTTTCTCACACAGGCTAGAGAGACAGTCAGAAACATGAATGAAGTACAGAGGCTTAATTTTATTTCTTTTTCTACAGAGTTAAATAACAATGTCTATTTCTTCACTGGAGACGGAAAGTGGAATTTTGAGCTGAATGCATGTTTCAAGATCTAATGAGGTTTTGAGGAATAGAAGCATCCAAAGCCAATTACTTTGCTTTTAATGACGGTTAGTTAAAAGGAACTAAAAAAGCTAGCACAGTTGGGGCCAGTGAAAGAAGGAAATTAGAGACATACATCTCCATAGTCAGCTTCCTGGAACAGCTCACCTAGTTATTTCAGATCAAAAAGTTGAGAAGCAAACAGGGTGTTTCAGGTCCCAAAAGCATACTTTTGATTACACAACAGAAACCTTTCAATTAGCTGTTAGACTGGCACATCAGGAGAATTTGGCAGCTCTAGATCAATAAGCTGATCCTGGGATTTTTTTTCTTTCCCTTCAGACTATCAGGAAAGGAAAATAATAGTATCCAAGGGGAGAAAAAGTACAGCAACATAAGCCATCTGCACAGTATAAACAGAACAATGGTGACAAAGATTTTTCAATACCTTTCTCTAGTTGCTCTTCCTTGACCTTTTTCCACCTTATTGCACCGCTTTTAAACAAACAAACATTCCTGTGGTAAATCAAAGTCAAAAGCAGGTTATTTTGTGTCTCTGCCCATGGCAGGGAGTTGGAACTAGATGATCTTTAAGGTGTCTTCTCATGCTGAGATTGTATGATTTTTCAGCTCTTTTCCTGTATCTTCTCACTGTGGTGATATTCTAACTACGTATTCTTCTCTATATGTATGTTCCAGCTTTTTTTCTCTTTTCTTTTTCTTCTTTAAACCAGAATGAAACTTGACTGAAATAAAGCAGTTACCTAGGTCCTATGGATCTTAGAGATTGCATCATTATCTCTCAGCAGTTCTTCCTTTTTTGTCAGTACAGACTTCCAAACAAGCTGGAGGCTTTCCTGTGTGTCCCACAGCTTTAAATGTAAAATTTATTCAACATCATGAAATTAAAGAAAAAGGCATTCAAAACAGAAAATGTAGGTTTTTTTGTTTTCTTCCATCACTTCAATTTTTTTTGACTAAAAGTAAATTAATCACATTCTGCAAAAAGTTTCTCTGTTCTCCTTCTAGTCTATTCAAAGCTAACAATTCATAACAGGGACAGCTAGGAAAGCAATTCAGGAATTAAAGTGAGGACCTGTGCTAGAGCCCCTAGAAAGTGATAGACACAAGGAGGAAAAAGTGTAAAATCTGGGTAAAAGTGTAAAATCTAAGCTGTGCATCAGAAGGCCCCTCTTTTCCGCGCACCACGTGCAACACACCAAATAACAGGGGAAGGGACACTCATGCCAGTATGGAGCACAGGCCACAGGGTTTGGCTGGAGATGACGAGGCAGGACACCCTGCCCAGGAAGGAGGTTATTCCAACATCAGGCAGTACGACTGACCAAAATCCACACACAAAAGTCTGCACCGGCACCTGCTGTGTGGGGCAGGAATTGCTGACAGGCAAAGAGCAGTAGGACACCCTCTCTCCTGAAAATCCACTCTAAGGAATGTAGCTTTTATGTGATCAGATAAAATACAGACTTCCTAATTTGGAGACAAGGACATCCAAGAGGATGTGACAAAAAGCCATGGCAAGCCTTGATCGTGAATGTTGGACCGGCTTCCAGGAAAAAGCTGTTCAGCCTTGGTGTGTACAAATAAGGACTCTAACTACAACTTCCTCATGAGGGGAAGTGGAGGGGCCGACACTGATCCCTGCTTTGTGGTGCCCCTTGACAGCACCTGAGGGAATGGCCTAAAGTTGTGTCAGGGAAGGTTTAGGTTGGGTATCAGGAAAAGGTTCTACACCCAGAGGGAGGTTGGGCACTGGAACAGCCTCCCCAGGGCAGTGGTCACAGCACCAGCCTGGCAGAGCTCAGGAATGGTTTGGACAATACTCTCAGGCATATTGTGTGACTCTTGGGGATGGTCCTGTGCAGGGCCAAGAGTTGGACTCAATGGTTCTGGAGGGTCCCTTCCAAATTAGATTATTCTGCGATTCTGTGAAAGGATAGTAGTTTTTAACATTTTTTTGCTTACAACTCCAAGTTGTGTCCAATTGCATATCACCCTCATTAAGTCCCAACTTTACCCTTTCATGATTCTCCAGTAAACTTCCCTGACCAGGGAAGACAGGCATACAATCCAGAGCCCTCCTTTCATAAGTGTGTGCTGAGAGGCATAGGAGATGCACACCTGTACAGCACAGCCAGGACGTGAACCAGCCCTCAAATGCCATGCCAGCAAACCATGCAGCTCCTGGGCCTGCACCAGCTCTGTGGAGCCACTCCATAAAAACTCCAACATCCGTCAGCAGCCGAATGGGAATCTGTATGCTCATACTGGCTCATCAGTGCCTTGCAAGCTCCAAGTTAAATTATTAGCATTGCTCGCAGGGAGAGGAGAGAAAGATAAATACGATAGGTCATTCCTATCTTAGGCCAGGAATTTCAAATGGGCAATAGGGATTATTTTCTTTCTAATGCACATTTTCAACTTTGAAGGTAGGGGTGGGAGAATATATATTAGGGTCTCAGAAGATTTCCTTCTTGAGCTCATTTAGTGATAACAGTGCTATTCAGCTGTCACTGATAGGTTCTACACACCAAAAAAAATTTTAAATCTCATTAGAGTGCGCCAGTGTAGTGCTATGCCATATCCTAGATTTCACAGCCCAAAATTACAAGCAAAATTGCCAAAAACAAATGTGATCATGAGACAAAAGGCAGAGTAAGCCAGAAGAAAGAAGTCTGTCAGAAAAATCCCATAAAAGCAATGCATTATACCATGGGACTTAAGCAGCCTAGCCCCATGAAATGAAAAAGTTCCATTGATTTCCTCTCAGCTTCATGAGTGGGCTCCTTTATCAAATGCCTTTGAAAGTAAGACCTCCTGCTGGAATTTTTCTATTAAGCAGGGGGAAAAAACACCATTGTCAGGGTTGTTGCAAGGTTGTAATCAAAGGTTTGACATCCCAGCTCACAGACATCAAGCAACTTGGAAAAAAAATCACCATACTTAATAGTTGCCATTTTTCTTTTCTAATAGAAAGTTGATTATTACTTTAAAGCTCAATGACATCAAGGGTAGATAACATTAAAGCAAATTACCTTTCCTGTAACCACTCATTTTCCTCATACTTGTGATAAATTGATAATTGGCTGGTGATTGCTTATTGTAAAGGCAAGCTCTTGTTACTTACAAATTTTCTCTTTAGGTCACTCTCCTGACAAGCAGATTCATTTACAACATGAACCACGAACCTGTGCCACGTTTCTTTTCAGTTCTACTGAAAACTAATGTGAGAATAGTAATATGAAGTGATAATTAATATGTAGGAATAGTGCTGGAGGAGGAAACTTCCATAGGCATCAGGTATTTTGGGAAGCTACCAAATTATCTAAATGAACGGCTGCCATCATCCATCTCTGCTCAAATCCAGAACACCATGTGATCAGTATGAGAAAGAAAATTATCTGTTTGATTAGCTGATTAAGATCCACCAGTCCAGAGAGGGAAAACATTTACCAAAGGTTTCCTGTTCCTGAAAATTATTGGATTTATATTTTCAATATTAAGTCATTTTGAGAAATAAATATGGAGTTAGTACATCACATTTGGATTTCCATTTACTCCTTACATTGGCTGACATGGACTTACTGTGTAGGCAGAATAGATGAGATAGAACAAAATCTTAGTTTATATGATGTATTATTATCATTGTATCAAATTATTACTGTATAGGTTATCATTATGTATTATATATACTACTATAAGTTTATTATTATGTATTATATATAATACTATATAGTGTTATATTTCTTGTATTACTGTATAGTTATTGTTATATTAATATTAAATATATGTATTGTGTTTTTATATTTTATTATAGGTACTATTATTATATGATATATAATATGATTATTATATTTTCGTTTATATTAAATATTAGGAAAAAGTTATTTTATGTGAGCGTGGTAAGGCCCTGGCACAGGTTTCCCAGAGCAGCTGTGGCTGCCCCATCCCT
>VZRO01006313.1:88861-154522 GCA_013397915.1 Daphoenositta chrysoptera
ACCTGCTCACAATTACTGTCTTTTTATGATTGGCTGCTCAGCAAACAGTGACAGGGCTGTCTACAAAACAATGACCATTCAAACAGCAATACAATTAGCTATATAAGCAATTAGCTACATATTATAGCAAGTTCTTTCCTGTACGCTCTTGATATTCCATAACAGGAACATCTTCTCCTTGTGTGCAGAACATCTTCTTTCATTGATTATCCTCTTGGCTATCACTGTGGCTTTCACTGTGACTGCAGTTTCTCACGGGTAGATTTTGACTGTTTTTAAGTCAAACTCTGTGAGGCCTGTGAGGCTTTCAGACCAGCTGTCAGCCTCATCAAATCCCACAATGATCTTTAAGGTCCCTTCCAATTCAAGCCATTCCATGATTCTATGAAAAAATATGAGCACTATTTTCCATACACAAAATTCCAACAGTGTATGTTTGTTTGTAATTCTGGCCTTTTTGTGCAAGGCAAAAGGAAAGGAAAGAAGAAAGAGAGAGAAAGCACACACACAAAAGCTTTTCCTTTAAGAGGGCGTATGTGATGGGAACAAAAAATTGCAGCTGCATCCAGCAGAAATCTAAAAATACCTGCAGGTGCAGTAGTAAAATAATTTGAAAAGAAAAAAAATTATATGTATATACTGCTACATGTAATATATTCTTTGCCCTAGCAGGAAATCTGTTCAACATGAGCATATCTTGGCAACAACAAGCTGACATGAGATGTATATTACTTATTTACCAGCTGAATCAGTACTTGCCTGCTGTGGCAGAGTCTCCCATAGGCACAGAGAGAGATGTGTCAGACAAAGGCGTGTGTTTGGGCTCAGGTCCCAGCTCACCTGGACTGCCAGCAGCCTCAGGGCTGCTGTGCCCACACCCAGCTCTTGTGGTCCTGGGGGTCCCTACAATGAGCAGGGGCTGCAGGAGGGCACTGAGCTTCATCTGAAGGGACAAGCCCGAATGACAGATTGACCCCACTGGACAAGTCCTACTCCTTGAACAGATTATTCAGGACGCTACTTTTGCCAACTCCACAAAAGTCTTCAGCCACCATCATGGGCTTCAGCCACCTCAGGGCAGCCTGAGGAATGGCCTCACTAAGTCATAGAACCATAGAATAAGCTGAGTTGGAAGGGACCCTCCAGGACCATCAAAGTCCAATTCCTGGCCCTGCACAGGACACCCTAGCAAACCCACCATGTCCCTGAGAGCATTGTCCAAACACCTCTTGAGCTCTGGCAGCCTTAGGGCTGTGACCATTGCCTGGGGAGCCTGTTCCAGTGCCTGACCACCCTCTGGTGGAAGAACCTTTTCCTAATACCAAACTTAAACCTTACCTGACACTAGTTCAGGCCATTGCCTTAGATCCTGTTACTGGTTACCACAGAGCAGAGAGTCTGCCCCTCCACTTCCTCTCATGAGCAAGGGAAGTTCTAGCTGCAATGAGGTCTCCCTCAGTCTCCTCTTCTCCAGGCTGAACAGACCAAGTGACCTCAGCCACCCCTCTTACAGCTTCCTCCTAGGGCCCTTTACCAAATTCATAGCTGTCCTTTGGATGGTCTCTAATAGCTTTATATCTTTTTTATATTGTGGTGCCCAAAACTGGGTGGGATGATAATCAGTGTTTTGGAAGATATTTTCACATATGTGTCAAATGATCAGGCAGCTTCTTCTGCTTTAGCAATATGTAGCAGTATACTTCATGAAAGAATTGCTATTGAAAACAATTCCAAAGGGTAGAATATGTTTTTGAATATTTGGAAGCAGGTAAGATCTGCATCAAAAAAATTGAATCATCCCATTATTCACCTTGAAGGAAAGAAAAACATACAAAACTATAAGTGAATTAGGTGTTGGCTTATTATGCCTTGTGGAGAGAAGAGCTACAAAATTTTGAGGTCTGGGTGTTCGAATGTCACAATAACCAAGAGTCACTAATTTCATTTTTATCCTATAACATATTGCATTCCAAAGCAGTAGTTTAAATGCCAGTTGAATATGGATAGTTTTCAGCAATAATTTGGTCTTAAACTGATATAACAGTTTCTTGATCTGTTCCTCTACCGTGTGTATATGTATGTACATATATATATATATATATACACACACATAAATCTACACCCACATACTGCATTTTGACAGCGTTTGAGAAACCAGCTGGATCACCACACTAGGTTGGATTAGCAGCATGCACTAGAACTAGAATAAAATTTAGAATATTAAACCCCTATTCAGAGCATTATCCTTTTTGTAAATTCATAAATAATAAATAGATTTAAAAGTCAATGCATTTTTGCTCACAAGTCAGGTTCAAACCAGATCAAACAGGATCTAAATAGACAAAAACAATTCAAATGGTTAAAACAAATTCCAGCAGTTCCCCAAGACCTACTGTGCTCGTTTTCTTTATGTTTCCACGCACATGGAGAAATGCTGCACTGTATCTGGAAGGTGAATGGGACAGCACATTTCCAAACACATGGACTACAAAAGAAGAGGAAAGAAAAAAGAGTCAGAAGTATCAACTAAGGGGATCCAGTCTCAGGTTATTAAGGGGGTATGACAGTGACATAGGTGGCAATAGCAATCAGTTGGAGGGAGGCAGTAACCCATTGATGAGAAAAGGTTCTGAGGTCTAAAAAGAAAGATAGAGACTGAAATAATATGTTTGTGGTACGAAACAAGTTATTTCTCCTCTGTGGTTAGCTGAAGTTCAACTTCCTCTTTCCATTATAAAAGAATACAGGAACATTTTGAGTTACCCAAAAGGCTCAGACTCAAAAGAAAAAAAAAAAAAAAGCCCGAAGAGTTTGTGTTTTTTTCCCTTATCCATAGATCAGCTCATTCCAAAAGAAAATGACAGAAATTCTCTGATACTGGATATTGGGGATACTGTTGGGACTCACCAGAACAATGTCTCACTCTGAACATTCTAGATTTGTACCAGAACTCAGATATTGAGACTAACTGAAGAGAAAGGGAAATTATTTTAAGTAACTTGGTAATTTTTTTGAAAGTACACTGAACAGAAACAATAACAGCTAGAAACTATCACATTCCTTTCCTTGAGAAAGGTGGAGAAAAGAGAAATTTCACACGGGAATGCCAGCAGTGGCTCTAGAAAATGTCATGCTGCAGGTGGTATAAATGTAAATGAACACTTGGCAGTCTGGAACAGGAACTCAGTGTTTGGGGTTTTTTCTTTTCTTTCTTTGTTACCTTTTTTTCTTTTTTTAACTGTATGGATTTATTTAGCATACTGAGACTGCTGTCTGTAGTTACAAACTTAAGGGTGCCTGAAGGGACACTCCACAGCTAATAGTTTCACCCAAGTGGTCCAATATCTCTGATGGTTTCAATAAGTTGAGAAGAGTCCCTGCCAATTCCCACAGCGTTTCTTTTTCTGTCACCTCTCATGCTTATCTGTATGTTCCCTGTTCTCTTCATCAGCCCCTAGGTCTCCAACAGAGCCACATACTCCTAACTCCATACATGTTGGCTTTTTATCCCTCTGTGTTCATTCTGAAACTGTTTGAAACTGTGATTCTCTGCTCAGAAAGAAAACCACACCCTCCTCCTCCTCCTCTTCCCTCAGATGGTCCCCTCTTCTTCAGGTGTGTTCTTAACTTACACTCCAAATGGAAGAGGAGCCATTGGTATGATGAGAATCAGCAAGACTGATCACTTTTTGCTACGGTTTTTCTGAATCTTGACTTTTGTAGTGAGTAATTTTTACAGTCTCAATCTACATTTCAATTTTCTACAGAGACACTCCAGCTATCTCAAAACATGCTGCTTCAGGTCTCAAGAGCACTGTAGCCCTCTTCCACTGCTAGGAAGTAGAATCAGTTCTGGAAAAGTGCATATGCAGGTATGTTACTTTTACACTAACTTGCTTTAGAGCTTTACCTTTCCTATATAAATTTCTGACTTGCAGGGAAAAGCAATTATCTACTGCACACTACAGTTCTGTGACTGTTTCCCAGATATCTCTAAATGGAGCCCATCTATCAACTGCAGTTTGATTTTCCACTGTTGAGAGTGTAAACAGTTCTCCTCAGGTAACTTCTAAATGTATAATCAAGGCAGCATGCACTCATGTCATGTTATATGACTTGTAGCAGCCTATAAATGTCTTCATTTACTTTTAAATTTGTTTAGCATAATCAAAATATAAAAGGCCATGCATGGATTTTAGACAACTTTAAATGATTTAATTTTGAAATATTTTTCTAATTTTCATCATTACCACACATTTGTCCACTCCATTTTAAGGACCAAGCCCATAAAGCTAGCATGCATTAGTATGCTGAGGTTGCTTACATGTCTCATGAGCAAAAGCCTTATTATAAGTGAGATTAGATAATGATTTATTTCATCAGCTCTTTCACACATCTCTAGATTGCTTACTGAAACTGTAGATCCTCTAGCATGATTTTTTTTTCCATGAAATTCCCTCAGCACACACTGAAATCATGTTTGCTAGCCATTCTTGGAATTGGCAATTCATAAAGGTTTAATACAAAATTAAAAAAAAAAAAAAGACATATGCAAGCATACACACACAAGGTGTTAAAACAAAATATTTTGAAAGTAATTTTTTGAAAAATGGAAACACTGAAGTATATTTCTATTCTACTATAGGGTATCCTTAATGCACAATGATTCAATCTTGGAATGAATTTAACAACTGCTCTTTCATATGCTCACAAAACATGGTTCACATCTCTCTTGCATTTCTTTCCTGATAAGACTAAATAAGCCAAATGAAAACTCTGTCTTCAAAACTGTTAGCAGAGCAATTACCACTTTTTTTAAGAAATGAAAGATGTCCTTGGGGTACATAGTTTCTTTCTTCTACTTGTATCAATTTTGAGCAGACAGCATTCCATATGTATTTCTTCATTTATTCAAGGATGAAGCACATTATTCATGGATTGCAGCAAAAATCAGAATTAATTAGTGGCAGGATGGAAGCTGCCAGTGTGATTGCACTTTTTAAATGCTTCACTTGAATTTATTTAAAGTTTCAGCTTCACTCATTCAGTTCCTGTTTTGTCTTTGCCCATGAGACTATTGAAGCCACTACTTTTCCTCTGTACAGCACTGTCTCTAAGTGTAAAAAGATAGTTTTAATATTCGTTTAAAAAAATATTTCAAGAAAGTTAGCTAGGCTTTTTAAGGGACACTTATTTAGGTACCAACCCCGTACGCTTGCCGTTAGTCACTGACAAATAGGTCTTGTTGATCTACCAGCCATAATACTGTTCTATTTCTGCATCAGAGTAAATTCTGCATGCATTTGGTTCTCTAACCAATGAGAATTATTTTTATTGCTTCCTATGTACATAAAACATCAGCAAAAGAAACAAGTTCTTTACAGACAAAACTTACAAATAGCAAAGCTAATGGTTTGGTTTGCATTTTTTCTTGTTTTCTCTTTTAAACATTTCCAACCAAGACTTCCCATTCTCTTAGCTCTTTCCAGGGGAGTTCATCCTGTTTAAATGTTCAAAAGACCTTTTTTCTCACAGGAACAACCCAGGCCACTGAGGGGCCAGGGAAATGCTGGACACAGTAAGGAAACTCAGGCTGAACAAAGTCAAGGCAGTAAGGGGCAAAGCCAATGCCCCTACTCCAAGTGGGTCTGGAACCTGCTCTGGTCACCTTTTTGCATTGCACCAGTGAAAAACAGGGAACCTGAGCCCAAAGGTAGCCACATGAGGCAGAGTTGTTATAAAGAAAATTACAAGCACTGAAAAATGCTTGACCACTACTACAGGAACTTAGTTCATGACATGAGCTGCTCTTTGAGGTAGATCAGCACACCTCAGTGCACACACAGTTTTCATCCACTACCTCCTACATCCTTCCAGTCCTCCTGCTATTTGAAGCTCAGGCTTTCCTTTTTTTCTTTCCCACACAACTCATTTCATCCCAGATAAGAACATTTGCCATGCCCACTCTCTGTTATTCCAGCGTTTTCTTCCTCCTGTGCCATTCCCTAAAGTAATTCACAAGCTCACAAATTATTCTGTCATTACTTATACTTGTTTATGAAACTTCCAACATATGGGTAATGGTCTTCCAAAATAATAGTTACCTCCAGGCACACATATTGACAAAGCAAAATGAAATGGTTTTGTTTATACCCTGGACTCCTGTTTGTGGTACATGAAAAGTGCCTTAAATGATTTCTGAAAGTCTTTTGACTCAATTGCTATTCCTCAGTGGAGTCAGTTTCCCACAATATTCTAGTCCTTGCCCTCTGTGGTCTCCCAGTCAAACCCTAGAAGCCAAGATTCAGTATTTCTGCTATTCTGTTTTTCTTTTAGAAACAGTCAGAAAACACCTTTACGACATATAAAAAAGTTACTGGAGATGTTGCACTACTCTAACTGCAAGAAGGTAGTCATGAAAGGCAGAAAAAAAGAGGAGAGATTTGTAAACTAATGGGCTAAAATTTAATGCTTGGAAATAAGCTCCAAAAGACCAACAACAAATTGAAAAGCTCAATACTTCCACTCATCACATAGGTTTTCAGATATTTTTTTTGCCTAAGCATATTCTAGGTCTAATGTCCACATGTTCTCCTATATGCCTTTGTTATATATTAACACTTTGTGTCTACATGAACCCAAAAGGAATAGAAAGGCAAACTCACTATGAAATTACCAAAAATATTCTAGTCTTGCTCTATGTCTTGCCCTTTAGTTAGAATAAAATGCAAATACACCTATTCCTTTTATAATTCTTTTCTTGACTTGCCTGTTTTGAGTATCTATTTTTCCCGTAGGGCTGTTTCAGATGTATGCAAGACTGATTTAGTGCTGAATAGAAACATCCCTGGGCAAATTATAAGGATTGAACAAGAAATATTAAGTCAACTTGAATTGTGGTATTATGGATATTACTATATTTACTCAGCATTTTTGTAGAAGTCATCATTAAAATATCCCATAAGTTCATGTCTCACCACACAAGAATCTCAGAAAGGCAGTGAAACTTTCAAAGGTAGATTGTGAATATTTTTTAGAGGGGTAATGGATTTCAACTTCTTTCTGATATAATGAACCTGACTTTGAGGAAGAAAGCCTCATCACCATTGCAATGAATGCAAGGGTTGCACATTTCTTTGACGATTTTTTTTTTTTTTTGTATATCACTTATTTTGAAAGTGACTAACTAAAATTTTTGTTCAATCCATAATAAATTCAGTAGGAACTCTGAATGAATCGCATACTTATGGTGCTGTTACACGATTTTTCCTGTGAGTATCCTCTTTGATGACTCCCTAAAATCTCAAAGAATAAGCATGGTTTTCCTAACAAAGTTCCAAAACACTAATGAAAAGGTTTACATCTTTGTAATATTTATTAAACCAGCAGGTTAGTAACCAATAAAACAGTTGCTAAATGCTTTTTATGGGGTATTTTATAACAGTTAAGTTTCTCTTTTAGAAAAGAAACTCATAAACAAACCAAACAGCAAGACTCATTTGTACCCTCCAGCACTCCCTGAATCAGGTTGTTTTCTCAGCATATTAAACTTTCAGGTCACTGCAACACAATACTCGACACACCTGACCGTATAGTTCCCTATTCTTCCTTCCTGTTCTCTCATTTAGATTCTTTTTATTTGTTCTTTAACATTTTGGTGTTCATTTCTTTAACAATTCAATATTCACTTATTTACAGAGTGTTGGTAAACACACTATCAAAAGAGACTGGTTTGTAGATCCAGACAAGCATAGAAATGATCAGAACTTGGCTGTAAAAGACTAAATCACAACCTTGGAAAACATAAACTCTTTAGCAATTCCAAGAAAGTGCTAGGTATGCTCAGTCCCTGGCTTTAAAGAACAGTTCTTTGCTATTCAAAATACATGTACTGCAGAAATCAAGGACTGGATGACAGACCAACAAGAAAGAAAAAGACTGTAATATAAAAAGTATTTCAAAAATATTCCAGTTGCAGGCATCACATAGAATACACTGAAACATATAGAGCCAAGTTCTGGAGTTCAAATAATACATTTGTTGTCTTGTTGATTAAGATTAATTTAAATTTCTCAGTGGTCATCAAATTTCTAAGGATCTCATTGCAGGAATAAGGCTTGTAGCTGTGAGATATGTGTGTGGTGCAGGGATCTCCATAATATATATCCAGAGATATGCAGTAAAGGGATTTCCCTGGTTGCAAAGGCGTGATGATGGGGTGGTAAGTTATCAGACCCTTATCACTGCAATCGACCAGGTGGAAGAGGGAGTGATACCAACATGTCACAATTCTATTCTGCCCCTGCACAAGACTTACAAGCTTTGTAATCTCTCTTTCTAACTCTCATTTACATATAAAGTGCTGCCCACCCATTTATGACATCAGTAACAGGACATTTGACTACAGTCTCACCTCCATGTGTCCCAAAAGCATAAATTGACATTTGAAATCCTCCATGGTGGAGGAGGAGAATACAATCCCCTTGCAGATACGTCGATGTACTTGCTCCTTTCTCCCCTCTGAAACAGAAACACCTCTTTGGTAAGACTTGTGCCCCTCTAACTCAGGGACACTTCTACATAGTGCTAGACACTGATACTTTGCAGATCTAGTGCATTTACCACATTATCTGGATCAATTATTCACTCCAACAATAAGAATCTGTTATCTGTTGCTTGTAATAAACCACACTATTGGTGAATCTGTGATCATGAATGAGACCAGACAGAGTGTAACCCACACTATTGGTTCTTCTGGGATCTTACTGAATGCAACCAAATTTATAGAGCCAAGTTTGGTAGTAGAAATTCAGACCAGCTGCACTGAACACCTCTGAAATCTGAAGACCAGCTGGAAAGCAAGGGGGGTTATTTTCTGCCAAAGTTCTATCCTCCTACCACAACACTCATTGGTGCAGTTCTGGCTCACCACTGGATGTCTGAAGTTCCGAGGCTATAGGAATCACACTGCAGTGTACAACAATAACTTCTAAATATTACAGTAAACACACTTCCAGAAAATATAAAATAGTAATAATGAAAATGGTTGAGTGATTTTTACAATATCATCGCAGAAAAAGCCAGGAACACAACGCACTGTACATAATTATTATACTGGAATGTCACATTAATGACCATACTGTACACTGAAGGATAACTTTTCCAAATACTCATATCTGCATTCTGCCATTTTTGAGTCCCTGGCAGGACTATTCACAGTGCATGTGTGCTTAAAATTGATACATTCTGAACATTTGGTGCTCTTTTAATGATGTTTGTTACATTCAGCAGAATATAAGATTTCAGTTTCAAAATATGTTTCCTAGTTCATCCCACTGTATAAATCAATGTATTAAGCCAGTCTAGCAGAAAGTTAGAGGCAGACACAGAAAAAAATGGTTTATTTTTAAAGACCAAACAAAAAAAAGCACATCAAATTTTCTTGTATAACTAACAATGAATAAACACTTATATAGTGGGTTACTTACCAAAGTATAAGCCATTTTCCATGTGTTCCAAAGGTAGGGGAGAACAGGACAAGAAAGCTGACTACAGAGAAGAGAAATTTTATTGACTCACAACAAATTTGCTGCTTAAAAAAAATATATATTCTGTCTAAATAAGGAATGCATCTAGCAAGCCAATGACAGACACTCTTCATAAAGGTGTAAAATACCACCTTTTTAGAGAAAGCAAGTTTTTACTCATATTAAGGAATACAGGAAGCTAATTTAAAGACTTTATATTTCTTCGTAGGGATATTGCAGCAGGCAATCAACTTCTCAAAAAGAGTGAGGACAGATGTTCATTTATGGAGATGCTTGTTTTGTCACATTTCACAGTTCTCAAGTAATTTTTTTTATTCTTTTAAGACATTCTCAGAAGACAATGAGAATGCTCACTGTACACATAGAATATTTTTTGCCCTTTATTGGTTTTTTAATTCATCCTTCTCCAAGGCATCTCTAGAAAATTTATACAAAACATAGCAAAAAGAAATTAGTGTCAGAGGTAGAAGAATATACTGTATATTATGGGTAGAAAGTAGAGAATATTGTGATTCACTATTGAATATTATAATGGATAGGAGAGCAAATTCATAAATTCAAGACAAGCTTGTTTCCTTGTGTATCATAAAACCACATTATTTCCTAAAGGGTGGATTTATTATCTCTGGATTCAGACAGCCTGCCTTGCCAAAGAAAAATGTAATATTCTCTGAAAGATTCGTTGTAGAAGTGGGCCATAGAATTACTGCTACTGCTAATAATTCTAATAATAAGAATAGCATAACATGAACACAAATTGAAAAAAATCTGAAAATGTGATGTTGCTACAGACAACATCAATAAAGAGATCAAGTTAAACCATGAGAGAGACAGAAAGATAAGTGTAATTAGCCCAAATTAGTGCAATTTTACAAATAGGCAGAAGAAAGACATGTAATATGGGTTGTCCTGAGATTTTAGTCCTATACCAAAACCATTTATAACTGAGGTCAGTTTCTTTTTGCCTGAATAATTAACTCTTAATATTTATTTTAAGAGTTGTTGAGGCACTCCAACAAAAACTGACCATGTGATAATATGTTACAATAGCTCCTTTTGTATTATTCCGTTGTATAAGAGAGGCTGCAAAGAAAAGAGAAACAGTCTAGAAGGAGTAAAAACCAGAACCATCGAAGAAATAATATATTAGACAGAAGTTCTAAGTCTCCAGGAATGATCTCCAGGGAAATAAGTGGAAATATAGAGAGAAAAAAAAATTTAAAAGGGAGTATGTCCTGGCCAGATAATTACCTCTAGCTTAGCAAGGCAGAAAAGATTAAATACTTGTAGATCTGGGAAATGGGAAAAGAAAGGAGAAACTGAGATGTTATCTTGACAGCATGCTTTCTCCAGCTATGTGATAATCAGTGAGACCAAGCAGACAATCATTTAGTGCTACGAAGAAGACAATTATCTCTCTGTGGCATTTGGCTAAGCCACTCTAACTCATCACAGGCTAGATCAGACTTTCTCTAAAAGCCAACATCTTTTATTTCCAGTCAGACAGAAAGCCATATATCCTTGCCTAAAATGAGTTCTATGCTCTGGAGCAGGAGACAAACAAATGGAGCCTGTGGACCCTAAGGAACTATAACAGTAATTATCAGATTTAAGCTGAAGGAAGATCCAAAGGGTAGAATCCGAAAGATTGACTAGACTGTGGCAATGCATAGAGAAGAGGGAAACAAACATTAAAACACTGTTGAAAGATAAGGAATGAGGTAAAAAGGAAAAAAGAAAGAATGAAGTTAAACAGATTATGGGAAGGGCAATCTGAAGGACTCTTGATAGAGTGAGGTGGGGAGGAGGAAAGAGAGAGGGAGAGGCAAGGAAATAGGGAGGAGGTGGGATAAATAAGGGAAAACTACTTAACATATGGACCTTCATATTTTCCACTCATCTTTGTCTTCTGATCCCTCATCTTGCACTGATCTGACTGAAGAACTTTCTGAAAAGACTTTGGAGAGTGTGTGAGGGAGTGTGGCTGTATGTGCTGCCTTCAGTGGTCTTCAGCCTCCCCAGTCAGCTGCTAAAGTTCTTCTCACAGTTTCAGAGAGAGAGGAGACCAAATGCTCTTTTAATGTGTGTCGTGGGAGAGTGTGAAAAGATGCTTCATTTCCAAGTCTGAACAGAAGACAGAAGCTTTCTTTCAACTACCTAAAAGGTTGTAAATTTAAATATTTATTTAAATATTTAAATGTTTTATTGCTCATACTTAGTAAAACTGTATGTGTATTAACCTTTATTTTGCTCATGTCTAACAGTGGCAGCAGAAAGACAACAGGTGCATGCAAAAATATATTCTGCTGAATTGATTTTGATGAAGGTGCAGAGTCTTTGCCATTAGTCAAAAATCAGACCTTGATAGAAAGTAAAAAAATTTTAGTTTGTCAGCAGAGCAAAGAGGCAAAGAGGTGCAAGAATTGCTTCCTTCAAACTTAACCACCACTATCATGTTAAACACCTTCTTTCATTGGTGGGTTCTGTAACGCGAGAAATACTGTGTCTTGAATCTTCTTATTGGCAACATTTTTTAAACTTTTGACAGTTTTTTTTTTTTCATTTCATGCATCTGTGCATTCACTATTACCCATATAAGCTTATTATTAAAGAAGTTTTTATTCTTTCATCGCATTTGTAATTAAGCCTAAATTGTGATTTAAGCTTGAAAAGTATCAGGGGCACCATTACACCTTACCTTGCCCTAGGTTTGTTTCAGGTGGGACACTCTTTAAATGAGAGATGCATAAACCTAGAGGATTATTGAGTAAATGTGTGGAGCAAATTTCAGAGGTCTACATGGGAACATGGACTGAGGAGAAAGACAGAGTGACTGAACGAGTCGTTTGGACAGGTGGATAATTTAAAGTAAACAGATGATGAACAGCATATATCTTCAAGGAAGTCTGTCTGAAATATTTCATCAATATCTGCAAGAAAAAAATACCCACAGTAGTAAATCAGTCACCAGACTATGCACAAAGACTGAGTAAAACTTTCCAAACACATCTGAATTTGTAGTAAGACCTACTTAATTGTGTTATGTATTATGACATACAGCCCACCAAAAAGAGAAAAGGTGCCACCAGAATAGGCAACATCATAGAATCATTAAGGTTGGAAAAGGTTTCTGAGCTCAAGGAGTCAACCATTAACTCAGTACTGCCAAATCCACCACTATGCCATGTCCCTAAACAGCATAGCTACGCAGGTTTTGAATACTTCCAGGGACAGCTGTTTCACTATTTCCCTGAGGCACCTGTTTTAGTGCTTGTCCACCCTTTCAATGAGGTAATTTTTTCTAATATCCAACCTAAACCTCCCCTGCTGTAGCTTGAGGCCTTTTCCTCTTGTCCCATCACTTCTTAACTGGGAGAAGAGCCCAACAGAAGAGTCCAACCTTCACCGGGCTACACCTTCCTGTCAGGCAGTTGTAGAGAATGATAAGGTCTCCCTTAAGCCTCCTTTTCTCCAGGCTAAACATCTCCAGCTCCCTCAGCTACACCTTATCAGACCTGTACTCCAGATTCTTCCTCCCCAGTTATGTTGCCCTTTTGGCACCTAAAGCCAGAGTTCAATAAAAGCATAAACAAAGTTAAAGAGACATTGAATTTTCTGCCTGGAATACTAACTTTGATTATAAGCACAATAATTAATTATATTTATTATTAAAAATTGTGGATGATTCCTTTTATATCTATGTTAAAAAATAAAGTAACATGTTTTAATTAAGAAAATTATGAAAAATGTTTTTGTCCTGCACAGAGAGGTAATTCTTAACAAAAAGTAAACAATGGAAAGGTGATCAGATAATTAAAACCCAATCAGAATGATCTAGAGTAGCAAAAATTCCTATTACCAGTATATCTAATTTTGAAGACAAGAAGTATAGAGAGAGCTCAAACTCATGAGCACTTTATGCATTGATCAAACAAGAGTTAAGTAACAGGACATCTGAAGTAAAATAAAGTAAAGTGAAGTAAAGTAAAGTAAAGTAAAGCAAGTAAAACCTGGGAGAACTTACTGTAAAAGTGGTGTCACAACTAACAGTGTCAAAACCAGGAGCCACTTAAAATAGCTTCTTCCCTCCCACAGATACAGAAAAAGCAGCCCTTCCACCCAAAGACCTTAGCTACTAAAATCAAGGCAAATGTAAGACGCAAATGTAAGACACAAAAAATTGTTGGGTTTTTTTCCAGATAAAACCTTGAAGGTGCTATTCAGGTTAACAACTGTATAGCCTATCACTTGGCAACAGGTTCATAAGAATGGAAATTAGTACATTCATCAACTCAAATATGACAATGGGGCAGAACAAATACCAAAACAATAGAAATTTACTACCTAATGGCAATGAGTTACAGGTCCTTCATCACATAAAAGTGGGCACTCCATTCCCCTGGAAATGCAACAGTGTGCAACAATATAATTTGTGCAGATACCATCATTCAAAGCACTACTGTCTCTAGTAACACTGAATTACAAAGTTGGATTAGAAAAATCAATGGCTAGGACAACAGAAAAATCCTGCATTTTTGAAAGAGAAACTCTTAGCAGAGTTTAACTACATAAGAGTTAGAGTTACAATCCTGAAAATCCTCACTATTCAGCTACCACTTTCCATCGAAAGAGGTTAATTTAGTGCTCATTATTGCTTCCCTGTACACCCAAAAGTGCACTTTCCATGCACGTATAGAAATGCCTCTGTTGTATTTCACTTGAGGAGCTTAGCACAAGTTTATCCTAACTGGGATCCAAAAGCCAGGTACTCCACAGCTTCTGGTTCTTAAATATGGACACATCATGCAGACCAACAGACTCAGGTGAGAGAAGATGCAATTTCTGCTTACCAGTTTATTTTGTAATTGCAATGGTCATCCAGGTGCTTAATAGGCAGAGCATTTGAGCAGAAGAACATTCAGCTGCTCTTTGAAAATTCCCATGAGCCAGGAGAGCACATTCATCCATGGTAAATAGGCTGTTTCGGACAGGGACACATCCCACCCATCACATCTGAAGTTCTGTAGACTAGACTCACAAAAGCACAGCACTCAAGGCTTCCCCGAGAGGAAGACATGACAAAAACTACAAGTAATCTTTTCTTCTCTTTGTGGCCCAAAAGATCTTGATTTCCTGTACTGAGGCACACTGCCAATAAAAAGGATAGAAGAGTGTTGCTATGACTGCACTTCTAGGAAGTCATCTGAATTTTAATTCCTCCTAGGCAAGCAGAGAGACTGGGATATAGATTCTCATATTCTTCATTTATGCTCTATTCATCAAGCCGTGATCCTGTGTGGGTTTTGATTTTTTTGCATGTGTTGCAGAGATTTCCATGGGACATCACTATAGCATTTTGAGTTCTTTTGAGAAATCAAGTACCTAAGTACCTAAGTCACTTGTTAGCAACCAGTAATGTATCATGGACTTAGCACAAAGGCCTCTAGAAGGTGACATTTTAGTGTCTGAAGGACTACGATAGTGACCACATTTCTTAAACCTCTGTCACATGGGAATGGGTATTTCCAAGTGCCTGAGAAGAATTACCTCACCCCGTATACAGAAAAGGCCCCATGTTCTTTTCTCCAGACTAAGTGGACTCCTTAGTGGTTATTAAAATTTGCCAAAGACTCTATATAGGTATTCCACATGTCTTTGGTATTTTACCTTTCAAGGAGACATACTTTCCTCATTTGGATTTCAGACAAACCATAACCTGAAGATAAAAAAAAAACAGGAGGCTTGTTTTGCATGAGAAGCAGAACAGGTCAAAAATTACTTTTCAGTTTGATGGAATCAATAAAATTTCCAGGTAATTGTCTGTCCTGGTTTGAAAGACAGGTATCTGCCAAGGAAGGCGGGAACCTCCCTTGGAATGGAAAATGTAACCCCCTTCCCTCCAAATTATTATAACTTTGAAATTAAGGGGCTTTCAGGCAAAGACATGGGAAAAGGAATAACAGTTCTTTACTAGTATGTGTATGTATAACAAGGCAAACAAACAGCAACACGGGCAGCACCAACAAGCAGAACCAGGAACCCAACCACAGCCTTCCCTCGGCTGTCGGGCACTTTCCCCTTCGGTGCAGTTCCGCTCACGGCCGGCAGGGGCGCTGTTGGCTCCCGGCCGGGCAGGGCGGGTGCGATGATTCCCCCACGCCGGCAGGGGGCGCTGTGGCGCGAGCTCAGCAGCCTCTCTGCATGTGGGTAATGGCGGGTGAGATGGAAAAGGGGCTCCCTTTACAAACTCACGGCGGGCAGCCGGTCCCAGTGCCGCTCCAGATGGCGAGATAGACTGCAGCAAGAACTTCGGAGCAGCAGAGGTGAGAAGACTCCCAGGGGTGGCGAATCACTGAGCCCCAAGCAGTGGCAGAGGCAGAAGCAGTGGGGGGTCCCGGCGGACACGGGGTGTTGCGCTAAGGTGTAGAAAAAACCTGAAGCAGCGGCAAAAAACAGCGGAACTGTGCAGTGGGAGCCAGGCTCCCAAAAGCAGCTGGGAGACACTCCCTCAGAGAGGGGAGGGGGCCAGGGTCCCGGGTTTTCCCCTGGGGCACCTGAGTAGATGGTGAGGGTCTTTCCAAGTGAGGTTGGGTGTTGATACGGTCCCAGTCCAGCATCCGTTCTTTCGAGCAAAGCTTCTCACACGGTAGGAGAAGCAGTAAAAGGGCTGAACTCCATGGTGGCAGCGAATTCTCTCCACAGTGACATCAGCACCATCTCCTCCTCCAGTCCCAAGAGCAAGAGAGCAAGAGGAGCTGAGCCCAGCCTCTCACACCCCAGCAAAAATCTGGCAGTATCTCTGCCCTTCCCAAGAGAAAGCCACTCAGCTAAGAGAGTGCAGCCAGCTTGCACCCCTCCCCCTCCTCCTTGGCTACATCTTTTGTCTCTTAAGTATTGTTGTTCTCTCTTATTTGTTGTCTCTTAGGCAACAAATGGGAGAAAATTCCCTGAGAGAAAGAAAGGAAAAAAAAGGAAAAATCCTAACCTCCAACATTGTGCAAGCTAAAGCCTATCTGGTTTTGTTATGTTTTCTAATGCTTGTACTGCTGTCCAATAAAGCAGTAGTGTTACAAGTAGTGAAATAGAAATAATTCACAGACCATGCAAAAGAGAAAAGAAATGACACAGTTTCTTGCTAAGACTATTTCTTCCCATTTTGAGAAAACAGAACTAAAATAATTCCTTAAAAATCCTCTTGAAACCAAAATATCTCCAAGACAACTGAAAAATAAAGGTCCTTTTAAGATACTGTTATTTTAGTTCCCTTACTTCAGTTATTCTGTATATTACTGCATGGGTCAGTGGAAGAGGACATAAAACCTGATTCAATATCCTTGTCTAAACAATCTCTGCATGTACAAAATCAATAACTAAACCACAAAAGTTTCCAGAACTAAGCAAATAAACTAATTACAGTACTTCAGCTTTAATTAGCACTAAGTATTTTCCGTACATGGATGCTATTTATCACTGTTGACCTAACAGCACTACTTTAAGTTCAGGAGTTTACTTTGTGCAGATTATGCAGAATCTGAGCCAAGAACAAAGGTTTTCATTCATGTTGCTGGACATCTCCAGCTATAAGATACTGGGGGTTTTATATCACACTAGTAAATCCTAACACATAGTCCACTGGACATTTGTGTCAAATTGCAGGATGATACTTAGGTTAGACAGCACGTAATTGTAGGTACTCCCAGAGGACAAAGCAGGTATTTTCAGGAACCTGAGGTGACTAACATATAAATGCAAGGAAGAATGTGTTATACGGAAAATAATCAGCCACAGGAAAGCTTGGAGAGATGGATTTCTCCCATAGTCTCTGTTGGCTTCACTATATATATGAGAACAAACTCGAGTGAGGGAGCAAGAGGCAAAGATAAATTGTGCCAGAGTAGCTTGACTTTCCACCCTCCTGCACCTTGATGTGCACAGATGGAATTATTGGGTGCACAGGTGATATAATTGATTCCACAATGCCTTCAGGCCAAGGAGGCAAAAGCACAAGGCTGTGAAGCTGGAGAAAGATGGGAAGAGGCTTTAGTGAATCACTGCATAGAGGCATCTTATTTAATTCCTCAAATCACAATAGTTTGTCAGTGTTACCTTACCAGTTATTGTTGAGCATCTCAAAGCCAAAATACATCCAAATGATGTACTTAATAATGTACTTAATAATTTAAACCTATTTTGCATGGCGCCAAATGGAACAATCAAAGTGTGAAACAGAGGAGGTAATTCCCCTCACATTCCTGCAGCTATGTTAAAAATAAGTTGGACAAATCCAAACTCAGCAGGTACGTCTGCAAGTCCTGTGTCAAAGCCAAATATAATGGAAAATCCAATCTAAGGAAATGAACTTTTGTAAATGACTGGAATCCATAAACACTTACGGAAAATATCTCAAGATTTTGACACATCTCTGCTCTCTCTCCTCCTAGACTACTTATGCATCCAAGCTTCTTAGATCAACAGTTAAAGATGCCAGGACCCAAACAGTCTAGCCCAGGACATTTCAGTATCTGCACCTCTGCCCCATCTAATCCTTACATCCCAGCAGCATTGGGACTCCAGTCAGAGTCAGGGTTTCAGATCTTCCCACCTCCTTCCCCTACTGATGAAAGCAAGGAGATCTTTAAAGTCATAGACATGTTTTCTGGTTTTCCCCAGAAAAAGCAGATGAAGATTTTCAAAACCAACCCAAAAATTTCTTCAAGTCTTTGCTTGCAAAGCAGATTGCAGAGGCTGTGCTGTCCTGAAGCACAATGTAAGCATTTTCAGAATGTCAGAATTTCCCCAGCACAAAAATGCTGAGTTTTTAGTTGCTCTCCTGGCAACTCACTTTCAGATCAGATGCCTTTTTCTGTTGAAAGAAGCACATGTTTTCACAAATACACAGTTTTCTTGTTCAGTTGGGGTAGTGGAAAACAGCTTATGTGCAGATATTCTGTGTCAAAACAACAGCATATTTTTCTGAATACCGTTTTAAAATAATTAATCTGAAGTTTTTCTTTTAACATTAATGAATACTATTCATTTAAATACCCTGTAAAGGGAAGAGAGAATGGACACTATCAGTGTATGAATAGTCAGCAAGTCTTACAAATTACAGAAGCCCTGAGGAAAATTCATGTTCTAAATGAGTCAGTATGTGATTGAAAGTGACACATCAGGGAAGCATATTCCATTTTATGCTGTTTATGATGGATTATATCTTGCTTGCCAGTGATTCTGTGTTTTCATTGTTAGCAAGTGTGCATCTGCTGCTTCAGCACTCCAAGGTAGCAGCTTCAATTAGCATAAAATTAAGATACTTATAATGTCTACTATGCTAATACAACAGGGGAAGGGGAGAATACAGGTGAGTTCATATCTCAGTTAAATCATAGGTATGGGCTTTTGAAAGGCAAACAGTTCTTTTATTAACACAAATATTACACACCTATCGAAGTCCTATGTGTCTTTGGTTATGGCAGAGGCTAGGTATCAGGGGTACGATAGAATGTATTTATTCTGCTTAATTTGGTTCCAGGGTGCCATTAATAAAAGGAATAACACCTTGAAACAAAGGCAGGTCATGTCTTCTCAGTTTTGGAGCTACCAGCATTTTTGCAGTCCTAGTCTTGAAAAGCACTCATGAGAAATCAAGCAGTGTCATGCCTTGTCCATATATGGGCTTGTGTTTATGGAAGATCTTTTTCCCCCTCTTTGATTCCAAGGCTTTTCTAGATTTTACTAGTTGATTAAATAATAGACAGTCTTCAAAATAATAGACAGTCCTCCATTAAAATGTATTTCTAGTCTGCACAATTCCCATCTGGGCTTAATGTCCCTCAGACTTAGCTTCCCACTCCTTCCACTGCTCTCCTTTCTTTCTCCCTCATCACACCCACACAGTCACACACCCAAAGGACACCATCCTTAAACAAGTAGGGGAACAGGGAACAAACATGCACTCATCACCTCGGAATCTTTCTTTCAGACTCATTGATATTCCAGCTATCTATGGTCAGTATGTTCACATCTTGATTTAGTAAAAACTAGACACTGGTTGTAAGTGAGCTCACTCTGTATCTGTTGTTCTTTGAAGTCTGCATGATAAAACCTCAAACCCTGAATGAGGCATTGTAGATGTATGAAAACATTACATCCAATTTAGTACCCTCATGGAAAAGTTCCTTACTTCTCTTTTGCTTCCTCAAAATGAGGTTTAACACACATTCAAACACACATTTCAGAATGATATCTCAAGTTCATGTATAATCCTTCATTGAAATCTTTCCCAGGAAAGGGTGGAAAAAATCCAGGAATTATATATGTGCTACCATTAATATCAGTACCAATACAGTCACCACAACTGTCAGTACACACAGGGCACACTGTTTGCTAAACTGTTTGAAGAAACCTTGCAGAGAAACGGCTAAAAAAGAAAAGCTAAACTTGGGAAGAGAGCATAACCTGAGTTGTCATTTAGTGCTTTAGAAGTTGATACAGATAAGTTCAGAAAAGAAGTGACTCTATCCAGTTTTCTGACTCACCAGCCCATCATAAGAGAGTCATATGTTCACTGCCCTCATAAAAAAAATATCTATAGGTGGTTAGAAATAATTTTACTTCCTTTGCATTCACCATGTTACTGGTTTTGTTGTCTCTCCTCAACTTCAAATACTACTAACTCTAAGTACTTCTGTTGGCAGAAAAAACTATACATCACAGATCGAGCCTGTCATCGAGGAACTCTAAAATCAGGGATCTCATCAAGAATGAGGATTCTCTAGAAATTTCTCTCCTAAGATTTAACCACAATGGGTGTTGAGCATCTCATACACTCATCAGTACCTAATATAGTCAGGAGCACATCTAGCATAATGTTTCCCACAGGATCTCTACTATCTCACCAGAATTCAGCTCATTTACAATAAAAAACACAGAAACCCTGCTGTTTCTTCCTCTCCACTGCTACTTCAGAAAACCAGTGAAAAAATCATTAGTAAGAACTATTTTCCTTAGACAAACTGATAAGGGCAGGAAGTATGAAGAATGCAAATGTCACTCCTGAAGAGCTCTTAGGAGATTTGCTTATCCAAGAGCCACCTAAACAGAATGTTAGGAGACCTGAGCTTCTTCCAGACAACACTGTCAGCAGAATTACAGAGCAGCAATCCATACAAAGCTCATGTCTAGTACACTCTGGAGCTCCAGAGATTAAATTATTAAAGCTCATATGCTAGTCCTGAAACACATGTGAGAAGACACAAATCTTCCCTGCAACAGGCATAATTGTACACATTTATCAGTGGGTGAAAAAAAGCTCTCTGACAACTTTGCAGGTGTTGCAAATTTCATAAAATATGGCTTCTTAGCTAATACTACTGCTGTGAACTACAGCACAGTGGCTGAGCTAGTGAAGGTTTCCACAAGAATAAGGGAAAGGAAAACAGTGCAAAAACTTTGGAGTCCTTACTAGATGAAAGTTAATAATGTACAGCCTGTAGCAATCAGCAGTCAGACTCCCAGACCTGCAGCTCCCAAAACGTGTTTAGAAAGGGGATATACTTTCTAGGGACATAACTGTGTAATGGTAGCAAGACAATGGCAAATGAGGTGATTTGTCAGAGAAGGTACTAAATTTTCCCCATGAACTGGAAAATATACAAGGAAGTTCTGAGTCCTGAAGTTGCTTGAATTTCTTTCTATATATATTTAATGACTTACAACTTTTTTTCAGAATTTAGGTTCTGTGCTTTATGCAGACTTCAAAATACTTGCTATGAGGTATATGAGGTAATGATACCTGTTTCATAGATTTTACCTTAAATTTGTGACTATTGAGTTCAACTCCACAGTAAGACTGTGGGACAATAACAGTGGGTTATTGTTTGGTTTGGTTTTGACTCTATGTGATTACAAATTACTTTCTTATTTTAGTCATTATCTTCAGAGATTATCATAAAAAGGGCTTTTAAGGGACAGAAAATTATTACAGGTAAAAATATTTCACTGTTCATTTGAGAGAGAGGCAGAGAGACAGAGAGAGAATGCAGATTGATACTGCACATTCATTTTGGAGAAATATGTATTGCCACAGAAGATGGCTCATTTTCTTCTCTGCCATCCACAGTCTTTGGTTAAGGAATCTTATCATATACCACGGACGTGTTGCTTACTTTGTAGATCAACATCTCTCTCGGCTGTCTCTCCATTCTAAAGATTATTTTACCATAAACAGAAATACAGCAGTTAGGAAATTTCCAGCATTTTTTTCCTAACTGCCAGGCCAGAATCCCCTGATCTCAAAAGCCATTGGATGATGAAAGATTATAGAGCAAGAAAAATCCAGGACAATGTACCCTGGCCTTAAAAGAGTCGAACATAAAAATCAGCAACAAATGGACTCTACGACTTTTCAGAGAGTGAACCAGTCTATCTATTGCCTCAAGCCCACAGGATAACAATGACTTACTGGTTTCCTTTGTCACTCTTACACCTTCTTAAATTCATATAATTTACCACAACTTTCCTCTTCCTTGTTTCACAAGTCATATAAACTCAGTCAAAACAATCAGATAAAGATACAACAGAAGAACTTGTTTATGACCTTGGAAGACACAGAAAATCATGGTGTCTGGGGTTTTTTTTCCTTTCTACATTTGCTGGCTATAATTAATTCTAGTAAGGAATACATTTAGCATTAGATTTTGGAGGAAGTTATGTTTTGCTAATCTTCATGCTTTATTTCCCATTATAGGAGAACAGGCACTTTTGAGGTGCTGTATACAATAAGTCCTGTAAAAATATAGGTTCTTCAAGAAGAACATACGGGTTTCAAGGCAGAAGCAGATAACTGATACTTCTAAATACCTAATTCAATCAAAATCCAGAAAGGCCTGGAAATGAGCATCTAAAATTTGAATGGCATATGAGGCTACTGAGGTAACATTTTCTTTATAATGTCATTGCCTTGTTCCCATTTGAGCTGAGGGGATAAATAAGAGGGGGGAAAAGGAAGTGGCACATTTTGAAAGATAATGTTATTTGCATTAGCAACTACCCTTTTCATTTAGCATTTTTCATTTAAATTTTTAATACTGATTTTTATTACGCACAACCCAGTACAACAATCACTTGTGGAAGGCTTTGATCATAATTGCAATGACTTCTGTATTGTACTAGAGAAGATAAATATTGATGTCACTGCCTTGAGGATTTATAATGTAGTAAAACACTGTGCTGTACAGCACAGACTGTCATTGTTCACCAGCCTCACTCTGTTTGAACAATGCCCGTTAGAATACTTGGGTGATTTTCTTACTAGTAAATGGTATTTTTACAGGGACAACTTCATTTTGTAAGCACATATGTTTTTCTCTTTTGTGACACATGAACAGGGACGTGGATAATTCTCTGCAGAATTAATTTTAACTTTGCAGCATGCTGCAGACTAATACCACAGCAAATAGAGAAATATGTGGGAAAAGCCTTTAAGCAACATGATTCTGGGATGTTTTTTGCACTTCTTGATGTTTACAAGTGATAAGTGTTGGCTTTAACTACAATATTTAAGTTCAATAGAGACAAATATCTGAAGCCATTTTAAGAGATTATTAATTTTTATTATTAATTAATATTATTATTATTACTTATATAGCAGCAAATTAGTTGCTTATCACAATACTGATGACAGAAGTAAGCAGCAAACAGCAACTAAGTCTTGTGATTTTATGAGTAGTGATCATTCAACTATAGACAAATAAAAATTTCTAAAAATCAACAGGTATACAAGCAGATTTGCATTTTCTTGATAAAATTATGTGACTCATAGTTTGTGGATGGTGAAGAATGTTGTGGATGTTAATCAGCTGCTCTTCAGGAAAACCATGGATAGAAAGGAAGGCATAATCTAAAAGGATTTAGGGCACACCAGCATTCTCACAGAAAATGGACACGAGAGGCACAGGGAAGAGGAAAGACCCTCGAATTTTCTCGTTCAGTCCAATCTCATGCAGGAAACAGAGCAAGAGAAGTTTTGGATTTATTTGCTAACAAAAAAGTGGAGTTCCCAATCTATAACTACACGTCATGGTTTGAAGGAACCCCAGAATTTTTCATCTTACATTCGGAAAACGTTGGTTCCTCTCCTACATTTCCTTTCTTTTCATTGGGCAATTGGAGTCCCAGATGTTTAATATGAGATTATTTTTTCCATTATTCAGGGCGACTGTATGTCTTGGGTTACAATGCAAGATGAAACCAAAAGTATGTAGTCTCTCACCATCTACAAAAGGTGTTAAAATAGGTGGGGCAGTGTTCTTTATCTTCTCTATGACTCAGCCTTGATAACACCCTCTGGGGAAGCAGCAGCCACTCTGTGGGGGCCATCTCCGTAATGGGTCATCAGAGTCTCACAGAATGTCTCACAGAATTACATCATTCCATTGTGAGATGCCCTGCCCTGAGGGGAGGAACCGAATATTCCTACCTTTATATAATCTGAGGCTTGGAACAGTACAGTAACACTACCACTGGATTCTCAGAGGACAAGAGCTCTAAGCACCACTGGACCTCCAGAGAAGGACCAGATCTTTCCACAGGATCACTGCTTCGACAAAACCACATCAATCACTCCAACATGACTGTAGCCACCATTTAATAGGACTGTTACCACCACCCTGCCCAACAGGGTATCAGGTTGTATTCTAACTTTGTCAGTTGAAGCCAGCGTTTCTGTACTATCGCCCTTATTTTAATTTTCCTGGTTAATTGTAGTTCTGACTTGGAATCTCCCGCTGGTACACTGTAGCAGAAAAACCCAGCGAAGAGGTAAAAGTCATTTTATAGATAGAAAAACTATCTGGTATTCATGAAGCTGCCTTCTTAAATACGGACTACTCTCCCTCATACCAGTGAAAAGCATTCCACTAGTTTGACTTAAGCAATGATCAGCCCCAGAGTAACATCAGGTCTACGGTCTTGTAATATTATATTTCCAAATCTGTAATCACTGGAAAACACAACAGTCTATGCAGTTCAAGCAGTTCTTGCCCTTAAACATCTCAATTTGCTATGTCTTTCTTATATTATATACAAGAGCAGGTAAATTTCATAATTATTAACAATTTCTATTGCACTTCATGTCTCCATTTCTCAATTTGTAATTGCTGACGTCAAGGGCTGCATCAGCTCATCCTGTTACACGTGCAGTGAAAGCACCCTCACAGTGACAGCTCCAGCTTCCCATTCCTTCTGCATTTTGGACTGCTAGAGGAACTTCCATGGGACACCCTCACCACACCAAGATGGAAGTTGACCTATGGCTTTCTCAAGTGTCCACATACATGGTGTCTGAATGACAACTTGTTGCTAATGCTTAAAATGTAAAAAAATATTCACATCCGAATATTGTGTTTCAAATGAATCACAACATCATTAACACTACTACAAAGGGGAATTAGGTTATGGGAGGTTTTGAATGAGGGTTATGAATCTTCCTTGTAATTTGAGACACAGGGTTTTGTGGGTTGGATGGAGGTTATAAGAAAATATTCACTGATCAAGAAATTAGTATATTGGTCCAACTGTACTCCCAAGTAATGCAGTTAAAATATTTCCCTGCTGAAAAACAAACAAAAAACCACTCTAAAAAACCAAAACCTTTACTAAGTACCAAGCATTTCCATACTAAATCTGAGTACACAAAAGTAAATATTTCACTTCTCTTTTAAATATGCTTCATGGATCCTAAAGCATACCTCTTATATTTTCCTAATAAGGAAAATGCAGGGTATAATGTTAATGGTAAGGTTTTATCCCTCCATATTATGCTCGGAAAATGTATACCTGAAAAATATATGTTGATACATGAAAAGGTTTATGTGAACAACCCTTTTCAGATAATTGGTTTTTATCATTATCATGATTGAGTCTAACTCATCAGTGAAACCTAATTTCTATTTTTTTTTCAGCAATAGTTAAAGGGCAAAATGGTTTCTTATCAGTCACCATGATATTTATTTCCAGCAATTCAGACTGGAAAATTATGGTAATAACAAAAAAGATATTTTTATATATATACCTAGAAAAAGCATTTCTAATGAAAAGCCACAGATTTGCTGAAGGGAAAACTGAGACAGAGAGAAGCTTCTTGCAATCTGATTCTTGTCATAAACTGTTTTCATTTGTTTCATGAAAAATATTTTACAAGATAGATAGCAAAGGGAAAATAAATGAGTTGATGTCTAATATTTAGTTGTAACTGCAAAGATCATTTATATAGATGTTACTTCATTTCATTTGCCTTACAAGCAAGGGCTTATCTTCTTAATAGATAGTGAAGGAGTCTTTTTCTTTTTTTGTTTAAGGTCAAAACCAAATAAAATTGTATATTCAGTTACTCATCAGTACTCTTCTATGACATGTACAAATTTCAAGTGCTACTAGCAAACCATCTTTTTTATTTGGAAAAAACCCATATTTTAGAGATTATTTTTAAATTAACTACTCTTAACTACTAGTATCTCTTTTCAACATAAACAATGTTTCGGTATGATGACATTTTGGCTGTTCCATAGTTAAGGAACTCTAAATCCACCCTTTCTGGCCTCTTTTTCCAGGGTAAAGCCCTGGGGATCCTCAGTCCAGAGGATGTGTACAGGCTAGACTGGCAGAGTGCAGTATTTTCAGACTTCCTATGGAAAGAAGAATTTTCAATACAAAGGGGGGTGCTATGAGAACGTTGTCACTAAGTGTGACAGATTACAGGTGTGTCTTCTGTTTCCTGGAAATTTCCTTCATAGACACCACTGTTGACATTGCCTTTTCCAAGCTCCATAAAAGAGATGAAGACATGAAATTTTTGAATTTTATCTCCCTGAATATCTTCATGTTTTCACAAACATTTTCATCTGGTTTCAGAAGCAAAGGCAGCAGAAAGAAACCTTTTATTTAGCACGGATTCCCATGGGTCTCCATAAGGATTAAGGATGTGCTGAGAGGAGCTGTTATTCAACTATTCCACTCTTTGTCAAATGCCAGGAAAAGATTGTAATCTTTCATAAAACTAAACTCAAATTATTTTAAATTCTTCACACGCACACACACACAAAAAGATACATTGTAATTCTGGAGGCTTATCAAAGCAGGACATGAGAAACCAAGCATAGGGGAAGACCCAAAGAATAATGCCTGGTACATTATCCTGTACAGTGATGGAAATAATTCCATTTTACAGTTAATGCTATATAGTTTTCTGCATGCATTTTGGGATTATAACTACACTGCAGGCAGTAAAAGTATACACTATCTCTTTCTTCCTCCAAATGCTGAGTAAAATAACAAGTTCAAATATGTTCACAGATATTTGTGTTTCTAATTGGATTCCTTCTAGGCCACCTACTCAGAACAACACAGTTGAGATGTCTGCAGCAGCTAGATGACATGTATATATTGTATAAACAGCTTTGGGAGTTCAATAAAGAACCAAATCACACAACTGCTTCCACAAACAGGAGCCTTCATTTGATAAAGGTGAAAAGGTCAATCCCCAATTTCCAAATTGTTTTTTCCTTTTGAAACACTAGAGGATAAGTGATTGAAATGAGGATAGAAGGGAGCAGGTCAATTTTTGCTTTTTCTTTAGCATTTATCTAGGTATTGGTTCTGAAATGTGTTAAATAAATGTAACAATACAAATTGCAGATGATTATATGCAACACTCACAGTAAATAATATGGGATTATAACAGACAGTGGGTATAAAATGGACTAGAATGAGACAAAATATACTGCTGCAGTAAAAAAAAAAGTCCAGTACAGTGAGAAGGCTCTGAAATCAAAAGTCCTTTAATAGCATGATGTTCTTTGAGCAGCTAAAATGGATTATGATCCCTCTGGGTAGGTGTGTACTTTAGCATCCCACATTGTGTTAAAAAAGATAAAATTCAAGAAGCAACTGCCATCAAGAGAAAACCTTCAAATAGATTTTCTCTGCTGGCAAAATTACCACTTTTATTTTCCACTTTACAAACAAATACAAAGCTGTGGGTTTGTATTAGAATAGATTTTTATTCAGGCCAAGAGGACTGGATAGCTAGATAAATAGATTGCAGTAGACAAACACAAAAATTCTATGTACATGCACATGCCTTAGTTGCATCAAAGGTCAAAATAAAAAGCTACTGTATGAGGCCTCAACAAGTTGATAAAAGTAAAAGTTAAGATTTTCTGTCAAATTGATTATGTGTTTGCCATAGGAAGTGGTGCTATCTGTAGGTGTTATGCTGATCATCCTAGTGCTTTAAATTCTCTCACATCTCTGTTTATAGAGGTTCCTCAGATGTTTCATGTTAAAGCAATCCCCTGATTTGACTAGTCCATCTGGGAGGACTAGTCTGAGCTAGTTCATAGCTTCTTGGAAATACAAGTTTAATTTTGCTGACCGTCCCAAAACAGAAACAGAAAGCAGAGGAGAGAGGGGCAGACAAATGGGTGAGGGGAGCAGGGTAAAAGACAAGCGAGGAGATAATTTAGAATCAAGATTTACAGATCCTTCAGTGTCATTCCTTGAGGATTGCTGCTAGCAAGGAGCCACCTCTTTTCCAGCCAATAGCAGAAGCTACCAGCCTATATAACACTAAGTGGAAGTAGATGTAGTCAACCTGGTTTACCAGGCCTTCCTCTATGTACGTGGACCAGCAAGTGTACTGCAAGATTTTCTTAGTTATGCATAATTTAATCAGTTGTGATCTCCTTTTCATAAAGAAAAGGCAATACCCTTATTCAAAATCAAGTCCCACAAGAGTTTTGATTCCAAACATGGAAGTGCTGGTTCTTTTCAGTGAAACATTTAAGACCTTTTTAAAGGGCAAATGTACTTCCCACCTGTTTACATTCTGGGAAATTGTCTAACCATGTAGTTGGACATCTTACACAAATTCAAAAATGACACCCTGCATGGGCATTTTCACAGAGAACATTTTAAGCTGTGAAATCTTCTAAGAAACTGAAAACGGGATCTTAATACAAAAAATAGTCAGATTTTAGATGCAGACCCTGCCTGTACATGCCATGGAGGGGGGAATCACCCTGACTTTCTCTTGCTACTCAATGCCTGAGCAAAGGTTTTGCTCCAGGGAGTCCTGAGTTGGGGCTAGGTAAGGAAAATCAGTATCTCCAACAGACAGCACAGCACTGCAGGGCAGATACATCAGGCTCCCTCCACCAGTCCACATCTTCTGAGGAGGCAGGAGAAGGCAAGGATATTTCTTTCAGTCCAGTGGTTTCAGCAAATGGTAAGCTGCCAATGCGCCTCTCACATTCACGGTCTGCAGTAAAGGGACCATATTTGTGCATGTAAAATTACTTTCTCCTATTGAGGTAAAAAACCTTCTAAAAAACCTGTACTTATAGCTGCACTTGTGAGTGGAATCCTTAGCACCCAAGGCAGATGGGCTCTGTTAGACAGAAGCAGTGAGGCCTCACAGACTCCTCGGATGCTACATGCAATGACATTTCTACATTGGCTCTATCAGTCCACCCTTGCTCATGAAATGTCTCATGAATTTTTTTCTTCGGCTTTACTAAGCAGTGTAATACATTCTTTTCTGCATTCTCCTTTAAAATTCGTCTTACTTCTTGCTAGTCCTTCTAACAAAAAAAACCCCAAACAACCCCATCATATTCCTTTTTTCTTTGACATGAGTGTGGTTTCCCTCCACTTCCATTTTTGTTCTTCTCTGTACCACCCACATAATCTTTCTGTGCACTCTCTGATGACACACTGGACACATGCTGTCTGTCCTACAGGACCTTGGTCTCACACAGTGAACTGAGCAGAAGGACAGGGGGCATCCACAACTGCAGGGGAAAGCCTGCTGAGTCCCTGGAGCCCAAGATGGCTTATGCACAGATTGTTCAGTTGGACGTCGTATGTATCCACGTACACAGGAAAAACCTGTGAAGTGCTTAGAATACACTTAGTCAAGAAGACTCACCAAATACTGAAATTTCTGAGCTCTTAGTAGAGTTCTGCCAGTTACTTGTACAAATCATCTAGGCTAATCATGTGGTCAAATTTGAGCCCATTTCCTAGAGATGGTGAAAATTGTTAATCCCAAAGGATCCCTTCCTATTTTCAACACTGCTTCAAATCAGAGATGTCCTAGAGGTGCCTCGTAAGTAGCTGCTTAATATTTTTAAGAGTGTGGGGGGTTTTAAAGCTAATTTTGCTCTGCTGAAGCCTTCCAAAACTGTTTACACCTGTCAAGTTGTGGGCAACATTCCATATCTGCGCTAGCTCTAGGTGAGACTCTGATAGCTCTGCACCTTGTGCACTTTCCTCCAGTAGCACAAAGAGTATAGTATTCTCTCATTGGTTAAGGAGCTGTTTGCATTTTTTTTTCCAGAATTCTAATGTGAGGAATAGATTGGGAGAGTTTTTTCAGTCCATTAAAAGTTTTTAACATCATGAACCTGATCAAGAAAGAAAAAGGTAATTTCCTAAGCAGTTGAAAATATGATGGAGATACAATTTATTTTCTAAATAAAGAAAATATTATGGATTTGGATGTTAAAATGGCTCATTCTTCCATTAGTACAACACTTAAGCTTTTAATGTGACTATTGCATTTACTCTGGATTCTTGCATACATAATAAGAGACCTAAAACCTTTAAAATTACTTGCTGTTGAACTGAGTTGGTTTTTAATTCCATCAAAACTAAGTAAATTGCAATGAAATACAAAAAAATCCAGGAAAATAGGATGGAAGTGCTGTGAAAAGCTGACAGGGTGCTCCTGCCATCTTGTGGCTCTGTTGCACAGAGTCCTAAGAACATAAACTCATTTATTTACATACTTCAACTAAATTCCAGTATCAGCTCTCCTAGTCCCTATCTGTGGCACAGGATTGCCAGTAATAGTCGTGCACACAGGAACAGTTCAGATAAAGCATAGCCATGTATCGAAATAAAAACACTACGTATCAGGACAACATACCTGGAAAGAGAAAGACATGCTTACTTTGTAGACCTCTTTACTTCTCCTCTGGGCTCCAGCCATGCTTTCCCAGAGGAAAGAAAAATATGTTTCATTACATTTCTAGAAACACAAGTATAACAAATATATACATTTACCTATATATAAAACTATTTGTAATGTATTTTTCTCCTAGAAGTCCATACATTTGTACGTATATGTACCATTCAAAATGCATGCATTTAAATATCCGTAATTCTTAGTTGAACCTGAAGATGCCAGCAGATAAAGTACATGGTCAGCCTTACTTATTTCAATTTCTCTTCTTCCTAAGAGAATCAAGACATATGATTAGTTCCCCCACAACTGCAAGTTCCAGGAGCTACCACATCAACTCAGACAATCTGACCTGAATGTAAACCATTTAATTCAATTCAACAAACCATCATGTTTCCGTTCAGATAGATTCAGTCTGAAATGAAATATTGAGCTTGTTTTCCCAAATGGAAAGCAAAACATTGCAACAAAACTGAAACCTAAGCACTGAAAATAGCAGTTTTGCAGACTTTGGTCTGTTCAGCTCATTGTGGCCACGCTTGGTTACCTTAGAAGCCTTAATCAGATCTAATCAAAAGCCACCAGCTGATCAATCAGTATGAATGGAAACTGCTGGCTTCCTTCATTTTACCTTGGAGTCCAAACACAGAAACTGGCAATTTTTCTCTGTCCTGAGAACTTCAAGCCTGACCACATAAGATCAAGGCTTATATAGTTCATCTGCCATCAGTTCCATAGAGCTAATACACACACCCACACAAAAACCAGGAAGAAATTAGAGTGTGAGCAACGGGCGGCCAGGTTCTTGGGGTCCTCTGATGACTTCTTGAAAAGAGGCCATGATATGGGAATTTACCAGATAGTACCCTATAAAGAAGGCACATGCAATTGGTACTGCAGGGAAGGAGTAAAGCGTTTACCATTCCATCCTGGCCATATCCTATGACAATATAATACATGTTCTTAATTTTTATATGAAAGGACTGGCACATTAGAGCACTGCCAAGACCACTCAGCTATAGATAGCCCTTTCTCTTTCTGATGAAAAAGGAAAACTTTATTTGAGAGAAAAGATTGAATCAGCATCTTCAGAAACGTAGAACTCTTAATACCATTCAAGAATTTTTGCCATGGTAAAGAAATTACAGATGGTCACTGAGAGGATATTGCTGCTGGTTCACTGAAAATTCTTTGGTGCGAAGTGGCACAATTAGTTAGTTAGAAACTGTGGTAATATCTCGTACACAGCTGGGAGGAGTGGTTAAAATGGAAATTGAAAAACCCATTTGACTCCTTGACTCTGTACAGGAGTGCTTCACCAACAGTGAAAACAGTCCAAACTCGGGGACTGTACTGATTCATGAGATAGATCAAAGACTCCCATTCCACCATCATTTTAACAAAGCAGCTGCCTGGGACTGGAAGACTTTACTCTCTTTTTATAATCACTGTCACCGTAACTCAAAGGTGTGCTATCCTAGGAAAAAAGCGACTGTGACACATGGTATCAGCAAACTGCTTTGCACTCAGAAGTGTTCAGTGTGCAAGTGCTTCTCACTTTGATCACCCAGAGCTTTATCATAGATAGATGAGCATGTTTACTATGTTATAGACCTCAGCACCAACAGATGATTGTTAGTAAAAAAAATATTGATGAGTCTTACTTTAAAAGTTTGTCTTGCCCAGGCAAAAAGACTTTTTTAGAGATTATAGATCTGTGTAGCTTGTGAAAGACCTCTGGAGGCCTGCTCAAAGCAGGATGAACTCAAAGCCAGTTGCTTAGTTGAATTATGAACTCCTCCAAGGCTGGAGATTTCACAATCTCTTTAGAGCATCTGCCCTAGTACTTGAATACACTTATTGCAGAAAAAAATTCCTAATATCTCATTGGAGTTTCCTGTACTGCTCTTTATGCCCTTTATCTCTCAGCCCTTCACTGTTCAACTGAAATAAGAGTCTGGCTCATCCTTCTTATACTTGCTTATTTACTATCTCAAGGCAGCAAGTAAAATCTCCCCATCTCAGCCTTCTCAACTCAACACAGAACAACGCCAGCACTTGGCACACCACATGCTCCAGCAGATTCTTTGTTCCAATTGCCCTCCAGTGAACTTTCTCCAGTATGCCTCTGTCTTTCCTGTACTGTGGAGGCCTCAAACAGGCCACAGTAGGCCGGCCCAAATGCTAAACAGAAGGGAACGATCCTCTGGGCCTGCTGACTACACTTTTGCTAATACAGTGGATATGGGTAGTTCTTTCCTTCATTGAACTTTGCTCATTCATGCTCAGCTTGTGAACTCCTTTCTTGACACTCAGAACTGCAGCCTCTGGATGAGGGGTCCATCATTTCGCCAATCTGACAAGGCCTCTCTGGATCCACCCACCCTATATTTTCACTATCCAGTCTATATTTCACCAACTGGCTACCATTGCATATAGCAGATTCTGGTTGGTATCTAAGGATCCTGAAGCTGAGGAATCAGAGTACAAACAATTTTTGTGTGGCCCTTCTGTCCCTGTTCAGATAGGAATTATATCTTGAAACTTGATATTAATACTATAAAATATTCTTTGCTTATGCTGAAGAAAAAAAAATCTTATGATTATCAGAAAGATGCAGTTAAAAGTCTTTTTTCAAAAATATTTAGAAGGTTAATATCAGGTGTCTTCAGGTTTCTGAAGAATAGCCCACCTAAAATATTTGATAGTTAATAACAAGTTCAACTGAAAGGGAGAGTTTTCAGGTGCTCTGAGAAACAAACTGATTTTTCCACTATAGAGTTATATTTCCAGGCACTTTCATTTTTCTGAACAACTTTTTTCTAGCTGATGTCTTGTCTCCTCTTGTCCTGTTTATAAATTATTGCAGAAAATCAGAGCAGCATCAAGTGAGAGGTTGGTAAAAATAAATTAACTTTTTCAGTTATAAGAAAATAATTACTTTTCACTTTTATTTGAATCAAATATGCTGGAGGAAAAAAAAGGTTTAACCATGAGTAAATACATTCTTCAGATGAGCTGGAATTGGATGAGCTATGCTAATTGAAAACTGAATATATAATACAGTACAGTGTGCTAGATCTCCATGCAACACACTTCATTGGTGGATGACCAGGCTTAATTTTCAGAAAGGGTGAATGTATGTGTTACCTGTATTGCAGTAGCACATACCAGAATTGCAGCCCCACACCAGATGCATCATCACCAGAATCCTGTAGCTCTGAGTACCATGTACGCAAGACAAAGACTGTCTCTGCCTCAAGCAAATCGTATCTAGGACCAGGACAAGAGAAAACAGAGAGAAATGCTAAACAATTACTGAGAACATCTAGATGAAAAAATTCCAAAATTAGTAACATATTAAAATACTCTAGGTCCTCTATCAGTTACTCAAATTTCCAAGGTCAAGTTTCTCTGATATTAGAGAGAAAGTGTGAGATCCACTGGCCAAATGAAAGTTTTAACATCACTTTAGTGCCAGTACACAGAGAATAAGTGTCAGTTTTATCAGTTGATTTTAACTTAAATGCCAGAAGTATGAGTTGTTTATTTAAGAGCAGCAACTGGTCTGATAGTTGTGTGTTGTTATAGGCCCTAATTTCCTTTCTTAGCTCTTCGTCTTGTGTTTTAAGACCTTGAAAATTATGCATAATTGGATATTTTCTAAGTGACTGCTATGTATATGCTAAAATTAAGAAATATGAGGATTAAAGTGGTGTCTGTCACATTTATTTCATTCTTCTGGTTGAATGCATTGTAGAAGTCTTAATTATACCATCACATGTTGTACAGATTTCTACTTTTCTGAGTGTAGAGTACAAATCACCTCTTGGAACACATCACCGATTTGCAGCAAAAGAAGCACTTGCTCATAACGCCTTGGTTTGATTTGTCACTGACACTGGGAGATGTAAACTGAAGTTGGAATCGGGATGGTCTTCTGAGTAAGACAGCTGAAATCTATCCCACTGAATCACGTTTTATCCCTCCTCTGTCACAGAGACTCACCAGCTGAGCAGAAAAACTTTTAAATTATTTTCTCAGGTGTCTACTAATTATGAGTTTCTCATTAAATGCCTGGATAAAAATCAAGACCCAGACAACCTGAAGTTGGCATCCAAGACTGAAACACTTTAGACCTGAAATCATACTGTACTTCAGTTTCCCCTCTGTAAAAAACAAGCTGATATTTTTACATCTCTAGGCATGCAGTATATTAAATAAATAAATATATCATAGTTCAATAACCAAGATCACATGAGTTAATATTCTGTCTTCAAAGAAGGCAAATTAGAGTAAATGTTGCAGTGAATCCCACCGTGACATTAATAAAACATTAAATAGCGTCTCACGAAGTAAGCATAAATTTGGAACAATAAAAAATAAACAGAATACCCCAAAGAATATATGCACAAGGGTCTTGCTCAGCAGTAAGGTTTCACACACAGAGAAAACCTTAATTTTTGTGCTTTTTATGCTCAAGATACTTGATCTTGCAGCAGGTTCCTTTTTACGTAAGAGAGATTTAATTTTTAGTATTTAAATTTCAGGTAATCCCCTTCAATCTGATTGAATTACAAATACAGGATAATTTTGACAGCTTTGCAATAATCAGCATATTTATACTGTGATATCGCCATCAAATTCTAAATGTCTTTTTCTTCAGCTCTGTAATAGAACAAACTCACAATTGCACCTTATCAGTAACACCTCATAATTATGAGTTCCAAATAAATCACTTCATTTGGTTCAGCAATTTTTGTCTCACAACATTGTTACATTTTAAAGCTCCTATCACTGGGATAGACCACAGATATCAATCAGCAAAAAACCTAAGTATATATCTGTATTTTCATGGAAACTTGGCTGTTGTGTAATCTGTATTTAAGCAGACAAAAGTAAACACTCAGATCCAAAGATAACTGCAGTAGGTAAGCCAAAGGTAGAAATTTGTATTTATATGACCATGTCTATATTAAGCATCAAGAAAGCCTGTAGCTTTGTGGTAAAGGGAACTTCTGTGCACTAATAACACTAGAAATTTATTTTTTTAAGAGACTGAATTTTCATCAGTTTATGAAAAGGGCAAAAGAACGTCAAATTCAAAAACTATCTTTCATATACCAGAACTATATGTGGTGTGCTTTTCTGTGGTAGTTTGGCTTCAATCCAGTTCCTCAAGCTGCCTTTTAGTGATACTTTACTTATGATTAAGCCTTTACTCACTTGTTGTACAGACTGTTTAACATTTAAAAGGAAATTTTATTGAAAAGGTTGCTCCCGTGGTTCAGACACTTTTTCCAAATTACTATAGGGGAAATCCTTCCTACACTGATTACTGAATGTTCAAAAGAACAGTAAAGGACTAACCAGAAATATCCATCTCATTCCAAAGTTAATCTAGTCCTATGACACAAATGTAATCTTTCAGACCAGATTCACAGATTCAGCTGTTAAAGCTGTCCTGAAATACAACTGATGCATCTTCATGGCCACTTATTTCCATAAATAACTAAAACAAAACTTTTGAATGGAAGATGACCAACTTGCAAAATTTTGCTTTTACTGATCATGGACTGGCAAAATGATAAGAAAATAAACAGAGGTTTTATTACTAAAATTGTGAGGATTTTTTTGATAATAGGTGATGACTTACTATATGGAACAAAACTGCCAACATTTTTTTGCTAAAAGGGAGCTCCCATTTTTAAATTGTGAAAAAGCAGTATTTTTCTCTTGAGGGATTTCTCCTTAAGAAAAATCATCAAAACTGAATCCATTTAAAAATTCTGAGGAGAGGCTATACCAGTGACTTTCAACAGAGAATCACCTGAGCAAGACAATTCTGTTTTAATAGCCAGACAGTAAAGAGGAATGCTAAGGTGGGAAAGAAAAGCTGCTGTTAAATTATTAAAGATGAGGAAGAAGATAAACCACAGCATGTGGAAAGGACAGTCCTAAGAGGGGCTGGAAAGTGACCCTTCACAGAAGCAGCAACATCTGGTTTTATTTAATATATACTCTATTAGCAATCCTCCTGACATTTTGGTACAGACCTTTTCTCCCTGAAAAATTTAATCAGAGGTGCCCCCAAATTATTCTTCTTTAGTGTATGGAGCAAAGCTATGAGCACATGTGGAGTTCTGCAGGGGACTTTTATACTCAAAAACGTTTTAAAGCAATTTAGCCAATTGTACTTGCAAAATTATCAGTAATATATACAGGTGAAAAGCACTGGTGGTGTCAGTATAGGAAGAAAAACAAATCCTTGGGGTTTAGAGAATATGGGAATACTGAATATTAGAGATGCAGGCTACAGCATTACAGATTAGACTGTGCAGGACATAGATTCACTGTGGCTACTAGATCTTGATGAATTGCTCACACCTTGTCATATGAGATGCAAGGTGCTTGGAAATCCCCAGTGGAAGCATTGATAGTTCATTTTGCAGATTCAAGAGACCTTCCTGTGCCTCCTTCAGCCAAGAGTTATGGCAGAAATGTGGATATCATATGTGTGACATTCCTGTCCTCAGTTATAACACTGGGCACTCAGCAGGGCCTGGCATCTTATGCATGCTGCCTAATGGAAATCCATAGTGGGAGCAAGTTTCTTTTTTTATTCTCTTAAAAGAGACAGGAAGCAATGCAAAGGAAAAATTATGCAGTCATAGTGGTCCAAGAGCCCAATGAGCATTTATTCATAGAAAATTTGACTGTCATACAGTCACACCCACAGGTTAATTGCATCTTAAGATGCATCTTAATTGCGTCTGTAAGAAAGTAAGGCCGAATCAGCAACTGGTAGGAACTTTATCTTTACCTATTATTTTTAGAAAAAAACACCACATGAATAAATTAGGTAAAAGAAGTCTTAGTGCAACCAGGTACCTGTTAAACAGCCATACTTGATAAAACCTGATATATTTCTTCACTGATAATAACTTTCCCATTTGTTTGTTACTGTTCCTCAGTGATCAGTGTCATCTTATTGAACATCATTTCTACTGCCATATGGAAATTGTAGAGGACATTTTACAATTTTATTCATTCTGCAATATCAAAAAATAACTGCAGCCTTTTACTATAAATGGATTGTAAATTAGCAGTTTGATATGAGAAGCCAGATTCCCTGGAGGCAGAGGTCTGACAAGTGCCAGATGCTTCTTAATTCTACACTTTTAGTCATTCCTGGATGATCAAAAATTCAATAAACACTAATAAGTAGTTCAGCACTAAAATGTACCTGAAAATCCAAATATTGCCAGTTTCTGTCTTGATGAAGATTGATATAATTTCCCTTGGAAAACCCTTAAAGACAGTTTTTTCCTAGCTTCTCCATTGTTTCCTCATTCTTTGAAGTACAGCTAGTAAATCTCAAAGGATTTTTTTTTTTTTTTTCAGTTCCGGTGAGTATTTGGTTTCTTTTACAATCAGGAGGTAAAAAGTGAAAAAAAGAAACATAACTTATAAAGAGGACGAAAACAACTCAAGTAATATTTTCCAAGACTGATGGGGAAAGGGAACATTTGGGTATAGAAAGGGCTAGGGGTTTTTTCATAATTTCTGTTCTCAATTTCTTCAAGCGTTTTTTTTAAAAATAAATATATAAACATTACACATCTACTAGATGTCAGTGATATTTGTTTTAGTTTCAACACAAATAAGATTTAAAGAGTGAAAAAATAGTAAGCCTATACTTCCAAGTTAAATAAGGACCTTGAAAAGTACTACACTAAAATTCACAGTAGAACTACATTGCTTCATTTGTTGTTTGCAGTTTTTCTGTTTTCCCTCGGGAATTTAATGCCTATGCTTTTAAATGCAAATTTAGGTCTCTCCCTTATATATGTAACCTGTTATTTAATCTTGCACTTCAAAGTTTTTCACTTTGTCTGTACTACCAAGGGTATGCATAACAGAAGTGAAAAATCTGATTAATACTACTATCAGGAGTCTGTACTAATCTCTTCTATCCAGAGAAGTCATAGGTTATTTCCGAGCTGATGTCATTTATAGAAAAAAAAAAAACATTTTTGAAGTCCTGACATGATTAGGAAATTTATAATCTAAAATACATCCTCCATGTTAAGATTTTTATTCTTTGTGTCCCTTTTTGCCCCCTTCATTTTGTGAAATAGAAAATTAAGGACCCCAATGATAGCCATGACATAAGCAAAAGTTCAAAATTGTCACATAAAAATTAGTACTTCAGAGGTTTACACTTAGAAGAGGTGAATCAAAACCACATATGTGTATTGCCTGTCTAAACAGAAATAATTGCTATCCTGATATTCACCCACGGTATTTATTTGTGCTATGAAAAATTTGCCTTCCACAGCATGTGGTCCCCCAGCTCAGAAGGCTCTGTAGAGAGGCCAACACAAGGCTGTACCAGAGCTGAGGATCCCAGCTCAAGCAGGGAGAGAAGGCCTGGGGCTGAGATTCTGGAGAGCTCCTGGAGCCACAGGTGTGGGTGGCAGCCCCAGGTGAGGCTGGTCAGGGGGTTTATGGCTTATTAGTGCACATAAGGCCCTGAAAATGGTGAGTCAGAAGGAACACAGCCATGCCACGCTATGGGTTCTTTGGTTTACCAGTACCTAAATACAAGCTAAATATTGGCATGACAGTCCCCAACTAGAGCAAGACAGAAACAGTAATTTCTAACCCAAGAGACACAGGAAGCACAAAAGACAGTTCTTGAATTCGAGACTAATAGTTCCATAAGCAGCAACTTCTGGTTTCTCTAAAAGCTGTATCACAGAAACCAGGAGAGGAATAGGTTTAAAGACACCATCTAGTCTATTCACCTGCCCCAAATGCTGGAGAACTGCTGCTATATTATTCCTAACAGCTGATCCAAAAAATCTCAAGGAATGGCTCTATATAAGGCATGAGCCTAAGATACATGCCCTGCTAGAAATTATTTTGGGTTTTGTGTAGGCTTCTTAACTTAAAGAGTTTACATCAGTCTATTATTTCTTCTACCTCAGAGTCTATTATTTCTTATCCTAACAATCAAGAACACAGAGAACAGATTATTTTTTTCCTTTTTCTGTTAGTTTCTTCTGGTTTTCACAACTGATGAACTGCTACCTCTCTCATTTCCTTCCTCCCTAAACAACTCCAGATCCTTCAAGCTTTCCTCATAGGTCACATATTTTAGGGGATGGACTACTCTTGCTGGTCATTTCTAAATTTTCTGCAATTGTTCTGTATTGTTCACGTAGCATGAGGATTGAAAGAAATACTCTGGTTGATGAACACATTGTAAATATACCAGAAAGTCGACTTTCAAGGCACAGCCTGGCATTTGTCCTTACTGCCTAGCACCCTTTTCCAGATTTTTTTCTCAAGTTTACCAGGAACACTTTGAATTTTAATGCTATCTTCTAGTGTAGTTGGTGTCATCTGTAAATTTAAGTCATGCTCTCTATTTCTTCATCATGGACACTAATGAAAATGTATTCTCCTCTTCTGGTGAAGAATCACTAATTAATACTCTGTAAAAACAGTTTTCCAACCAGTTCTTCACTCTACAGTAGTTTCATATAGATAATTTTTCTACAGTTTACTTATGACAATATCATGTAAGGAAGTGTCAAAAGATGTCAAATCAAGCATCTTTCCTCACACAAAACCAAGTTCACCTTCATGAATGAAATTGCTTGATGCAATTTGTCCTTAATGAACTTGTAGGGGTTTATAAATTCTTTGTTTCAATATTTGTTTTGGTATTTTTTGGTAATAAAAGATAAGAGTCTATAACTGCCTAGGTTCCCTTTGTGATGTGCCTACCCTCCCGCAGACTTTTTAAGTATCACCTGTTTTCTAAAGGTTTACAAAGAGAACAGTGAATGACTTTAAGGCCACATCAAGCTTGCTCTCTCAGTTGAAATGTCTATCCCAGGTCCAAACCAGCTCCTACAAAACCTGCCTATAGAGCCCATCACTCCCTTTTGCCACCTTTTGCACTTTCGGGGGGTGGAGTAGGTGGTAACCCCCTGCTTGACTGTCCTGTAGACCACATAGTGACATTTCCCCAGATATTAAATCCCATAGCTGAGAGAAGACAAAGGCAACACTTCCTAAAGAACAGGGCCCTTAAAACAGTATAAGGAGTTATGCTTGTTCCTACAGAAGGTGTACACTAAGTATTTTGTGTGTTATTACCTCGTTCCTGTTTGACTCTTTTCCAACACAGTTGGGTGTGGTAGATCCAGCAGCTGCTGTCAGAAGTATCTCATCCACTGTCTTCAAGAACAAGTTAAAGGAAGTCAGTCATCTTCCCTGTTGTATTCATTGAGATCACTGAAATACTTCCCTTCCTGAATGAAAGGCAGTCTCTGCAGGGAATGAACACAGCCTGCCATGAGGTGGCATAGGTTAAACCCATATGCCACACTTTTAGATGTCCATTTTCTAGACAAATATTTATTTTTTGGAGGAGCAAAATAAAGCAAATACATCTTTAGCAACAATAACCTAAGCCAAATTATTATCACCATATAAAAGCCCTTTGAAAGCCAAGGACGCACAATTAATGTCATTGTTTTTCCATTCCCAGCAGAGAGGCTAACATGCCTACCCATGCTCTAGAGGGAAGAAAGTACAAGACAAACTGAGAAACTTGAGGCTAACCTTTCTGCTAGAAAATGGAACATCATCAACAAATTTCCAGCTCCAGGTCTGCATAGTCACCTTGAAGGTGAAATGAGTGCCTGAAATACTTTGCCAGGACAAATATTCTCTTCACCAGTTTATCAGCTATGTCTACACTACGAGCTTCCACATGCAAAGAGTCACTCTGAAGGTGTTTCAGCTGCACTTCAGAATGAGACCTAGTGTTTGGGGGGTTTTTTGAGGAAAAGTAGATACAGAGAAAACAGGAAGAAAATGTGCTCTAACATGCTTCAGTTTACTCATGATCATCCACATTTTGAGTTTGGTTTATCAATAGATTAAGATTGCAGCAGACATGAGTTCATCTGCTCAGATTCAGCTTTTCAATGAAATTTCATCTGGTCTGCATATAAGAAACACATTTTCTTCATCTGCTTTTAGCTTTTAGAGGTAATGTCCTAATTTACTTCTTGGAACCAAAAGAACAGCTCATGCTAAAAGTGCTAGAATATCAATCACAAAGGCTGCTTTAAACAGCACTATTTTGATTGCTTTGTACTTCTCAATGTGTCTCCTCTAGTATTCACACATGTTTGTTGAATTCTGAAAATTCTTCAGAAGCCAAATTTCCAGAGACAGTTTTGGGAGTCTTCATAGTCACTGAAATGTTGACAGCAGAGGGAACTAGACAGAGTCATAAAATCCTTTAGGTTGCAAAAGACCTCTAAGATCATTGAGTAAACCCAGCACTGCCATGTTCACTGCTAATCCATGTCCTGAAGTGCCACATTTACATGTCTTTCAAACACCTCTAGGGATGGTGACTTAAAAACCTCTTCTGGTGCTTGATTCCTTCTTTCAGTGAAGAACTTTTTCCTAGTATCTAACTTAAATCTCTTCTGACAAAACTCTTGTCCTCTCGCTTGTTACCTGAGAAAAGAGCCCAATCCTCTCATGGTTGCACCCTCCTGTCAGAGGTTGTAGAGGGTGAGACCCTCCTTTTCTCCAGGCTGAGTGCCCTTAGCTCCCTCAGCTGCTCCTCATCAGACTTGTGCTCCAGACCCTTCATCAGCTCCATTGCCCTTCTCTGGACACACTACAGCCCCTCAATGTCTTTCTTGTAGTAAACGGCCCAAAACTGAACACAGGATTCGAGATGTGGCCTCACTAGTACCCGGCACAGAGGGACAATCACTGCCTTGGTCCTTTAGCTCCCTCAGCTGCTCCTCATCTGACTTGTGCTCCAGACCCTTCATCAGCTCCGTTGCCCTTCTCTGGACACACTACAGCCCCTCAATGGCTTTCTTGTAGTAAACGGCCCAAAACTGAACACAGGATTCGAGATGTGGCCTCACTAGTACCCGGCACAGAGGGACAATCACTGCCTTGGTCCTGCTGCCACACTATCACTGATACAGGCCAGGATGACATTGGGTACCTTGGCCCTGAGTACACCTGGGCTTGGTGTACACTTGGTCCCTGAGTACACCTGGGCTCATCTTCATCTGCTGTAACCAGCACTCCCAGGTCCTTTTCCAGCTTTCCAGCCACTCTGTTCCCAGCCTGTAGCACTGCAGGAGGTTGTTGTGACCTAAGAGCAGGATCGAGTAATTTGTGTTGTTGTACCTCAGACCACTGCCCTCAGCCCATGGATCCAGCCTGTCCNTGCCACACTATCACTGATACAGGCCATGATGACATTGGGTACCTTGGCCCTGAGTACACCTGGGCTTGGTGTACACTTGGTACCTGAGTACACCTGGGCTCATCTTCATCTGCTGTAACCAGCACTCCCAGGTCCTTTTCCAGCTTTCCAGCCACTCTGTTCCCAGCCTGTAGCACTGCAGGAGGTTGTTGTGACCTAAGAGCAGGATCGAGTAATTTGTGTTGTTGTACCTCAGACCACTGCCCTCAGCCCATGGATCCAGCCTGTCCTGATCCCTCTGCAGACCCTTCCTGCCCTCCAGCAGATCGACATTCCCACCCAACTTAGTGTTATCTGCAACGGACTGAGGGTGCACTTGATCGCCTCATCCAAATCACTGATAAAGAGATCAAACAGGGTTGTCCCCAATACTGAGCCCTGGGGACACCACTTGTGACTGGCAGCCAACTGGATTTATCTCCCTTCACCACCACTCTCTGGGCCCAGCCCTCCAGACAGTTTTTCAGTGAAGAGTACACCTGTCCAGGGCATGAGCAGCCAGTTTCTCCAGAGGAATGATGTGGGAAATGGTGTCAAAGACTTTTTTACGGACCAGGTAAGACAACATCCTCATCCTTTCCTTCTTTTGCTGAGCAGGTCACCTTCTCATAGAAGGCCATTGGCTTGGTCAGGCAGGACTTGCCTTACACAAACAGTGCTGGCTGGGTCTGATCCTCTGGTTGCCCTGCACATGCTGTGTGATTGCACTCAAGATGATCTGCTCCATGACCTTCCCCAGCACTGAGGTCAGGCTGACAACTGTGTAGTTCCTCCTATATTCCTTCCAGCCCTTCTTGTAGATAAATGACATATTTGCCAATTTCCAGTCAACTGAGACCTTTCTGGGTTAACCAGGACTGCTGGTAAATGACTGAAAGTGTCTTGGATTCAAAACTCAGGAAGCCAAGAGGGGTGAGATCAAGAAGAGTTTATTGTTTCTGATGAAGGTTTATGGAAAAGGAAAAAAAGGTATGGACAATGAGGAAAACAGTATGAAAGCAAGAAGTTAACTCTTACATAGAAGTGGTACCATTCCCCCCCACTGCACAGTTCAGTACCCCTCCAGGTTTAGGTAGAGGGGACATGAGTGAGTGTCAGAGAGGACACATCAGCAGATGAACATGTAGGATGATAAAGTTCTGATCTTCACAACAGGGTTGAGATCAGAAATCTGCTGAGATGCAGAAATTCACTTTCAAGCACTCTTTTAGAATTACCCTTGGTTCAGTGGGAATCCCCATTTAATGTACAAAATCAACTGAGAATTGCCAGGATGAATCATAGCAGTGGTCCAGCCTGCTCTAGCCAAAACCAGAGATGTTGTTCCAGACACCTTGGGCTTAAAATCACTAAAAAATATGTTGCTTTTTAAGTCAAAGCTCTCATTTGCCGTTATTTCTGTATATATTCTAAGTCCACTCTGAGTAAGCCATGTTGATTCATCATAGCTCTAAGACTGCAGTAATAGCAAAGGGATACATTCATTCATAAATATATACAAAATTAATAATTATTTTTAAATTGTTGCCTCTGGTGTGGTGGCAAACTTGATTTAGATTTTTTTTCTCTTTGTGGCAAAAGCATGAAGATCTGCAAAAATTAACATAAGCAGATTTCAAGAGATGAAAACATATGAGTCAGAATGATCACTGAACAGTATTCATATATATCACACAGTAAAACAACTCCACCCTGGGACACAAGAAACAGCTGGAATTATAGGGGAACTTAATGACATGTAGTTATCCAAAGGAAGTAATAGTTCTCTCACCTCCTTCTCTCTCCGTCTGTGATTTAGTGGCCTTAAAACACACAAAAAAAAAAGAGACTCTTACAGGTGTAGGTCCCAAGAAGGAAACAGATTACCAGCCAAAAATGAGATGTAAATATTCTTTAGGTAATAGCATTTCTCAAGGGTTTGTTACAAGGGATATAAAAAATCATTTCACTGTCTTCTCCTGTGCATCACAGCGATCCTCGTGGATTCTGCAGAAATTCAGGTTCAGATCCTACAAACAGATTTACTCTACCTTAAGCTTTTGAATAGTCCCATTAGGTTTGCTGAAATTCCTCTTTCACATGAAGCCAAGCACTGTTATCAGGATTTCTGTGACTACAGGAAAGTTTCCAAAGCTTATTAAAATATTTTTCAAAGAAGCAGGTTGCTGAGTAGGGCACTAGGAATGAAAGTGAGATGTAGGACACTTCATGTCGTGTTGAGGGGAACTCTACACACACTGGATATTGCTGAAATACCTCATATTTTATCTGTACATGCTCCTGGAATAAAATCATTTGAAGTGCATTCAAGAAATTAATAGTGAACTAATAAAAAAAAAAGTAGTGTATCATTATTTTTACTACACTTAGTGCTTCACAAAAAGAGAATAGATGCAGTGTCTTCTGGCATGTGGAACAGAGCAGTTCTCACTTCTGTGTGCACAACCACTATCGAGAGCCTGTAGACCAGGAGAAATGAAGGGAAGGCATCCCTTTGTCCTCTGAGAGCAAAAGACAAGTTTGGGAGCACACTCTTCCCCTCTGGCTGGTAAGAACCCTGAGTAATTTCATATTAACACACGAAGTTTCAGGATGAAAGGTGTAAAAGCGAGAGGTTTTAGATTTTCCTTGTAACATTCCCAAAAGAATTATCAAACCAGCCCCACTCAAATTTGTTTAATGAGATTCTCAGCTTAAAATGACTGCAGGGCACTACAAAAAAATCAGAGTCATTTCTTGAACAGAAACATGAAGAAGTGACACTTGTGTAAGACTCCATATTCTTTCAGTTTAGACTAGTTTGTCATTCTGGGACCTGATATTTAATTTTGAATAAAAGATATTACTTGAGTTTCAGGTTTAATTAAAATAAAAAAAAAATTAAAATACCAGATGAGATTTTCTACTTCAAATACAGAAATCTGTTTCCATATAATTTCTCTAGCTGTTGAGACATTGGCAAATCAAAAATAAGTAGCGGTTACATGCGACAAAAAATAAGATTACACAAGATTTTCTGTTTAACAGTATGTTTTCGCAGTGTTTCTGAGTAAGTGCATGTGTCATACCAAGGTGTATATATATGATATATATTTCATTGTTCTTAGAAATAGTCCATATATTTTCTGTCTTCATACATTTGGATCCAGCTTTTACCAAAGTTACAGTGAAGCAAGTGAGAGTCTTCAACAGATACAAAATTATAATGTATGTGTAGGAACAGCATGAATAAATCCATTAATTCTCTCCAGTCAATCTTTATTAATTTTACATAAATTCACACAAAATAAAAACTGCTGGTTTTAATGGTACATGTCCCATGGGCTTCAGTATTAAGAGCACAAGACATTAGTTAATATGTGTTTGAATAACCAACTATTTTTAGGAATCCACTCAACTAATGAGCTAAGCATTGTTTGTTGTTAATGCCACATTATATCCTACAAGAAAATTGGCTTCCTACTCCATCAGTGTTGCATTTAATTATATATTCTAGACAGTAATATATTTATTTCTATTTAGGTTTTTTTAATATAGTTTCTTAACAAATCTGTTCCAAAGGAAAAATCTGGAAAATTCATACTGCTTTTAAAAAATAAGTGGGAGCATGTCTGCCAACCCTTAAGTTTTATTGTTGTGGTTTTAAATTAAATATCACACATGTGTTTGGTATTTAATGGACATTACTTGGTAGCCTACCCCTCAGAAGGAACTGAGCATCCCAGATTTCCATTGTTGTAATAATTGACTGGAATGAAGAATCTTTCCTTTTCCAAGTCCTTCGAGGTCACCCTACTCCACAAGCTAATCTCTTCACTCTCCTGACCAGTGACAGGACTCGAGGAAATGGCTGGAGCTGAGTCAGGGAAGGTTTAGGCTGGGTATTGGGAAAGCTTCTTCATCCAGAAGGAGGTTGGGCACTGGAGCCGGCTCCCCAGGGAAGTGGTCACAGCACCAAACCAGTTCAAGAAGCATTTGGACAATGCTGTTGGGCACAGGGTGGGATTCTTTGGGTGTCCTGCACAGGGCCAGGAGTTGGACTCAATGATCCTGATGGCTCCCTTCCAACTCAGCATGTTCTATGATTCTTTGAGTCTAACTTTTGCTGAAATCCAAGTTAGACTTTTCTTTAAAATAGTTTTATATAAATAATAGTTTTATGTAAATAGTCTTTCTTTAAAAAATAGTTACTCTTTTTTCCCCTGTGCATGTGCATGTCTCAGAAGTCAGTGACAATACAGTAATTTTGTTTCATAGAACAAATGTTGTGGCTAAAACACAGTCCTGTTTTTAAAAATCTGATAAAATTGAGTGACATTTCCTGTTTGAAAGAGGAGAGCAAGAGAAGTGTGCAATGCCAGAAACATTCAAGTGGTGCAACTGCTTTCATAGCAGAGTGCTCTGAGCTGTGGGGTATGGGGTAACCTTTGTCTACAGCTCAGAATGTAAGAAAAAGTATTCATTACACATGTGTATTGTCTGACCCATTTTACCAGGCAGTAGGAATGCAATGAGTAGGTCCTTAGTTGCACATCTAAATAAAGGTATAATATGTACTTCTGAAAAGCTGTGAGGAAATTCCTTCCCTACCCACCCTTTTATGTCTGTGGCTTTGCTAGATTATGGCAGCAGACAAGTGGGCAGTAAATAGAGTCTACTAACTCCAAACAAGGGTGATAATCTGAATATGACAAGCCTTTCAGGGCTCAAATAAAGTTATCATAATTTGGAATTCTGCATATAAATAGCCACAGAAAGTTTTGATGTTTACATCAAGATAAATGTTCTTGACTTGCACTCCATAAATAAGAAACTAATCAGTTAGCTGCAGTCACTGCCTGCCAAGAATGCCCTCATCGTGCCAGAAGATATCCAGCCTCTCTCCTTATGTACAGCTTTTGGCAAATAGAGATCATTACAGGCATTTGGGCCAGCTGTAGGTAAAACTGCAAATTAATAAAGTCCATATAGTAGCTTTCATAAATAGATTTCAGATGTTTTCTTTACTTTTTAACTGCGGAATCTTAGAGACTTACTTGGATCATATTACAGTAAATTCAGGTATTCATCTGCAACATCATATGTTTAAAATAAATCAATTTTTTTAAGTAAATATACACCTGAAATCTTTTAGAGTAACTCCACAAAAACTTTGGAATTGTGTTCATGTTGCTAAAGTTGGTAATCAACACTGGATCTCAATTACTATACCTATATAACCTCCTGCTTCAGGAGGATACTGAGATTGGAGCACTTCCTTGGACTTTTCTGGTTAACCTATGACTTGGCCTGGAATAGGAATATGGGAATAGGAATGTGGGAATAGGATTTACCTGAAAAAATGTAGTGTCTAGCATAAGTAGACCTGAGCATCTGAGGTAAATGTATAGATTTTCTGCATAGTCATGGAGATAAATAGGTCTTCTAGATTACAAGTTATCTCCATCTAAAGTAGAAATCTAAACCAGGACAGATGAACTGTGTCCCAAAAAGTGAGTTTCTTCCCACTTACAGACTGTACAGAAAATCCAATTAACACAGACACAGATATCAGTATTATTAAAGTCCATCTCGGGAGATCAATCCCTCGTCAAAGACATAAACCTGCATACATTCAAGCCCAAAAGGACTTCAGAACCACCCTGCTCCTGTACAAAGTCCAAAATCCATTTAAATTATTGTCCCTGGAACATCCTGGCAACAAAGGATTCCATTAACCTACTTGTTCACCTGCATGGGCAGTAAATCTTGAGCAAGGACTGAACTTTTCCATGCCTCCAGACGTCCTCGGTTCTAGTTTTCATATGAAATAATTAAACTCTGCTCTAGGCATCTCTTACCAGGATTTTGAAATATCCAATAGCCTGTGCTGGCAAACATCTGGAAATCTGTGAGGTCACCATCTGCTGCAACAGGGCAAATGAATTACTATACAAATGACTATCAATTGCTTAAACCAGTAAAATTAGGACAGCAGTAAATGTAAAATAAAGCCATCAACCTGTAGCATGACATACAAGAGACAAAAAGACATGTCCCTGGAAAAGCTGGTTTTTAGAATTCTTTTTTAAATGTCTGGGTTTTTCTAAGATAAAGCATCCAAGTGTCCAGGCAACACATGTTATGCACAAAAGTCTATGCAATATGATAAATGGTGTGTCTGTTAGTAAATGAACACACATCCTTATACAGGAATTAAATAAAATCTAAAACAAGAATGAGTGTGTAAGTTTATGAATAGTGAAAGTACACAAAGTTAGGCATATGTAAACTTGTGTTATATGAATCATTCTTGACATACAACTGTAACGGCAGCCTTCGTTAGAAAGGGGAACAGCAAAAACTTCTAAGAAATGAACTAGGAATGCTTCCTAACGTTCAGTGGTTTGGCATTCTTTGTTAAGAAGGTGAAGAAGTCATAAACAGAGCCTGCATGCATTTCATGAGTCACTTCAGAAATTAAAATTTTGTGTATGAAGCTATGTCACTTGAAAAAGAGGATATCTATGTGGAGGGCAAGAAAATACTAGACACATTTCTTGTTATTAGTTTTGGGCTCTGTTTTATAAATGTTCATCTTTCAAAGGCTGAAATTTCAGAGGAACATGTAACATGTAATACCTGAAGGTTTTCATTTTATGCTAGAGTGTAGATACACCCTATAGAAAGGGGTTTTAGGATCTTGGGCAGTAAATGTGTGTGTGTGTGTCTGAGTTGTAACCTTGTACATTTTCTGGAATCATAACTTAATTTACAGATCTACTGATCCTCTGTCTGATGTTGTCTTATTTTTCCTGAAAATCACTCCTTGACACATTTAGCATTCTGAGAAGTGCCCACAGTCATCTGAGGACCTATGGCAAAGACCACCATGGGCCGGGGTGGAGACGGAAGGGATAGATCCATGTGCACGTACACACTTACAATGATCCCATTCAACCGCCAAGGGGAGACTGAGCAAGATCTTTACATGTCCTAGGAGGATTGGACTGTTGTTTGCAACTGGCTATCTTCCCTCGGGTTGAAGGGTTTTGCAGCTACTGATCTGTCTAATCTCTCCCAACGAGATCATCCCTTTCCATCTCACCAGCTCTGCTTTGGCAGCAAACTTTCTGGCCAAAAGCTCTGCTGCATGATGAAAACTGGAAATTCATGGCAATTTATCTCTTTGTAACATCAAATGCACAGCAACACAGTTGTGATGTTTTAAATTATTAGAAGGGACTATCTCCCGCTAAGTTTCACTTGTGCTCAGCAGCTGATAGCTACTGCATGGAGCTGAAATGACAGAGGGAAATGTTCTGGCTGATACCAGATCTTCCTTATTCTACTCTGCCACCTGTTCTTCCTGCAGGATGGGAGAATGCAGCGAAAGGGAACACAAGCTAAAAGAATGAGGTTGTGCAGTGGCTACATTTTGCTGTGCAGAGCACAGCACTGAAGTGTTGGGTGTTTTTCTTAGCAAACCTGGACTCAAGAATTCTGCAGTAACGTCATAGTTCCAGTTTTCATCAGGGAAGCTTTCAAGCCCTCAAGCTGCACACGAAGAAAGTGAAAAAATTATCCTAAAATGGAGAACACATGAAGGAACAGGAAAAAAATTGTTTTACCACTTCTAAGTCAATGTGCTGGCATTTTGCTTCTGACTAAAGCTTTTGCACTTGGAGACATCACATAGAGTTGGTCAAGAATCCAGCAACATAGTGCAATTTTATGACGCTAAGCCTCGTGGAAATATTTCTGTTTCAAAAGACTTTCACTAAGTAGGGAGCAGCATTTCCCCTGGTTTCCTGCCACCTCATCTCTCCTTGTGAGCTCTGCTCGCTGAGGCTTCTGGCCCCAGACTATCACTTCCCTGCCACTAGGACTGCCTCAGGACCAAACTGCCCTAAATTAAAGCCTCAGGACCAAACTGCCCTGAATTGAAGTGGGACTTTTAAGATGCCTTAGCAAAAATTCCAACAGTTCTGGAGGAGCTGGAACCTCAGTCCCTGCTCTGCCGCGCTCTGCAGAGTTTTATGGAGTCTTTGCTGAAGCCAGACATTCTCCTGGGCTTTGCACTTCACAGCAGGGATGCGCCATGGGGGGCTTTCCAACCACTCCTGTATGCCAGAGATTCTCTGGGTTGAAATACCTACCCACAATTTGATGGCTGCTAGAAGCAGCCACTGATCAGCCCAGACCCCCAACTGCATCGTATTTGAAGAATCTCACTTCCACTTCACTTTCTAGCAGGGAACCATTTGTGCCCAGGTTAGCCATTCTTAGGCTGAGGTTGCTTGAAATACTGGAATATTCATAGAACCACAACCTACGTGGATGCAGAGAGATAGATAGATAGATAGATATAGATATAGATAGATTTAGAGATATAAATATAGATATAAACATAGAGATATAGATATATACAGAGATATAGATATAAACATAGAGATAGAGATAGAGATAGAGATAGAGATAGAGATAGAGATGATAGAGATAGAGATAGAGATATATACTCTGCTACACTGTCACACTGTCAGCCTAGTTTGGTGCAATGCTACTTCCCTGTTCATATGTGTTTGCTGTTGAGGGAGGCTCTGGTCTGGAGTTGGTTTTTTTTAGTTCCAGAAATGGAGATGATCCAGATCCTACCGTGAACAGACACAAGTGTGATCCTATTTAACCCAACACTGGCTATGTGAGCAAGGGCTCCTCATCTCACAGTCCTCAGTGCTACCGTGGCCTTTTTTAAAGAGACCATGCTGGTACATGCAGCTGTAACTTTTCTCAGTGCAGTGTTTTGTTGTTCTCTTTCGAACAATACAGACATATTCCTTCATCCTTTCCTCCCTCCAACAGAGAAGAAATCTGTTGAGGCTGTGACTCAAAGTAAAACTTATGGCCCCACTGAAGACCACAGCCTCTTCTTTGAAGGCCATGTTAGATGTGATGTAATAACATGATTTTTAGGTACATAATTAATAGTTGGTTTCCCAAGACAACCTGATGCTGGCAATACATGCTGCTAGACCCTCAAGGCTTGGTTATTCTACTTCTGCCACTGCCACTTACAGAAGGCTGTGATTAGGAGCCCTAGAGCTCCTCATGGCAATGAAACACCCTGCCCTCCTTGCAGCCATCAGCTCCCAAGGTGTCAGCCCGGAAAAGGTAGATCCCATTTTTCCTTTCTTCTAAAAAGCTAAATAGAAGTGTAGTTATAGTGATATTGGTTATAGTGATGTTGGTTACAATGACATCTTCCCTACCCAATGAGTTTCTGCTTCCAGCTACAACTTTAAGTGTGACACTCTCCTGCCTAAAGATCTTTTTCAGAGGTGTGTTACCTCCCTGAAACCAGCCCTCTCCACTTGTTTGTGGGTTGCTTGCTTTTGTTTTACTTACCTATTCATCCATTTCTCGAATGCAGAGTGCTTGTAACTAATAAGTATTTTTAATGACTGTGATTGAGCAAATGAGTTATGCATTAAATTATTTGTTGTTGTTCTTACTCTTGCTTTTACTATTACTTTTATTAATAAACCTTATTGATGTTTATTAATACACCTTACTAACATCTAAAGAGAAAATGCAATTGTGGAACAATTTATAAAGTTATTCAGTTTTGATGCCCAGATGATTTTTTGCCTTTTCTATATACCCCTTTTATATCCCTTTTACACCCCTTATATATACCCTTTTATATAGCTTTATGTGTCCTCAGTGTTTTTAGCCCACATACTTATAATTCTTTAAGTTTGATAACTTAGTATAGACCTACTATCCTGTTAAGCCAAGAGACCCAACATTTTGGAAGCTTCGCAGTTAGGGGTCAGAAAGCTTTAGAAACCAAGGTTTTCTCTAGAACATATTTTGTAAACTAAGATAGGCTCATCCCAGCGGGGACTCCTCGGGTTGAGGGGTTCGTTCAAGCCCCTCACTGGGGAGTCTTGGATAGATATGCTAATTTGCAAGGCCTATAAAGTATATATGCGATTTACTCTGTGTGTGCATTTCAGTGTGCATTTCAGCGCATTTCACTTGGATGTGGTGCACCTAAGGATCTTTAAATAAATACTGAGGTAAAAACCCCTTTTCCCTTTAACTGTGTTTGGCTCTTAATTTTAAGACGAGGAAAAAGGCAACAGTTTTCCTAGGAAAATACAAGAGCATAGAATACATCCAAACATGTAATTTTTCATTCAAGGTCCCTCTCTCTCAAAAACACTTACCACCATATTACCAGGCAATCTTTTTTCTTTTATTAATCTCTTGTCTCTGTAGTATCAACCAATGCTGTCATTAAGGGTATCCTGGGAAGGAAGTATTCATCACTGAGAGGAATGCACAAAATCCCATGTACTTTTCAGAAAGAAAGATCATTGACTGAAGACTGACTTCTTCAGAAATTTTTGAACATTTGTGTAGCTTGTAAAAATTCCCCACCTACATTATTCTCTTTGAAGCTCTCACAGAGCTGCTCCTTCCAATTCTTGCTGTAAAACTGTCAGCTGAGTGTTTCATGTTGTGATATAGCTCTCTGTCTTACAGGAAATTGACCTAAGTCATTTTCCTGTGAGTATATAAGAAGCAGATAAACTCCATTAACCCTTTCAGTGCATGTTATATTCACCCACTTGTAACCTTGCATGTCTCAGAACAAAGAAAAACACTCTCAGTGGGAAACAGCAGTGTCTGTGGGGAGGGGATTTTTTCTTTTTTCTACTCAGTGGGTAATTTATTTATCCACAAAAGATATTTGTGGATGTTTTCATGTTCTTTACAACATTGCTTCTTCTAACAGCTACAAAGGTTTTTTTTTCATACTAAATACTAGCATACTCTCTCAGCCTAGAAAATAAATGTCTGTTTTTCTTCTTGATTTGGCAGCCTAGTATGTTGATGAAACAGAGCTGTGCCATGAGCTCAGACCCAGCTCTAAATTACCAACACATGATAGATGTTTCTGATTTAGTTCTTGCTGAAGTCTCTTGCTGATTGGTTAGAGACTAGCAGACTGTAAGAGATTAGGAGCTGTAAATAAAACAATGCAAATTCATAATTCTTATCTAAATTTTCCTAGACATCCAGACAGAGAAATTCTGGACCTGTAAGGATATCTGGCACTGTGGAATTCTTAACAATTCTTAATGTTCTGCAGATAATGGCTAATCAAAATAGACACTCACTTAGAAGTATCCTAATATTCCACATGGATAAAATTTGCGGTACAAATGGGAGAAGACAGCACAGAGGTCCTTTGCTTACACCATAATAAGAGGTGAGCAGAGGTCATAAACTCAAGATTCAAAACCCAAAATATGTACCATTAACTTCATCTATCAGAGTGTTTTGTCTACTACCTGTGAGTTTTGTATTCTTCTCCAAGAAATCCTTTATCTGTGCTATCTTCAGCCTGAACACTGCTGTTGGAACCACTGAATAACACCAGGTTGGAAGGAAATTCAGTTACAAGACCAACCTTATCTCACTGCATCTGACCATAGGGCAAAGTGAGTAAATACAGCCACCAAAGAGAATACAGATGCAGCTCAGAAAGGAACAGCATGGGAATCATCTTCAAAGGCAAAATAGGTCATATTTCAGGGAAAGGATTTTTGACCTTCCAGTAGCACTCAGAAAAAGCTGCAGATAGCCCCTAAAATATTGCCAACTCTTCTCTTGTGAGGAAACGAGAAGCTTGCCATTCTTTTTCTTTGTACTTAGTCTTACACTCTCATAACTTCTGAACTGCTGTTCTCCTTCCCACTCTCTTGCTGAGGATACATCACCATTTGCTTTTGGAATATAATCATAATATTTCAGTAAGTTCAAACAGTTAATGATTAGTTTTGAAGTCAAGTGTCCCTTAGTCCAATTTCACATCTAAAACTACTTATTTGTGTAAAGGTAGGAACAAGAGAACACAAAATATCTTTCACAGCACTAATGTGGCTTATGCAAAAAAACCCCCACACTTAAAACCCTCAGAAATACAACAAAACTTCTGAAAAAATAAATTCCATGGACTTGCAGTTTTCTTCAGCTTAACTGATCAATAATCTATAGACATGTTCTTCTGATTCCCAAAACTTTAATTCTGACTTTACAGAAGGAAGTAAGAACTGAAGGATTTGATACCTGGTCTGTGCTTGGGGGCATTTATGTATGACCTACAGGTTTTTCTGTGTAACTTGTATAAAAATCATACAACTACTGTCCTGACTAATCAGAGTACTTATTCTCAAATGCCACACAAGGAAAGCATACAGTAGTAAATTGCCTACAGGTAGAAAGAGGTTCCACAACACTGAAGGCAGTCAGTTTTCTGTTTTCACCTTTTCTGTGAAAATACAAGTGCAACAGTTGGGCTAGGATGAGAGAAGAAAATTCTCTTTTAGTTTTAGGTTGAAGCTTAGGTGTGATCCCAGCTAAGACACCTACAGGATGTTTTAGCTTAGTGAGGGACCTAAAGCGTTTGTGAAGGTAGTTTCTCCAAGCTGGAGTTATGTTGTCCTGTGCCTACCAAGACTGAGGGTAAAAAAAGCAGTAGAAACATGAAACTTCCCTTCATAAGGTTACCTACATATTTTTGTGGTTCCAGCTTGGATTAAACACACTTTTGGGGTGATTAACTTCCTCAGTCATATTTTCATTGCCTAATGCAATTGTAGACTATATTCTACAGCTGAGCAGGAAAGTTCCAATAAGTTCTTCATGAGGAGGCACATGGAAATTCAACTTTTCTGAGCTCTGATACAAAAGCATTTTTTGATGTTTCATTATTCAGAGCGTGCCTTCCTCTCCTTGCTCCATTTTTCTCCTGCCAAGCCCAGCAGGGATTTTTATTCTGCCTGTGCTATATAGTCTCTCCCTTCCTAGAAACATAGTGGAAAAAGCATAGATGATAAACATAAAGAAAAATAAAGGACTGCCTCACAGTCTGCTAGAAATTAAAATTACTGAAAACCCTTAAGCCCTTAAATTACTGGTTCTCCCTTAAGAACAAAAGGCTGCAATAAAGAAAATATCCAGAAACTATGCAAGCTCCAACTGTAAGGTGAGAACTCTGTTAGGAAAAATGACATTAGGATATAAATGCAAACGTTATTCTCTGGTGTCTGGATACAACTCAAAGCACTTAAAAATTACACACAGCATTACAAAACATCTTTTTAATTATACCTGAATATTTAGTCACATTTATACTTATCCAGGTTGCATTAAAATGTGTGTTTTATGAGCATAGCCCATTCTGCCATGTAAAGTTAATCTCAAAGGCAATTCACATTAACATCCATTCCCTTCTTGTATTAAAAACTCCTTAGTAGTTCCAGTTTTCATTGTTTTCTGGCACTGAGTCTTTCCTTTAAAGAAGTAGAAGGAACCTGTTTTCCTTAGGATGCAGCATTTCAAGTGGTTTTCTCCATCACTGCTGTGTCATTCCAGGGCTTGAGCATGGGGATTCTGAAGTTCATGTCCAAATTCTGATCTCCAGTTTTTTCACTGGAACACCCTCCAAGCTGCACTCCACCATCTGTGCAACCTACTTATTGTTCTGGTATGTCCTCCTGAATTTCTCACGGTCCATTTTGAGACGAGTGGAGGAAGACCACAAGGTTTTCCTGAGCCTCCACACCTTCCTGGGGCACTGGCTCTAGCTCGAGGTCCTCAGAAAAGACAAGTTCCAAGTAGGTCCTGCAGAACATCTTGCTTTTGTGGCAGCTTCAGAAAGCAGCATCTCAACTGCAAGGACAAGAGGACAGACAAGAAAGGGAAGGCACTGTTCATCAGTTTTAAAGCTGCACCAGAAAAGGAAGATAGATCTGAGCAATCGCATTCTGTCTCCTCTCTGGCTCATCAGTACAATTTCACTATCACAGTAATATGCACTTAAAGAGTAACTTGGGCAGAATTTTGGTGTCCACAAGAAAAACATGTTTTCCTGTAAAAGCAATTCAGTTTTCTTTAGGACCCAGGATTGTACAACTTGAAGTGCCAGAAGCTGTGGCAAAGGAATAGAGGAGAATGGGGAGAAATTATTTGAAAAAGCTTCAAATATCCATCTCAAATGATGATTTAGACTAGGCATTGTGACAAGAACTGATTAAACCATATAGAGTACTTTTTGGCTAACTGAAATGGTAACTTTTAAGGAACTTTTGTTCAAAAATATCTTGTCTAATAAATGTCAAAATTTCCATCAAAGTATTAAAAGTGTACTGAAAATAAACATTTACGGGCAGCATTTATTGCAAAGACAAGTTTTAGCAATTTTGGAATTTTCCATGAAAAAAGCACCATTAAGGAACAAAACAACTTTTATCAAAAGGGAGAAGATGAGTCTGGACAGTCTGAAAAAAATTGCAGCTAATTAAAAGAAAAGCTTGCTACATCTAGATTTTTATTATCTTTTCCAGTGACCCATATTTTAGAGCTCTGCAGTTACTCATGAACAAACTCTATTTGAAAATGGTACTTCTGTCATTAAGCAACTTTAATTAAACCTAGTATTTCCACCTCCTCCATTGTTTACTTTCTAATAGAGTCCAAATTGTGATTTTTTCCTGTCTCTGGTACGTTATTATGAGCCCTAACTTAAGTGAAGTTAGTGCTGAGTGTTATGGGTCTGACCAGTGTCATACTCTGCTCAAACTGACCTTGACTCCCCTAAGTTTTGGACTGGAGTCTATTCCTTGTGTGAATATATTGCTCACAGAAGAAAGGAAATGTAAGCATCTTTGCCTTGTCATCCAGGAGATTTATGTTTCTATGCAAGCTGGACAACTAGAAAGACACCAGGGTATTTTTACATTCTTGCACGGCAATATTTCTTTGGGTCTCAGAGTAGCCACTGGAATCGTATGAACACACCTGAAAATAAAAAGGATGTTTATCCTCTCCCAGGAAATTATGCTGTGCCATACTCAAGTGCAGAACCGTGCTGATAATTGCTGAAGGGTGCAAAATAGAGTTTAGGGAATGAAACCCAGAAGAGCAGGAAGAGAGCTTGGGACAGGCTCAGCAGCACCCCAGACCACAGGAATGCCACCAGACAACCTCACAGCATCTGTCATCTGGGCGTTTGGAGCTGCTTCTCTGCCTGCCTTCAAACAAATGCACATACAGAACACTAAACAGTCTAACCCTAATCAGGAATCAATGCCAAGTTGACAGTTATCCTGCTAAATTACCTGTGCGTATTGTTCTTAGCAACATTAGGATTTTATATGTTGTTTAACCCAAAATTGTCTATCAATCAATGAATTAAGTGGTGTTTTCATGCATTTAAAATAATCAGTTACAAACCTGGTCATTTTGTGAGTGGCACAATGAAAAGAATCTTAGTTCCTATATATTTATAATTGAGTTCCCATGTGGACTCTGCCATATTTAATCAGCTGAACTCCAATTACCATCTTAGCCACAAATGGGAATTTTAATAAGGTCTTTTCTAATCTGCGTATTTGTTTTCACGGAAATTATAGGAGCTTCATATCCTAGAGATACCCCTTCATCATCAAATGTGTTCAAATTAATTCATGATTTCAAGTTATGAGAGAGGAGACCAACAGATGCACACAGACATACATGGTAATTCCCTAAGTCTCATCTTCTTAGGAGTATAGGTTTTCAATTTATACTGAAATCAAGAAAATATGCAAGTTTAAAAAAAAAAAGAATATGAGGTAAAAATTAAGAAATTGTCTTGTAATATGATCAGGTTGGAGACAATCTCAATGTCTAATCTCACTGAAATGGAACCCCCTCTTCCTTCCCATAAAATCTGGCCCCAAGTTTTGGCCTTATATCAAGTACCACAGAAGAGAAGACAACTGGGGAAGCAGACCAAGTAGCTCAGGGATTTTTCTTTTTCTCCAGTAAGTGCCCAAGAGAAATCCAGCCTCGTTTCAAGCCACAGGTGCAGGAAGAACAAAGAAATGTGTCTGCCATAGCCTCCCCACCTCTCCAGAGGCATGAACATTAGAGCTCAGCCCAGCTGACCGCCCTCCTCTGCTCAGCAGCATGGGTGGCAGCAGTGTCCCCAGAGCAGGGGGCCGTGGAGACAAAATTGTTTGTGTTTCCAAGAGCTGCCTTGCCTGGGATGTGCCAGGGAATCATCACTGCTCCAGCCACAGCTTCAAACTCATCTCTATAACCATGGAAGCCAAACCCTATCCCACTGTGATGAGCCATGAGGGCCTGATGGAAACACGGAAGTGCAGATCTGAGTACAAACACCTGAAACTTATGTGGGCTTCCTGGGGAAAATGAAGGCATTTATAATTACACACCTAAAACAAAGAGAACAACAGTATGTTTAAGATGGGATTTGACAGAAATTTTTCCTTATATTTCCATGGTTGGCAAGCAGAACTATTGTATTTTAGCCACCTTAGTGAGTTCTGAATGAAAATATTTTTTAAAACACTATAGAACTTCCAAAGCTCAAGGCAAAAAAGATCCTGTATTCATAGTGAAAATGTATTATTTTGAAAAGATACAACCCTCAGCGTCTGAGGAAAATCAGGTAGCAGCAGCCAGAATTTTCACTGCTGGAAATTAAAATAAATTGTCTTTTTCTGGGAATAGGGTCAGAACCTAAGGACTGTATAATATTGTAATTCCTATCCATTTAGACCAACCTGTCTTTCCAGTCATATGCAGTGGTCTTTCAATGGTGTTAAAAAATGCTATATAATTTTAGTAACAAGCTTCCACAACCCACTGGTTTAGTCTTCCACATGCACCCTAATTTCACAAAAGCATGTCCCTGGTCTTAGAGGTTTTGCAGCTGTTCTAGCTACAGCTGTCCAGTCTCTCTGAACATTTCTTGAGGTTTATTTTTTTGCTGCCTGGATCTGCCAGGGTTAATTGTAACACAAAAAGTCCGTGCAGGACAGCCCTGGATGTAAAAGTAATACAGAGAAAATTAAGAAACACCTCACCACAGTGAACTCCCTCTTCAGTCAGATGTCTGAAGATACCGACATGAACTCTCTCTCTCTCTCACGACATACCCACTACCTATTTAAGTGTACTGGCACCACTAAACAATCATTTGCATTTATTATTATTATTACTCAGTTCAGAGGCTGATGTCAAGATGTCTGAGGGAAGGAAAGTACACGGTGCATTTTTAAAAAATCCTCAATTTGATTGGAGTTTTCTGTTTTCCTTGGGTTTTCTCTCCGTTTTTTTTATTTCTTCTTCTTTTTTTTTTTTTTTAAGCTCTGTTCTAAGAAAAGGAAAGCGGGGGATTTACTAAAGGCAAGGCAAGTCGGTAGTTATGAGTCACCTTCATGACTTATAAAGGGTCTCAAGTTGTTTGGAGCGGGCTTTCTTCACCTAACTTATGCTGCAAGGATATCAGGAGACCAGCCAGACCAACACACCTCTGTGGCACCTGCTCCTGCCTCATTTTTCATTTACCTTCTTTCTCTCTCTTTTGCTCTCTCCCTTTGAAAGAAAAAAAAAAAGCCAAGCTGAGTGATCATGGTTAACCTGTGAGATGGAACAAAGGAAGTCTGTGGCCTTCTTGCTGCATTGGTTTTGCTTGCCTCTCTGTGTAAAGACACTGCTTCATAGCAGGTAGGTTTTTCAGTTTGGTTCTTTGGTGGTTTTTTGTTTATTTTTTCATGTGCTCTTTTTTAAAAATGAGAAGCTCGTGTGTTAAAGGAGACGGGACCAGGCCAAGGGAGGGGGCCCCAGGGCAGGTCTTAGAGGTCTCAAGAGACAGGGAGGCTGAAGTTCAAACTTTTGCACACATGCAGAAATACTGTGGCAGGCATCCTTATGGAATATGCCTCCAGCCATCCAGACTCGCTCAGCCTGCAGGGAATGCAGAGACAGTCCTCTTGCTGTCTTTGAGTTCACCTTCAATGGTGACCTCATTTATCTGGTGGGACAGCAGGCACAGGAAAGGTGCCCGCATGCTGCTTGTCAGCTCATGCTCTCCTCCTTTTGTTCTGTGGTCAACAGTTTAGAAGACCATACAACATAGAATAAAATTACTACAGCATTTCAATGAAGAGTTTCATGATTCATCTGCAGTTATTGTCTTGCCTACAGCTTACCAGAGGCATTTCGAGGTGTGGAAACATAAACTCTATAAACCAGTGTGGCTTATTTAATTTTGGCCATAGGAATAGTTTTGGATAATGAGTCAAGTTTTGGTCCTCATTTCATAAATAAGCAGCAGAGAAATGCCTTCTTTAAAATATACTTGCATCATTTGCTATGGTTTAATTCTTTTTAAAATGAACATGATTCAAATGCCCATATAAGAACTTAACATAGCTTTCTTGAAATCCCTAATCATACCAACAAAACAGGAGCTCCATGCTCAGCATTAATACCTGTCTGGGAAAACTCTAAGGTTTTATTTGATGATAAAAATTTGCTTTGGATTCAGATTTTGGCAGCAAATATGTAAGGTTAATAATTTATTCTAATAGCTTTTCAATATGGCAATTTTTAATTTACAAACGAACAAGCAAAGTAGCTGAAATTTAGTATTAAAAAATAGATTATCCAGCTACTTGAGCCACAAAGTAGAGGCATGTTTTATTATACAGGAAAGTTTTCCACAGAGAAAAGCCTCTCCTATCTACATACACATCTTTGGAGCTCTCCCAGTATCTTAAAGACCTGAATCCAGTATCTTTTGAAATGTTTTTAAAAGAATAGCTTTACTTTCTGAGATATTAGATGAGAAGACTTAAAAACCTCCTGAAAATGTAAATAGGGTATCTGAAAATGGATGGTTGGTGTATTGTTTATATGTAACAGCCTTTTGTAGGTGATTAAAAAATTCATAGAATTGTTAATTGTATTAACTCTAATTATCTTGCAGTCAAAATTAGATTTATGTTATTCAAAGCTAAAAACATCTCTGAAACTGGTACATTCCATTTTGGTCTATTTTTTTACAAAAAATGGGGTTTTCCAACACTGCAGAAGAATAAAGATTCAAAAGACACTCTCACACACTATGAAAGCATCAGGCTTGGGGTCTATCACAGTCTGATTCCTCCAACATGACTGTGAGTTTACATACTCATGTATGAACCCTGCAGATTTCTGGCCTTGGTGAACTGCCTTTTCTCCCACCAAAAAAGGACTTTGTAGAGGTGACAGCACAACCCCAAGCACCATCAGATAAGGCTTCCCAAAAGGCAAGTTCTAAATTCTTTTTGGTGTTTGGAGAATACCTTTTATATTTCTAAACTGGCTACTGAATTTTCCAGAGTTGGAATTACTTTCCTAAGCTGCACGTGCTTTGCATTAAAAAAAATTATATTGGGAGGTACTACCAAAGCTTGCATGTCTTCTTCCTACCACCCCAGGGACAAAAAGTTGAGTTTTATTCCAGATTTGTGACAAAGGATCCCCTCTAATTGGGCAACGAGTAAATAAGAATTTGGTCATTGGAACTGGAGGGGCAAAACTGGCTAAGAGTCACATAGCAAGACTAATGAGCGAGATGGTTCTAGTCCTTCAGTGGACCACTGTAAGTCCCCTCAGAACCCTGAGGTACCATACCATGTACAGATGGGGAAATGAACATTTGTGGCAGTTTAACTAAGTGCTTTCAACTACACTTGTGATGATCCTTCTGAAGGGAATCTGACCTTTAATTGGACAGCTTCCGTGAAGGCAGTAGCAGTGAAAGCAGATATGAAGTCTGAAAACGAAAATAAAACACACTCCTATCTGAGGTGACTGCAACAGACGAAGGAACAGAGAAGCAGATGAGTGGATGGGACATAATGACCAGAGTTCAGCAGATAAGATAGGAAGGATATATGTTTTATTCTGATGATAGGGGAAGCAAGACAGTGCTGGAACAGGGAAGAGGAAAATCACACCAGATCTTCTGAGCTTTTTTTTAATTAATGTTTCAAGGGAAATAACAGGGGATTTTATTTCGTTATATTTAAACCTGAGTAGATGGTCACTGTTTCCACTGATGGCAAGGCCACATTTTTAGAGCTGTTTGAGAAGACAGCAGGGAGCAATACAGGTATTTGTTCGTGTAAAGGAAACCTGACAGCTGTACAAAAGGCTGTTACAAAGGTTCAGCAAGAGGAAACACGTGTCCTTTCTCACCACTTCCTGATAAGGCATGATTTGTATTTCTGCCTTTAGCACACACAAGCCAAACAGTTTGCAGCGTTGGAGATGGTATGCAGCTTTTAAATCCAAAACTGAAATGTAAGTATAGCAGCCGAGGCAAAACTATTCCATTACATAAATCCAAGATCATGGGAGTAGAAAAGCCCCAAATTAAATTCTCATCTGTGGTTATGACCATGTGCTTTTGCCTGGAAGGGCTGGCTCTGGAGTAAAGCTGCAGAGACCAGGAGCTGCCCAAAGTCTCTCACTTCTATCACTGCTGAACAGTACTGCTGGAAGTTGGCACGGGCAAGTAGAGCACTCATTCAGCTTCTTTAGAGAAACAATTATTAAATTATTCAAATTATCAGTTTTCAAAACCATCCTTTCTCCAAGACTGAACACAGGCAGACTGAAAAGTATGGTCAACCACAAATGGCTGCTGCAAACCACAGATAAAAACATTTTTTTTTTAGCAAGACCCATGAAGGACATGAAATAATTAGAGTTTGGAAGCATGCTGTAAAGAATAGCCACCTGGAATACATATACAAAGAGAGTGCAAATTTACAAACATATTCTACAAATATTCTAGGGGCAGTAGACTTGGAGGTGACAGAAGCTTCTGGTATGAAAGCTCTTGTCCTACTGCCATAAAGTGATCCTTATCCAAAGCTTAATGAAGACAAATTTAGTGTTTCCACAAGAAGAACAGATGTTTTACATCAAGCCCTTCATATATATGTATGCCCATTGGGTGACATCAAGTGAGTAAGGATTTAGGGACTTAGAGACATTAAAAGCATAATAATTTAGGTTAAGAAATATCTCTGAAGATCATAAAATTCAAAGCCCTTCTCAAAGAAGGTTCAATGCAGAATGAATTTAGGTAAGACAATAGCCTTCTATTGACAAGAATTTTTTGTTTGCTTTCTTCCTAGAACAAAAAAAAACCCTAAAAATTAATACCTTAACTTGGATCTTTTATCCTCCTCCCCTGGCCTGTGTCCCTCGCCCTACACACACACACACCACGAACAGACACACAGCATTTTATCACAGGTTTAAAAACTGTTCACTTCACTGCCCACAAATGCAAATCTTACACCACAGCTCTCTGTGCCCGACTTTAGTAGGAGTTTACTCTGATCACTCACCAGAGCTCTGAATCATCACTTTAAACCTGAGGTTTGGAAATTTCTAAACCGCTTTTTTTCTGCCTACCAAAATTTATATTCACCTTGGAATTTTTGTTTGCCACTCACATATTGCAGCCATGTACAAGACTGGTTTCATTTAGAGTGGCACAAAGTGAAAGGTAATTTCCCTAAAATCTCTAAATTAGATCACAGTCTTACTATGACATTTTAACTTCCTCTTAAAACATGTGTTAGTAACAGTAGGGAAGTTATAAAAGTACATAAGTTTCTTTTAATTTACATACAAAAAAAGATCTCCAAAACTGCCTCATATATAATGTCTCATTTCTCATACAGGCTTTCTTGTTACTTTTTGATTAAACAACAGAAAGGTGGTTATTGTTTTTTTAAGTTGTTACTGGGAGACCAAAGAGAAAACAAACAAGATTCAACTGTTTATGAACTCTGCCCAGGAGCTGATACTTTATTTCAGAAGGATGGATAAAGAAAAATATATTTCAGTCAAGACATACTTACCAGAGAACTAACTGGGCATTACGTAGGCCTTTTTAAAACTGCTTGGAAAGACTGTCTCAACAATTCAACCTTTATTACTGATGTAAGTAACTGAAAATTGTAAAAATAAATCAGGTAATTTAATATATAATGATGATTCTCTACCCTTGCTTTTAGTGAGTGTATTTTTATTTCATTATGTGATTTCTTTCCAGATTTTTGAAACTGCTGATTTCTAAAACCATATCTCCTTGTTTGTTTCCAGAGGAGAACTCATAATAGGCTGAAAGAAGTAAAAAAGTGTTCAACTTTGGTCAAAAAACTTCAGCACATTAATTTTATGGTCAAAGCGTCAGTTAATGAACTATTTAATATTATGAAGCAATTAACAAACAGTTCAATGCAGACAATTATATTCATTAATCTCATTCTAACCTACTGGAACCCTGTATATGTATTATACAGGAGCCCTGCATATGGATTCTAGACCAGCAACTAAATCTGTACAACAGGTTTTCACTCTGCTCGTTTATACTAGAATCCAAAGGAAGATTTGTTGTCTAATCATCAACCTTGCACACTGATGAAACTGTGATTGTTTTAGCTCTGTTTCTCACATCCTGTTAAAGAGTCAGCTCTCCTGAGAGGTATTTTGTCTTAGTTAAATCAGAATAAATCAAGTCATTTTTGCCTTTGTTTTTTTGGGGGCTTTAAAACATTTTAAAACTAGGCTTATATTAGAAGTCTTCATTAACTGATATCTAAAGGGATACAAAATTAGGCAAGACCATGCTGCAATTTGTATTCTTCCTGCTCACAGCAAGCACAATGCACTCACTGCTCGATGTACTCTGGTTCTCTCTCTCTAACTAAAACAATTGCAAATTTGACTGGGTTTAAATGTACAGCAGATGGCTCCTGTGTATTTAACTGTAATAATTCTCTCTCTGATGTCTCTCCATCCTCTGCCATAATATTTTAATATGTATTTCTTTTTTTTTCTTTTTT
>VZRO01006313.1:154564-178173 GCA_013397915.1 Daphoenositta chrysoptera
TATTTAGGTATATGAAGGGGAAAACCCAGTGCTTTGAGTTCTTTATGTCTTACACTCCAGTCTCTGGAGTTCTTCTGCTGGCTGTATGTTGTTAATGCTAATCGTGATAGGGGTTTTTACCTATGACTGACTCCTACATGTTAGCATTAACACTGTACCATGCCTCTTACCAGAATTCACACGGAACAAACTGTTGCTGTGGGAGGAGAACAGAAATCATGAATCAGTCAGTGCTATGCTGGGAAAAACCTGCTCTACATGTAAAAAGAAAAGTTGTTCTGCATACAGGCATGCTTGCTAGAATGCTTGCTAGGTATAGAGTCTGGAAAAACGGTAAAAAAAAAAAGCAGCTTTGTGTACTAGCAAGTCCTTACTTGGATGTCGAATGTGTAACATTTTAAATGCAACAACCTGGGTTTCACTTTGTTTTGTCACTTTTTAGCTCTTTTGGCTTTACTTCCTACACAAATATTTAATTTCTTCATTTTTATTTACAAAAGAAAAATTATTAATTAAACTTCGGGCATGTACAACTGTGGATTCTATTAATTTCTCTAGAATTTTATTATATATAACAGAAAAAGGGGCAGAAAATGTTTCTTTGAGATTCCATTGTCAGTTCTTTAGGAGATATTGGGCAATGGATCATTAGGAGAAAATGAAAATATCTTTAGTTTACTTTGGGATTACCAGCACATTTCAAACTTTTAGAAGTCTGAGAAAATTGTAGAGAAACAGGAAAGTATTGTTATAATTATTTTGTAAAAGGTCAAAATAGTTCCTGAATATTCAGTCACAAAACCTGAGTGACAAAGCCAGTCTTTAAAACTCTCTCTTATCCTCTACTTAAATCTACTTAAAGAATAGTTTAGCTCTAAAACATTATTTGATGGGAGAACAAAAAGGAAAACTAAAAAACTCGAAGTACTCACCATTAATTGACAAATAATGTTCGTGCTTTATCAATATGAACAGCTCTTTCTGTTATCAGTGTTCTGCCTGTGAATCCCCAGCACAAGGAATGATCACAGAGCACCCAAGACCACAAACACTTACAAATCAATGGTCTCGTAAAATAACGTCCCATACAGAGTCTCACTGAATGTGATTTTTACACTCAGACAGAACTGCTGCAGGGCATAAATGTTTTCCAAATCAGGCTCGAAGTTAAGTGGCTCCCCCAGGATGCATACAGCTGGGGGGCCATAACCACCAAAAAGGAAAAATCGCTTTTATCCCCTCCAAAGTCAGAGCCATAGCTCTGAGAGGGAATTCTCAAAGTGGTGCAGCATATTTTGGTAAAGAAAAGCATACACCTATTAACTTTCCCGGGAAAATGGCTTTAAAAGTGGGACAAAAATTGTGGCAAAAGAGAGGAGAGTCGAGAGAAAATCTCATTTCTTGGGTGAAACTGAAGATCAGTTTGATTTCCCTGTCCATTTGAGGCCATGTTCAAGTGTCAGCTTGCTGAAGCAAAAATGATCCTAGAGCTATCTATCTATCTAGATATCTATCTACCTAGATAGATAGATATCTATCTATCTAGAGCTATCTCTATCCTGTACACACGTCAATAGAAGGTGTCTTAAGGAAGAAAACAGATCTTTCCATTCACCATTCTGATTCATAGTCATGCCATAAAAATCAAATATTTGTTCCCTTACATTTTCTCTCTTTAAAATGTGAGTAACTTGCAAACTTAAGAAATAGATAGCAATTAAAAACGTGGCCCAATAGGAGACCAATTATATGTACTCTTTCTGCATAGCTGATTCCCCAGAAAAGCAGACATAGTTAGGTTGTGGATATTATATTAGCAGATACTAAAATAATAGGTTTTCTTTTCACTCTGAAAAAATGTTAATGCTGTCCATGACTGGGGTTAAGTCTCATGAAAAACCACAGCATGATAGCATTACCATTTTCAGATGGTTGAGTTCTTCAAGAAATACCCATTGCCAACTCTTCCCATTGAACGCCTTTATTCTGCCAAGTTCCTATAACTGTAAAAACTAATAAAATAAATGTAGCAAGTTCACTGGCTTCAAATATAACAAAGTATTGCGCTCAGTGCAATAGTGCTAGATAAGTTACCAAAAAGCAGTAAGAGATTACTCCTTACTAGAAGTTAAAATTGAAAGGGAAACTTCTTCTGGCTGTCATCATGAAAGGACTTGATGTCTACCGATGATTGAGTGTTTTCATCACTTGCATGTGTTCAATTTCCTAGGGAAGAGCTTTACTGCCTTGGTAAGAAAAAAGTAACTCTTTCTTGGCATTGAATTCCTTCTGTTATGAAATTAGTCATACTATATCCTAATTGCCTTTTCTATCTCCAAAATCCATGATAACATGAAATACAGAATATTTCTTTGGAAAAAAATTTCTCAGTTGGTCATATGTGTCAGCTGGAACTGCTCAACCTTCCTACTGCCACCTCTTATGATCAAGACACCATGTAGCTTTAACCTTAACACAAGGTTTCCTTTATTTGGATAAAACCAATAAAAAAAGGGAGGAATCAAAAGTTTCAACTCTTTCAAACAAGATGCAGAAGAAGGAACAATTTGAATATGAGAAGCCCTGAGGGTACTACTGAGATGTGCAACAAGGAAGGTTTCAGTTCTTGCCTTTTCCCCTGTCATCATTAAATCCTGGAATGGGTTGGTTTCGGAGGGACTTTAAAGATCATCTTTTTCCAACCCCCCTGCCACAGGCAGGGACACCTTCCACAAGACCTGGTTGCACCAAGCTCTATCCAATCTGACCTTGAACATTTCCAAAGCTGAGGTACTCACAAGTTCTCTGAACAACATGTTTCAGTGTCTCACCACTTTCACCATAAAAAAATTCGTATTTATTCCTTATCAGAATCTGGCCAGTATCATCTTCTGCCCAGATATGTTGGCCTACGTGACCCTGCCCTCCCCTTTCTCCACTTTGCAGCATTGTGTCCTCCTGGATTTTTCCTTACCTTTAGCTGGTTCTGCAGTTATTTTGCCGATTAAAAATTGCCTCTTTACACACAGAAATTTAATAAAAAGAAATAGCCAAGAAGGGGAATTGGCTAAATTCTGCAGTGTCTTTCGCCCATCTATCCACCCCTAATCCCTGCAGTTTTCTATAGTGTTCAGTGTAGAAAATAACAGCATCTACTTTCTTGTCTCTTTTTGAACTGATCAATGATGATATCTTCTGATTATTTCCAATGGAGAAGATTGGGCCAAGTCCCAGGGTAGGCAGGACAGTGCATAAACATCCAGAATCCACACTCAGCCAGAGCTTTGCCGTACCTGTTTTGGTATTTTATATAACCCCACAGCTTTAAGTTATACAGTGATAGTTGCAGGTATGTGTCGGAGCACAGCCCCAAACAGCCAGCCAGGCGGGTACCACCCCGCATTTCAGCTGAAGTTCAGAAAACCTAAGCCAAAAAGAGAAAGGAAGCATTACTCTAACCCAGCTGCTACAACAGCCCTCTCAGCAGACAATTTCAGCATTTTATGCACCAACAGTCAATGGTAGAATAGAGAAACAGCCCTGAGCTCAGGGTTGTATCTCCCTGCTGCTCTGTGGCTGCCATGGGCACGGAGTACTTGTTCTCACACTCACCCAAGAAATGTTCAGGACTTTTCTAGAAGTGCCATCACTTAATACAGATCAGGCAAGGAGTACTCAAAATACCATATGAACCATCCCCCCAAAGAAACAGATGTTCTCCCCTGCACATGTGGCTCTGAATCCCATTTCGGCAGAACAGTCTTGAATCTACATTCCTATTTCAAAATGTGCTGTGGTGAGAAAGAAATGAACACTACTGCCCAGTTCTCTTAACTGCTACCGTTCTCTGTGAGAATCCTGGTGCTTTTCCAAGGCATCCTCCAGCTGCATCTCTCCCTAAGGAAAACTTGGCTTTGGGACCCCATGGAAGTCAAGGTGTGAGATAGCACCAAGTTCTGTAAAAGTTTGAGCTTCCACATTTTATGTGCACAGACCTCCAGGGAAGGGTCTAATACAGACCTCAACAGCATTTTTCATATTGTAGTCATGTGCACTTGCAAAAAGTCCCTTTTGTGGGGATTCACCTGTGGAGTGACTTCCCTGCTCCTCCAACCAAAAAAACTCAAAGCCCAAACAACTCCCCATGACAAAGAACATACTGGAAAAGCTCTGAAATTCCAGCTAGGGTTAAAAAATATATATTCCTAAAGCACAGCAGCACTCTCACATTTCTCTGCAGCTGGTGGAATCCAGGAGGAATTCTGAACTGGATACCCAAAACTGCAAGTAGACATCAGGGGACTCTGTGGCTTGTAATAGAAAAAGCTTAAGATTCAAAACAGACCACCTGGATTGGATCCCAAAATTCAGATGGCAAAATTTCACCAGTCTTGGGTTAATCAGAGATGGCGAGTACTGCATTAAACAACAAACAAAAACCATTCAACCAAGCAAAACTAAAAAAAAAAAAAAAAACCACCCACAACAAAACCCCAAAAAACAACACAAACAGCAATTTTTTTCTTTCTCAAGACAAGAATGCCTGCTTCTTCAACAGCAACAGAACAACAGGTTCAAAGCCAAAGTACACTTTGGAAAGTTAGATTTAATGAAAATACATAGAATGTGTAAATGCATATGTGTACTTTGAAGGTAAACTTTAAATCAACAATCTTATTTTAAAAAATAAGCATCTGATACCGCTATAAAAAGTCCTTTGCAACATTAATCAAGAGGAGAAAAAAAAATCAGTTTTCCAAGTATCCTGAGAAGACATGGGTTATACCTAAATGCATTTTACTTAACTACTAACCTGCTCTCACATAACTGTGGTGTCAACTGATTAGAAACCATGTGATGCAGTTAATGGTAAAAATAGTAATTGGGCTAAAATTCAGAGAAAATATTTGCACTTCAAAAAGTAATAAAAATCTCCTCTGGTATAGTAAGAACAGCTCTAATGAGTTAGGGATGAAAATACAAAACCTCAGAAAACATCATCTAACAAAATCCCCTTATGAAATTTAATTGAAGTCACCATATTTAAATATCAAAGAAAGAAAATGCATAATAAATCTTACTGCACCGGGGATGCAAGTAATGAACTACATTCTTGGTATTATTCTGGAAAATGATCTTTAACTGCACTTGTGCAGCAGAAAGAAATCATTAAACTCCAAGAACTTTATGACTTTTACATTCTGCTATTTTTGTATTGGTAAATCAATGGCAATTACACCTTTACATACCTCTAAGGGTGTATTTTTAAGATATTATTCATCTCAACTTTCAGTTGCAGTAAGCAACAACATATGGATGGACACATGCAATTACTGTTGTCAAGATAAGGACAGGGGCAACTTCCAAGTTATTGCAGATAAAACATTACCTTCCCTCTCCCCGTCCTTTTTTTTCTTTAAGAAAACCTTTAAAGTGGACTGAAACATCTAATGTATACCTGTGTCTGTACATATCTATGATTTAGGTCACAGAACTCAAGTTCATTACCCAAGACATTTTTGCACGAGGCACAAACAAGTCATGTAAAAATACACATTTTATTATGTACATTTAGAGGTGCAACTTAATTTAAATTGATACAGTTTTTCCTTCTTCAGTTCCATCTTTTGCCTCAAGACATTCTGGTGTTTCCAAATACTCTTCTTCAGTGACCTGCAGAAAGATACCAATTTTTTTATATTTTTAAAAATTATTTCACTCTCCTTGATCCTGAAAATCCTCCCCTCATACTGTCACTGTAACAGAAAGGACAACCTACAAAGACTATTATCTTCTCCAAAAGTAAACAACCTGAAGGTCAAGAATATTCAAACTACATTCAGGGAAGATGCCATGGGGCAGGCTCAGAGCACATCCTTGGCTAACAAGTTTTGGAAGACATAAAGCACTTTTTTTTCTGTCTCTTGCCAAACAAGTAAGTAAAATTTTTGATCTGAAGGCTCTAAAACAGCTGCTGTTTAATTTTTACAAACATGTCCTACGTTTAAACATGTATTGATAGTGGTTATTTGGTTATATGTGGCTAATAATATTTTATAATATTTATTAATAATAATTTTATAAGTTCCATTTACATTAAAATATTTTAAATGGTATAAATCATATCAATCAAATAGTATATGGGGGTTTTTTAATGGCACAATGCATTTTAATAACAGACCTCAGAAACAGTGCTTCCATGTCCTCTACTAAACAAGCAGTTCAATTTCTGATTTCCATTCACCTGTGAATATTTCCATTTCTAAAGGTATGTTCTTGAGTATAGTACCTACCTCTAATCATTCAAACTGTCCCCTATCAGAGCATACCTTTGTATTTGGTAACCTGTATTTCACCACACGGCCAGGCTACCAGCCTCTTTGATCTTTCCAGTAGTTTGTGCCACACAGTGTGGTGAGCCTGTGTGAAATGTCATTAAATGATGTTAGCAGAGGTAAAAAATAATCTTATCATAGAATAGATTCTGACAAATGTATAGAAATGATGGCACAAAACCATAATAATGCCCAGTTCAAATGCCACAACTTACAATTTTGGTGTCCAATTTGCCCATATTCACCTGGGGGACTTGAATAAATGTCTACCCATCACATGCCCCATCCCCAAAAGTGTTCACGGCCAGGCTGGATGGAGCTCTGAGCAACCTGGTCCGGTGGAAGGTGTCCCTGCCCATGGAAGGGGAATAGGAACTGGATGAACTTTAAGGTCCCTTCTAACCCAAACCATTCTATGGTTCTCTGATTCATCCACTGTGTGGAATCCTTGACGGGTTAATTGGCAAAAATGGGAATTATGCTTAGGAAAGGGAACACAGAGCTGAGCTGAGGAACCCTTGAAAACTTCCCCAACTAAGACAGTAGTACATGTGCTAGACCACAAGGTCAAAAACGTGTAAGTCAACAGGAATGGGAATAAAGGCTCCTGTCTCCACCTTCAGTTCAGCAAAGCCTTTGTTTAAGACTCATTAGAGCTAGGACTTTTTTTTTGTTATTGATACATGTTACTTTGGTGTCATGAAATTCTTTCAATGGTATGAATACAAAGTTCTGCTCTTTAAAGCACTGTCAGTAGCCTTGATGTCAGAAGACTGGCATGCACAACTTAGGCATGCAGAATGAAATATCCATGCAGAAATTGCACAGCCAAAACAACACTTTCCATACTGAAAAATAACATCATGGGCCCTCTGATGCAAACTTTTCTAGTTCTGACTGCATATCCATAACAGTTTCAGGAAAATGAACCCCAAATATCCAACACAATCATCATCAGGGCACTCCCTTTCTACTGCTCCCGACTCTGAATTCTATTTAGCTACCAACACAGCACTTAACAAAGATGGGAACATAGGCAGAATATTCTAATTTAAAGAAGGAAAACCTATGCAAAATGGATTACTTACCTTCAAATGGATTGGCAAGGACACACCCTGGAATCTCCTTATCAATTCAGACTGGTCACTCTGAAGATTATGGGCTGCCGTTATCTCATACTGGAAACAGAAACTTGTCCTTGGAATATGAGGACCTTCACTAATATCTACAAAGTCACCAAACCTGGGGGGATGAAAAAAATCCCAGCCTAGATGTCAAATATATTTGGAGTGAAGTGCAAGGAGATTAGGTTTTATTTTTGATTAGCAAGTTCCAGTCAACAGAAAGAAAATCCACACAAATCCCAAACCAAATCTAAACAAATCCCCAGCTTGGCATTTTTAAGTTTCCTAAACCAAAAGTGCAGGTCACACAATTTCCTTAAATGAAATTAGGAAATTTAAACCTCAAGTCTAGGAAAGGATCATAGGTTTAAAAAATCCTTGATGCCATGTTGGGATAAAAAAATGTGGGATAACTGCCATTCACCAGAAAGAGATTTGTCTCCAAGATCGCCTGTTTTCCACAGTAAAGTGTTTAAAACTTGCACAGCTATTTCCCTTTCAGTTCTTAGAAAACTCCAAACCAATTAAGAAACGAGAGACAGCATAGTACAGCAAAGAAATACTCAGAACAAACCTCTCACAGAAATCAATAGGTAAGCCCATTTTCTCCCTTATTGAGCAAACCAGAGTGGGAGGAAGGAAAGAATGACACAACATTGTTTTAAAATTTCAAGAACCATCACTGCAAAGACATCTGTTCCTTCAGACAGATGTGGACTACAAAAACAAATGAGGAACTCTTTAGACATCTAGAAAACTGAATATCTTACAACAGCCTAAGACAAGGAATTCTTTTAATTCCTTGAGATACAACACAAGCTTCCTGCCTCCAGACTAAGAACTCTGTATCTTACACTGTATCCCAGGATACTGTTCTATTCTCATCTCCACCACTACAAAGCAGTAACTTGCAAGTTAGGAAAATCTTGACAACTTTGAAAAAGAAAACTCCATTATACAATGCTAAAACTTGTTTTCAAACAATTATTTGGTTTGTATTTTATTTAACCTGTCAAGCTGTAGAGATTTATTTAGTTTTCATGTAAAAGCACTGAAAGCAGTAAGACTTCTCTGGCACTTACCACCCTTACCATAACAAGAAATAGAAATGTAGTATCAAAAAGTATCACAAAATAATGGTTCTATTAAAAAAAAACAAGCAAGCAAACCACCCCAAGCATCTTAAAGACAGACCACGGACAGGAATTAATACAAGCGATCTTTAAATATAAAGCCATCTCAAATAACCTGCTCTTCTCACTTGCAGAGAGTACTTGCAATACAGCCAAACATTTCAGTGAATCATTACAGCATGGAAGTTCAGTTTTGCTTACCTATGTAACATTACAATTCCTTCCATATTCTGAGAAGCTTTTCTTTCTATCATCTCCATTTTGTATCTGGACAAGAAAAAAAGAATTTTAAAAATCCTCACTTTTATCACCTAGTTCTTATAAGAACAATTCAGAAATTAATTTAATTCATTTAAAATTCCTAAAAATAATGCTTGTAATTATGTGAGCTTTGAGACTGGTTTAAATCCCTAATGACAACACATACTGACATGCTTCATTAACAGACATGTTAGTTAACCTCAGTGCGTGGAAAAATTACGGAGCTTATAGTGAGCACTACTGAAAGGCACTTTAAAAATAATGCAATCATCAGGCACAGTCAACACGGGATCCTGAGACAGGATGTTTGGGAATGGTTCAGTGCTGTGCTGAGAGGTGGTTCAGACTGGACACTAGGAAGCATTTCCTTAGGAGATGGTGCTTAAACACTGAACGGGCTTCTTGGAGAGGTGGTCAATGCCCCATGCTTGTCACTGATTAAGAGGCATCCGGGCAATGCCTTTGATAACTTACTGTAAGTTGTCAGCCTCACATGGTCAGGCAGCTGAACTAGGTGGTTGTTGTAGGTCCCTTCCTACTGGAACACTGATTCCCATCTATTCTGTGCATATGTTATAGGAGGGCCATACTCCCACTGCAGAGTTTTATTCAGAAAGATACAATGAACCTACTACTACGAATGAGAGTTTTTCAAGTCACCTGTAAGACTAGAAGGCACCATCAGGCCACCTAAACTGATTTTATGCAATGTGTAGCCTTCAACAGCTGGTCACCTACAAAAGAGCAAAGTGTTCTCTGTGCTTTCTATACACAATATCTAAAGGTACCATCAAAAGACAGCTCCCACCTGTGGTCAATGCAGCCAACAAAGTGGAGATGATGATCTGTATGTCACATTAAAATCACCTTCAGCATTAAGCTAAAAAACTTGCTATTTTGCAACTTGAGCTTCAGCGTAGTTTAATTTCGGGTCAAAAAAATGATAAATTATTTCTCATTTTCCCCCTACATCTCTCCAACTGCCAAAAAGCTGTGGAACAGAAACTCTTTTCCCCGAAACATAGCTGAGGTGTTTTTTTCAGAAAAGACAGGAGGTTTTGAACAAACCTTTTTTATAGCACAGACCAAAGTATTTTACCTATTTTCCCCCTGCAGAGTTCAAACACTGAATTTCATCAAATCTTCATTTGAAGATACCAGGCCATGAAAAATGTACATTTCTTTAAATATGGAATCCTTTCAGCAAAGGCTGAGACTAACTACCATGCCAAGGCTAACCACCAGAGTTTCAATTTAATAGTAGTGGAATCCTGAAGCTCACTAGTGAACAAAAGAAGTCTTAGTCTTTCAGTTTGTCACAAAACTACATCCAATAAAGGTGCCTGGTGTTGGTCTCCGGAGAGAACAACTAAATTGGTTTAAGTTGGTGGAAAGAGAATGGAGGCACACTCATTCAGAGCAGTGGAAGCACCTTCTTACTTCTCCTGTCACATCTTATTTTAGATTTACAACACCAGAGATTTGACTTGATTTCTAATTACCTCCTTGAAAGAAAGGCAAATTCAGACACTCACATGTTATGCTGAAATATTTCACGTGCTATTTTTGCTTCAACATGTAGTGTTTCAAAAGGCAGGTCTTGATGGATTAGACTTTTGGCATCCCTTGTAAGAGAACAGAAGTTGTCCTAAAAAAAAAGACATAAAAACTGTAACCACCTTTTCACAGCTGTAGCGAACAGATAAAGCACAACAAATACCAAATATTAGTCAAAACAGCAAAGATCAGCTACTATAAACCCTAAATATAGCAATTTTACTGTAGGACTGTCTTACTATTCTCATAAGAACGCCACAGATCATCACTGTTTTAATGGACAGATTCAATGCCCAGTCAAATCAATAAGCATTTTTCCATCAGAAGCAATATATATTAATTAAACTGACCAGGTGTTCCTACCTGGTACTACATACACAGTCTTGCTACTGTTAAATACTCATCTACATATTTTTATTTCCCAGAGTGGTGTCTTCACTTACAAATAAGCTCTACTGTGGTAAATCAAAGAAAAAAAGGGTACTGAATATTTAATAAAAACTGGTCACCTTGGACCAGAATCTGAAGTTCTGCATAACTCAGATTTACTAGTGAATAAGAAATTGTTATGAGTTGAAATTACATTTAGTATGTCACGTAGAAAATATTTCTAAATAAATTACTTCAGCTACAAGATCCCATAGAAGAAAAATTCTGCATTGTACCATTATTGCTGTGCTAGCCATACACACCTCTGCTGGTTTTTGGGCACAAGAACAAGAATGGGCTTTAGATGGGTAAAACATTTGTGACCACAAACGGTTCTGAGATTTAGAGTATTCAGATTATTAGATTTATTGCAGAGCATGAAATATAAGCATGCTATTAAAGAGAGCTGCAGCTGAATGTGTTTACAGGTTTTATTCAACAACAAACTGATTCTGCTGTAAACCACCAAAAAACATGTGCCTTATACACAGTTTCATTTTTAGAGGCTCTACTCACACAAAGACTGTGGCTCCATCTACATTACCAGGCAAGAGCACCTGAGGAGGAGCAGATCTGTACAGCAACAAAGATGGAACTGATGTCCCAACAGTCCCATCAACTGTTTCCTAAATTGTACTTCAGACCAGAATTTTCTCTAGCCCCACAGATCTAAAGCCTGCAAGCATGTGAAATACAGCTCAAGGTTTAGTTTCATCTGAAAGGAACTCTGAGGGCACCCTGCCATAGAACCAATGTGTGGTAAATGCAGAGATCAGCTCCCAAAGAGTACTCCTGATGTGCACTAACAAAAAGGGAAAAAAAGCTCTGTCCCTTCTCCCCTATTAAAAAAGAACTGGACAAGGACACAAGCTACACAAGTTTTTGAGCTTACATTTGAAAAGTGCTTACCTTTGTTGGTTTCCAGTCATTCAGTTTATTGTCCAAAACTACATCATAACAGAAAGCTCCAGAGATCACTGCAATTCCAATCCAAAGAGAAAAATATTCATGTTTGTAACAAAGTATGTATTTCAGAGTCATATTATATTCTTACACCAAAATGAATGAGAAGAAAAACAGAATTATCTTTAGAAATTCATCATAAAACAGAAGTTTTCAGCTCTGATTATACTATAAAGCAGCGGATTGAACTTGTGTTGTTTTAATTTCATTTCATTGAATGAGAAAATAATTTGAAAGGAGTTTTAATGCAATGTCAGTATAGCAGAATCCCAGTAAAGAGAGGAAAAAATACACTGCTTCACAAAACTGCATCTAACACTGCAAAAAAACCAAAAGCACTCACTTTAAAACTACTTCACAGTTTTTCTATTATATGCTTCATACAATAAATGTGAACTATTAAATTATAAAGAGGAACTTATTGCACAGAGAAATAAGACAATATTAGAGCTGAAGTAAAATGTTTATCCACGACACAAACATGGCACAAACTTCTGGTAAAAGCAACACAATTTCTCTGATAGTTGTTACAACGCTCTTTTGTGTACAGTCAGTTATGGCTATCTAGAAATCAAATCTATAAACCCAGTAAGCTCACACTATTTCTATACATACAGAATAATGATACAGCTGAGTATATCCAAGATTATTCCAAATTCTGGTAGAACTGAAATATTTACCTGTACTTATCAATCACAACAAATGCTGAAATTGCTAAAAAGAGAAGCAGTTATAGCACTCCACATGACCAGCAACCAACCTTCTCATATATTAAATGCATAATTATGCAGGCTTTATTATTGAAACAACCTCCTATCTTGCGCATTTTCTCACTTTTCTAAATCTTAAATCAGACCACAGATGAGCAGAAGTTGTTCCTAAGCTTGTTTGTACCTCAATAATCCTCCAATTTGGTGTAGACATTGTCATTTTTAGTAACTCAAGTGCTGGACAAGGGTATGCAGTTATTAGAGCAAATTCCACAGAAACATGTCACAACACATCTAGACACCTTGCTCAAGTCACTTCACAATACAGAGGTTTAGTTACTAATTTCAGCTATGAAATCCTAAGTGATCTGAAACCCAGCAGCCACATGGACCAATTTTCTGAACGTTGATTAAAAAATTGTTTTTAGTGTGGTTATTATAAATTAAAGGCAACTGCAGTAACATGTAATACACATATTAATGCTAAGTACCATACATCATTGGAAAAGGAGCCTCTGACTTTTTTCTAAGGCTGGTTATTAAATACTCCCTTAAGAAGCTGCAAAAGACAATCAATAGAAAACACTTTTATCACCTGGCACTTCTGGAGCTTTAACTAGCTTGACTGAGTATTCATTCTTGAATGCTCGCTTTAGCACACACGCCATGATCATGGCACAAGAACGCCAATACGCCTGCAAAGAGAATTTCAGAACATGGATTTATTGCCTAGAAGCTAATTATTCCAAAAAGAAAAACCCCAAAACTTAACTGTTTTGCACAAACTGCACAAACCTAGCTGCCAACCCAGGAATTCCACCCCTGGAAGTGTTCAAGGCCAGGCTGGACAGGGCTATGAGCAACCTGGTCTAGTGGAAGGTGTCCCTGCCCATGGCAGGGGGTGGAATTGGATGAGCTTTTAATGTCCCTTCCAACCCAAGCTTTTCCAAGACTCTATGATTACTGTTTTTAGTATTTAAACTTCTATTCAGAGATGATTCTTCAAACAGAATCAAATTTTAAAAAAATTAAAACTGCACTTAGAATGCAGGAACCCTGGAGATATTTAAATCTGAAATCATAGAATAATACAACAATTGAAAGGAATGCCAACAATTCAACTAGCCCACATGCTGGTCCAGTTAATGATAGCCATGATGCACCATTAAAAAGACATTAAAAATGTCTGAACCTTAATGACAACAAAGTTCAAGAAAGCAGACAGGCATGGAACTGAAAGGTACACACAGAATCAAGTGGTCATAATCAGGGCCACCTGCAATAAGGCAAGGTACAGAGAACCAGGGTCATCTACAATAGAATAAGACAATAACTTACCTTGTTTACTTCCTCTGGGTCTTCATCTTTGAAGGTAAGGAACTGAATTTCACATGATTTGGTCAAGGGTCTGTACATGTCCCAGATTTCTCCATCCACAAGAGCCAGAACAGATTTCTTGCAATGCCATTCGCTTAAATCTAAAGAAATTAAAAAAACCCTAAAGTATTAGATAGTTACTAACCATATTTCTCAGGATCAGCGGTTCAGACTGCTGCATTTGTAACAACAAACTGCAAGTTTCATATTTGTAAATGACTTGGAAGGACGAACCATGAAAAAAGCCTCCAAAATTTAACTGTTTCTACTTCAACTGGCAGCACAACATTCACCATGAGGGGCTAGTTCAGGAGTCCGTCCACTTACGCATGGCACAGTTGTATGGCGTAGAAAGAGCCTTGTTCATGACAAACACAGTGCCAGGGTGAGACTTCCCAGTGTATTTCACTTCGATTTTCTCAATCCGTGGGTGAAGAGACAATCGTCTCTCTTTCTCTTTGGTGAAGAGCTCGTTCCGCATCCGAACCACCTCCTCAGGTGTCAGCTGAGAGAAAGCTGGTGTGGAGATGTACCCTGGTGACAGGAAAGATGCTGAGTAAGCAATAATCCTGGAGTAAGCAATCCTAAGGTGGGTCCAGCAGAGCATCCCTCTTATGAGGAAAGGCTGAGGGAGCTGGGCCTGTTCAGCTTCGAGAGAAGATGACTGAGAGGGACCTCATCCATGTCTGTCAGTGTCTGCAGGGAGGGGTCAGAGCATGGACCAGGCTGTGCTCGGTGGTGCCCAGCAATGGGACAAGGGCCAAAGGGAGAAACTGGTGCCCAGGAAGTTCCACGTGAACATGAGGAAGAACTTCTGTCCTGTGCAGTGACCGAGCACTGGAACAGATCACCCAGAGAGGGTGTGGAGTCTCCCTCACTAGAGATATTTCAGAACCATATAGATGCAATCCTGTGCCCTGTGCTCTGGGATGATCATGGTTGAGCAGGGAGTTTGGACAAGATAACCCACTGTGGTCCCTTCCAACCTCAACCATTCTGTCATGCATTCTTGTTTTCAAAGCCTCTTTATAAGGTGTTGGTTTCTACAACACTGCTGATCAGCCGTCTGTCTCAATATATACAAGGTAGCACTTCTGCAGCTCCAGCAAGGGACCATGCTGGGCTCCTGCATTGCCTGAACGAAGTGACAACAGGAGACTCTGAGGCAACAAAAGGGGTCAAACAGATGATGAGGGGTCTCGAGCATCCCTCTTATGGGGAGAGACCACGGGAGCTGGGCCTGTTTAGTTTGGAGAAGACTGAAAGGGGATCTCATCAATGCATATAAATATCTCAAAGGCAGGTGCCAAGAGGTTGGTGCCAGACTCCTTTCAGTGGTGACCAGCAACAGGAGAAGCAATGGCCATAAACTAAAGCACAAGAAGTTTCACTTCAACATGAGGAAGAACTTCTTTCCATGGAGAGGGCAGAGCACTGGAATAAGCTGCCCTGGGAGGAAGTGGGAATCCCTCTCCCTGGAGACATTCCAAATCCACCTGGGCACGTTCCTGTGTCACCTGCTGGCGGTGACCCTGCCCTGCCAGGGGGGTTGGACTGGATGATCTCCAGAAGTCCCTTCCAACCCCAGCTACTCTGTGGTTCTATGCCAATGTCGCTCCCTGACTGCAGAGGCCCTTCCCTCAGACAGGCCAACATCTCCCCTGCCGCCTAACAAGGGCACCTCAGCCGCTGAAGGCACCGCCGCAGTTACGAGCCCGAGCTCGGCCCGGCCCCGCACTCACGGCTCCCGGCTCCCTCCCGCAGGCCCGGCTCGCTCCCGCAGGCCCGGCTCGCTCCCGCAGGCCCGGCTCGCTCCCGCAGGCCCGGCTCGCTCCCGCAGGCCCGGCTCGCTCCCGCAGGCCCGGCTCGCTCCCGCAGGCCCGGCTCCCTCCGCACTCACGGCTTGCGGCCCGCAGCCCCCGGCCGGCCCAGGGCCCCGCCATGCTCCCTCCCGCCGCCCGGGCGCCGCCTCCCCGGCTCCGCCGGAAACACCGGCCGGCAGCGCCCGCGCGCTTCCGCCGCCGCTCCGCGGGAGCCGCCCGGGCCGCGGCTGTCACCGCTCCCTTCAGCAGCGCCCGCACAACCCAGAGACACAGAATGTATTCTGCGTTGGAAGGGACCCGCAAGGATCATCGGAGGATCTCATCCTGGTGGGTGAGAGGCTGGACACGCCCGGGCCGTGTGCTCTGGGAGCCCAGAAACCCCCTGTGTGCTGGGCTGCACCCAAAGCCCCGTGGGCAGCAGGGCAGGGAGGGGATTCTGCCCCTCTGCCCCTCTGCTGAGACCCCACCTGCAGTGCTGCATCCAGCCCTGGGCTCCAGCACAGGAAGGACAGGGACCTGCTGGAGCCAGCCCAGAGGAGGCACCAAGGGCATCAGAGGGATGGAGCAGCTCTGCTGTGAGGAAAGGCTGGGAGAATTGGGATTGTTCAGCCTGGAAAAGAGAAAGCTTTGGGGCGCCCTAATTGCAGCCTTCCAGCACCTGAAAAACACTTACAGAAAAGAGAAGCAAGACTATTTACCAGCGCTTGGAGTGGCAGAACAAGCTAAAATGGTATCAATAGAAAGAGAGTAGATTTAGATTAGATATAAGGAAGAAATTCTTCCCTGTGAGGGTGGCACAGGTTGCCCAGAGAAGCTGTGGCTGCCTCATCCCTGGAAGGGTTCGAGGCCAGGTTGGATGGGGCTCTAAGCAACCTGGTTTAGTGGAAGGTGTCCCTATCCATGACAAGAGGTTGGAACAAGATGATCTCTAAGATCCATTCCAACCCAAACCATTCTGTGAATCTCTGACTGTGACTGCAGTCTAGCTCCTGGCCCTGCACAGAACAATTCCAAGAATCCCACCACCATGCGCCTGAGACAGAGGTTGTGGAATCACACCATGTTTGCCCAGATAAGTTGTAGTCTCTGTCACTGGACATATTCCACAACCATCTGGACACAATCCTGTGCCACGTGCTCTGTGATGACCCTGCTTGAGCAGGGAGGTTGGGCCAGGTAGTCCCTTCCATCCTGACCCACTGTGTGATTCTGAGAGCATTGTCCAAACACTGTGTGAGCTCTGGCAGTCTTGGTGCTGTGACCAGTGCCCTGGGGAGTAGTTCTGTGCATTACTCTGGGCAGGAACATCATCCCAAAATGTTGTACCTCCCCCACTCAGTGCGTGCCCCCCTTTGCTAACACTGCCCACCTGCACTGGGTTTGCATGGCTAGGCTTTGGGAAGCGGGGTGGGGGGACTACAGGGGAGCACCCCTGTATTTTTATGTGAGAAGCTGCCAGAAGCTTTCTCAGTGTCCAACAGAGCCAATGCCAGCCAGATCTAAGGCAGACCCACTGCTGGCCAAGGCCAAGCCATCAGCGATAGTGGTAGTGCTCAGGGATAACAGATTTAAGAGGCCAAAAAAGTTACTCTTCAGCAGCAATTGTAGGCAGATAAGGAAGGAGTGAGAATGTGTGAGAGGAACAGCCCTGCAGACATCAAGGTCAGTGCAGATGGAGAGGGAGAAGGTGCTCCAGGTGCCGGAGCAGAGGTTCCTCTGCCCACACTGGAAAAGTGTGAGTCCTCCTCATGAGGAGCAAGCAGCGGCAGAGACAGCTGACTGCAGCCCTCATTCCCCATCCTCCTGCTCCACTGAGGGGGGGAGGAGGTAGAGAAATCAGGAGTGAAGTTGAACCCAGGAAGAAGGGAGAGATGGGGGAAGACTTGTTTTTATTTCTCACTTCCCTACTCTGATTTGTCAAAAAATTAAATGAACTTTCCTCAGTTTAGTCTGGTTTGCCTGTGATGGTAATTTGTGAGTGATCTCTCAACCCACGAGCCTTACACTGTATTTTCTCTTCCCTGCCCAGTTGANCTGGAAAAGTGTGAGTCCTCCTCATGAGGAGCAAGCAGCGGCAGAGACAGCTGACTGCAGCCCTCATTCCCCATCCTCCTGCTCCACTGAGGGGGGGGAGGAGGTAGAGAAATCAGGAGTGAAGTTGAACCCAGGAAGAAGGGAGAGATGGGGGAAGACTTGTTTTTATTTCTCACTTCCCTACTCTGATTTGTCAAAAAATTAAATGAACTTTCCTCAGTTTAGTCTGGTTTGCCTGTGATGGTAATTTGTGAGTGATCTCTCAGCCCACGAGCCTTACACTGTATTTTCTCTTCCCTGCCCAGTTGAGAAGAGGAGTGATAAAATGGTTTTGGGGAGCACTTGGTGTCCAGCCAAGGCCAAACCCTCAGACCTCTCAGCTGTCCTTCTTCCCCAAAAGATCGAACCCAAGCAGAAACTAGCTGCTGCCCATGTAGGAAAAACATGGTTCACATTACAACTTAATAAATTTGTGAAATAAATCAAAAGTTCATTTTGATGCTTTACAATTTAGCTGATGATGGTCTTCATTGCAGTCCTCAGTTGGCAATGGTATAACAGTGGCCATCATGAAGTCAATGTCAGACAGTTACACTGAATTAGTGCCATTAAGAGCTAAAGCATTTAATTAAACTCAGCATCAAAAAAATAAAAGGCATGGAATTTTTCAGTGTGGAAACACATCTGTGGAGCAGTGGGACAGCTGGGTCCCCTTAGTTTGAAACCTGGCACTGACTTCCCTGTTCACCTGGGCTCATCCAGAAAACCAGGGCTGTGAGTATGGTAGCTATTTGTGCCCTTCATTACATTATTTGGTAAGTTAAGAATTTCAGCAAGTCAATCATTCTGCTTCTTCATTTTTAAAATGAGTTAAATACAAGTTACTTAGAATGATGCTGCTAATATTTGCATAATTACAGCTCAAGTACACCATTTCACCCGTTAAGTCAAGGAATCATATGCAGTCAATGATCACATGACATAATTATTTTGTTTTAAATGGTTAAAAAAACATAAGCAAAACAAGGTTACTAGTGTACGGTATAAAAACAACACTTTTATTCTATAAGTAGATTAATACAGAACGCTCAGAGAATGAGAGACAGAAACAAACTCTTCTGTCACTCTGAGGAAGTATTGAATGACAGGAGTAAAGTCCTATTTAATACTGCACACTTTATTATACCTATCTGTTTTAAACTGGCACTTCCTAATCTCTAAAGCTTCTTTTAGACAAGTATTTGCAACTTTTTTATTCAGCTGAATCTTCAGAAAAAATGATGGTAGGATATCTGCTCCCTCCTTTTACGTGTTTGGTGTGGCTCTGGAAGCACAACATAGATTAAAAAAATCTGAGATTTGTAACACACTGAAGACTACTGGAGGAGCAAGGTCATCTGCCCTTTGGTAACCCTTGGCCAACAGAATGACAATGCAAAGCTGTATGCCCCAGAGAAAATACATCCAAAGGTGGTGGAAATTCTACCCAGGGTTCATTGAGAGCGGCTTTGGAGAGAAAGACTTGGGAGTGATGGTTGATGAAAAACTGAATGTGAGCTGGCAGTGAGTGCTTGTGGCCCAGAAAGCCAACTGTGTCCTGGGCTGCATCCAAAGGAGCATGGTCAGCCCAGCTATTGATCCCTCAATGCCCAAAAAAAACGCCTTCCAACTGACAAGTGCTCTGGGAAGGGTTTGACTGAAGTCCAGTAGCTTTTGACGTGTCACGACATTGAGCACATTTGTGGTGCAGAGAAGAGATGGGTAACAGAAGTGTCCAAGAATAATTACAACCTACCAGTCTTCATAAAGCCCTTTAACTTTCAGGAAAACCATGTCTATTATTTTATAATGGTCAGAAAATATGAGATTGCCCTCTGAAGCAACAGAAACCCTGTAATTGCTCTTAGGCCATGGTATGGGACCCAACAGGAGTGTGTAAGCAACAAAACGTGACCATTTATCCCCCTTATGGTCCCAAAGCCAGCTCTGAGCTCACTTACAGATTGCTTCAAAAGTAAAACTGGCTTAAAAATTCCTGCGCCTCCCTTTGCCATTCTTGGCTGTTTCTCACTGCTCATCCTCTAGGTAAACAACTGTGGTAGCATTGTACAAGGCACTGAACACAAGGTCACTGAAGTGATACAAATTACAGGATCAGTACTGCTGAAAGATAATGTTTTATTCACATGATTCACATTATTTCTTATGCTAATTTCCATGCACAAGCGAAGTGAGAGCAGTAATCCATGGCCAGAAGCAGCAACAGCCTTGTAAGACAACATGCAGTGTAACTACATCTTAAGAGGTATATTCTTCAAAACACCATAGTATTATAGAATCATGGAATCATTAAAGTTAGAAAAGTCCTCCAAGACCATCAAGTCCAAACTTTAACTGAATACCACCACAACCACGAAATACCACAAAGTACCACATCTACTCGTTTTCTGAACACTTCCACCGCTTCCCTGTGCAGCCTGTTCCAATGCTTTACAACCCTTTCTGTGAAAAAATTTTTCCTAATATCCAACTTGAACCTCCCCTGGCACAACTTGAGACCATTTCCTCCTGTCCCATCTCTTGTTACTTGGGAGTAGAGACCAATCTGGCTACACACTCCTGTCAGGTAGTTGTAGAGAATAAGATCTCCCCTGAGCCTTCTTTTCTCCAGGCCAAACAACTCCAGCTCCCTCAGCTGCCGCTCATCAGACTTGAGCCCCAGACCCTTCCCCAGCTTCATTGCCCTTCTCTGGATACATTCCAGCACCTCAATGTCCTTCCTGAATTAAGGGGCCCAAAACTGAACACAAGATTGAAGGTGTGGCCTCACCAGTGCTGAGCGTAGGGGACGGTCACTGCCCTGGTCCTTCTGGCCACACTATTTCTGACAAAAGTCAGGTGCCATTGGCCTTCTTAGCTACCTGGGCATGTGCTNCATTGGCCTTCTTAGCTACCTGGGCATGTGCTGGCTCATGTTCATCTGCTGTAACCAGCACTCCCAGGTCCTTTTCCAGCTTTCCAGCCACTCTGTTCCCAGCCTGTAGCACTGCAGGGGGTTATTGTGATCTAAGGGCAGGACCTGGTAATTTGCATTGTTGAACCTCAGACCTCTGGCCTCAGCCCATTGATCCAGTCTGTCCTGATCCCTCTGCAGAGCCTTCCTGTCCTCCAGCAGATCGACATTCCCACCCAACTTAGTGTTATCTGCAACTGACTTGGGATGCACTTGATCCCCTTGTCCAGATCATTACAAAGATATGAAACAGGGTTGTGACACCACTTGTGACCAGTTGCCAACTGGATTTAACACCACTCATCAGAACTCTCTGGGCTCTGCCACTCAGGCATATTTTTACCTAGTGAGCAATAAAGCATTTTAATCACTGAATTCTCCAGCAGCAGCATTGTGGCTAATGCATTGTCCACTGTTGCTTAGGTTGAATTGTGTCCCACAATGCCATCCTATGGGATGGATCTTTTTTAGAAATGCACCTTTGATTGCTACTGAGCTGCCTACTCAGTGGCAGTAATCTTGCAAGTTCAGCTGAAAAAAAAAAAAAGAAAAAGGCATTGATTCTGTACTTTGCAAGTCAAAGATAAAATCATACAAGACATTCCAGAAAATGAAGGTGGGGTGTAGGGAATTTCACTGAAAAAAGCTGCTGCAAACAAGTAGCTCTTTACTTGTTCTGCTCTCACATTTTGTGGCCTTCTTGGTTCAAGTTTGGCAGACCCATTAGATATGAAATATTTTAACAGTCTAATAGAGATACAGTGTTCTATCACAGCACTCTAGGCCATTGCATTACAGCCAGGCAACTGATCCATGCCATGCTCTGTCTTTAAACAGCCATCAATAACAGCTGGGAGAAAGAAAAACATATCTGAAAATGTTTTTTTGCTTCTTTTCTCAAAACTATACTTGCTCACAGTTTTTAGTTTCAAAGTACAAAACAAGCAGATAATCTGTCAGATAAATCAGATATTTTCCCCAGATGTGAGTTAAAACAATTCACATGAAGCAGCTATAAAAAATAATAAAATGCCACAGAAGTGGAAAGGAGACGAGGCCTTTTGTAACTGGGGAGTGGACAGCCATCAAACCAATACCCCAGGATATTGTAAATAACCTGGTGCAGTGATAACTAAAATTGCCAGAGAAAAAAGGTGTCCCTTAAATTGGAAATATCAGCCTGTCTACACACTTACACATGGCTGCTGATTATTCTTTACACTAAAGGGCAAGGCTTTTAAGCTGATAGATTCAATGTACTGCAGGCTGCCTGTCAAAGCAGCACAAAAAATACATAGTACATCAGTCAATGAGTTTTAGAAAAAAAGGTTTATGACACAGATTATAAAATATGCATATTGGCAATTAAACTAAATTAAATGAAATCTCTTTTAGCAGTTTTACGAAATAGTCTTCCATCAACTTGTCCGATAGCTGTGCCTGGAATCAGATCAGAATGGTCACTTTACAGCTGTGTGCTGTTGTATTCAGCACTTATTAGAGCAAATATATGTGACAACAATTTAGTGTGCTTAGAAAAAAGATGTGTACAGAAATTTAATGCACAGGCTATGGCACCAAATCTCAAATGGCATCTCTGACCACCTCAAACATAACATTTCTCTTTTTAGAAATATGAAATATCTTCTTCTTTAAATATGGAAAAATATTCAGAGGTGTCTTCTTGATCAAAGTCTGAACCATGTAAATTCCAATAACAATAAGGTCTTGACTGTCCATATAAAGAATGATATAGGCATGCTTATACACAGGAATGCTTTTTTCCGGTGTCTTTTATTTTCTGCCTTGGTGGCTCCATATTCTACATCTTCCCCACTGCTACTCTTACCATTATCAGGCATAGTTATCAGCAAACTTGCTGGGTTATCCTCTATTATAGATGAACCAAGAAACACTAAAACATTTAAAGAGCAATCATGGTACGAAAGCATAGGAAGATAAAGGAAACGTAGGATAGAACTGTAATCTTTTATGCTTTCACCAGCATTTCAGTCTGCAAACATGAGAACAGCCACTCCCAGATCATCACACATCCATACTACCTGCTTATCAACAGGATAAAAAATATGTGCTTTCTTACTTGGAATGAGGGTTGCATTATTTAATCTACTTAAATTCAGTGAGTAAACTTGAGATATGCCTGAATGTGACATACTAGGGAAAACGTTGTCTTTCATTAAACATTTTTCTAAATTTACTTTTAATGGCAGTGCATGGATGAAGAGTCATTATCTCTCCTGCAACTATCTTCTAGTTTGACATGTATAAGCCATAACAGAGAACGGATTACATAGAAATTAGCACTCTTCAAGGTGCTATTTAAACAGCCAGTTCTCTTCATGTACTGCACTGCCACTGCTTTTGCCCCTATTCTATGCAGGTTTTTAAGAAGAGGAATCATAGTCATCTTCCTTGCTAACCTATCTGTGATAGGTGTTTGAGTATCCACGTTGCAACATCTTTGCAACCAAATTTAGCAGTTCTAATTTGTTATACTGATTTTTTTTTCTTATTTTATATCACAGCTATTCTAGAAATCAGCATGCAAATTGTAGAAGAATAAATCTAGAGAGATTTTGTTCCCCCTGCAAAATAAAACATATTTTGAGTGGAAAAATCACCAAAAGGAGGATTTTCTTAATATAGCTTAATTTCTCTTAATTCATTTTCAGTGTCTTATAGCTAGGAAAGATAAAATGCTTTCCAGGTTAAGAGTTAGAGGCTTATGGTGTTTCACAGAATTTTTACAGATTATTTTTCAAAACATTTTTTTCTGTTCAGTGAGGAGAACAGAACTCTTTGACAGTGTGTCAGGGACTGAAATGGTTC
>VZRO01006314.1:0-20649 GCA_013397915.1 Daphoenositta chrysoptera
CAGCAGCTCCCTGTGCCCCTCTGTGCCAGCCCAGAGCAGCAGGGATGGTGTCCCCGGTGCCCAGCTCAGGTCACTCCCGTCCTGGTGCCTGGCAGAGTCCATGAACTTCCCATTAGTCCCTGTCACACCTGGTGGCCTTTCAGGGGCTGGTGGCTGCGAGGGAGGTGCTCCCCGGTGACAAGGATGCTGCGAGGACACGTCTGGCGTGGCGGGAGCAGCCTGGGAAGAAAACGTGTTCGGCTGCTCCAGACAAACAGGAACTGCAGAGGGGTTTGGGAGCTCCTGGATGTCTCTTTGTTTTGTACAACACATCCCAGCAGTACCAACAGAGCCCTGCCACGGTGCAGGAGAGTGAAGCAGACTCCTCCTGACAGATTGCTGCTCCTGTGTTTGGTTTGTCAGAGCATGTACAAACTCCCTGTCTGCAGAGATGAGATAATCACAGGCTGCTGGGGGATTGGAGTAGCTCTGAGTGTGTTCTACAAACATCAAGGACAGCAAATCTGGGATGCTGGAAAAAAGGCTCATCAGCATATCCTGTTCAGCACTGATCCCCCTCCAGGGTGGAGTGCAAAGGGCAGGCCCTGCCTGACCTCTTCTCAAGCTGAGATTACCCCGAGACTTCAGTGGTCCTTCATGCCGCTCTTTTAGGTCCTGTCACACTCTGGATGTGTGAGGAGCTCAGGTTCCTGGGATTTTTGTCCCTGCCTTTAAGCCAGGCTCCCTCAGTCCCCTTAATCCCTCCACTGATTTGGGGTTGCAGAGCACAGCTCACAACCGGTCTCCTGTAAGCAGGGGTTGCTCCAGCTCAGTCTCCTCTCTGGTCTGCTCTGACCACTAATCTCAGATGTCTTAGGCTGGACTTCCTTAAGCAACGACCTACCTTTAAGTCTACCAGGAATTTGGGAAGGTTGAGACATTTCTATCAGTATGAACCTACTGTTCTTTCCATCTCCTCCACCCTCTTGCCCTCCTTTGGAAGGCCAAGGCTGTGGAGTGTTGTTGAGGGATCAGCACAGGGCCGTGAGATGCAGCGGAAATCGGAGCAGGGAGTGGGGCTGGCCGTGGCTGAGGTGTGAGAGACACATCCCGGGGCAGGGCAGCCCAGGGCAGCTCCCTGCGAGCTCTGTGAGCCACTGCAGGGCAGATCCAGCTCCTCAGCAAGATCCCACTCCTGCACGGGAGCAGGGAAAGCAGAGGGAAGGGTAAATCGAGCACAGCCGAACTCATCTCCCATTCCAAAGAGCAGCAGCCCAGAGGCTGCGATCGCTAATTAAACAATATCTCCCATGAACACAGGCAATGAGGGTGACATTTACCTCTCGTAGGCTATAAATACCCAGCCATAAGCAAACATTTCTAATCAGTGATTACGGGTGAGGTTATTTTCCCTGACGTTATAAGTGATTGTTTGTTTATGCAGAGTTAATGGGCAAGATCATGCTGGAGGTGCTGGCCAAGGATTTCGGGCTGGTGCCTGCACCAGTGCTTTGGCACCACGCTGAACTGGGTCACCAGGCTTGGGAGGGCATCCCAGACTCCCCAGGACAGCCTCCAGATGAGCCCTGCGGGGATTTTTTCCAGGGTCACCGAGGCAAGGAGCAGGGCAGTGATGGTCCAGCCCAGGGCCCTGCACGGCCTCCTCCTGTCCTGAGCCAGACACGGGGGCTCTGCCCGAGCTCTGGGGCGAGCAGGGCACGGGGCACTCCTGCCCACCTTGCTGGGGACGTTCCACCTCTCAGATGGGGTGAAAACCTGGGGGAATTGAGCTTGGGATAGGTGCTGGCAGCACGGAGGGAGGAGGCCTTTGCCCAGACCGCGTCCAGCCCCGCCGGAGACAGACACCGTGCCAAGGTGGCAAAGTCCTCTTTTTGGCAAGGCCCTCTTTTCCTGCTGCTGTGTGGAGATGAGAGCAAAACCAGCGGGGAATGAGCCTTGTCACAGGGTCTGGGAGGGAGAGATGCTCTCCCAGCACCGGCCTTCCCACGCCAGCAAACACCCCCAGCCCACGCCGTGCCCCCGGCAGCTGCACGGAGCCGGGGCAGGGAGCACAGAGGGGCACGGGCAGGCTCAGGCTGCTGCCCGGTGACCAGCAGAGCCCAGGGCCCTGCGAGGGACACGGGCAGGTCTGGAGGAGCTGCTGTAATGGTTTGTGACAGCTCCTGTGTGTCCCCGGGGAGTGACACGCTCCAGCGTGTGCGCGTGGAGGCAAATCCAGCAGAGCGGGCTGGGAGAGAGCTGGGAGCCAGCAGAGCTCAGGGGACTCCTGTGCCCACAGCATCTCTGCTGATGTGTCTCCATTTTATTCAATATGGTTTTTTCCTCCTAAGAGTAGAAAGCTGGAGGCACTGAGACAATGCCCTTTTCAGAGACGTGGCAATGAAATGTCTGGGCTCGTCCCTCCCGGCAAGGCAGTGCTGGCTGCTCGCTGCTGCAGCCTGGACGGTGACCCAGCAAAGCAGCTGCTGGGCTCAGAAAGGTTTTCTGGCCTGCTCACATCCTCATTGCTCGGCTCCCCATCATCTGTCTCACCAGTTTGGGCTGGAAGGTTGGTACGGCACAGTCCTGGTGCAATTTGCTGGTGGCTTTTTGGGCTAAGGTTGTAACTAATCCCTGTTGCCCTGCACGGAGCAATGAGGGGCAATCCCACACACCTCCCCTCTCCTGGAACAGAAAGGGCTCCTGGACACGGCTCTTCTCAGTGGCAGTGATGCTGACGGAAAGCTTTGTTGGCCAAAAGGTCCAGCTCTGGTACCCTGGTGGCACAGGTGGCCACTGAGGAGGGTCAGAGACCAACCCTCTGGGCTGGGAGGACCTGGCAGGGCCTGCTCCTAACCCTTCTCCCAGGACCTTGCTGGCTGCACTCCCTTTGCAGCACAGATTGCCATCACATCAGTATCACATCCCCAGGTCTGACTTCCTGACAAGTCCTCCAGGACAATCAACAGAGAGGGTGAAGAACTTGAATTTCAGCGTTAACTATCCTCAATAAAGCCGTGGTGACTGAGTTGGGAACACATAAATAGGATGTAGGCTGGGGTTTTTAATTGTTCTCTACCAGTAGCTGGGTTTAGCTGTGCTGAGAGAGGTTTGCCCGTGGAGGGAGAGGAGCATCTCTAAGAGCTGGTGGCCTGCTCCCCACACCTGGAACAGGTGTGACTGTCCAGTCCCCGTGCCTTGGGTGTGCACTAAACTGGTAAAAGTATTCTTAGCACTGGTTCTGTTGGAAGCTGAACTCCCAGCAAAGGGAAATTTACCATGAAAAGTGTCTGACGCTGCCCAGGGAAAGTGCTGAGGCTCCTGCAGGAAACAGAGTGCCTCTGGAATCAGAAATTCCTGGTGCCTTGCCAAACCACACAGCCACGGCCTCCTGTGACAGGCACTGCTGCTCAGTGAGAGGGGGGGGAAGCAGCGAGGAGCCCGAGCAGAAAGTCCTCACACGACCCCAGAGCCACAGCTGAGGTGTGCTCCAGCCCCGGGCAGGGCTGAGCTGGGCACGGGCTCCGAGAGCGCCAGGAGAGCCGGGGGATTATGCAGGCGAGAAACTGAGGCTGGGTAGGGACTCTGAGAGTGGAAAAATCACCGGAGAGAGCAGCACAGGGAGCTCTCCCCTCCCTGCAGGCTTGCAGGTGAATTCCACGGCTGTGGGTGGATGTGGGGAAACGCTGAGCACAGCACAAGCTACCTTTGGTGACTTCCTTTGCCAAGTCATCCGTACCCAGTGCTCTTCCTTAGGGTCTTTCTTCTCACTTCTTCCTTGGAGACCGCAGTGGGGCCTCCAGCTCCATTTAGAGGGCAGCAGGGCACATAGGGAGCACCCAAAAGACAAGAATCCCCTAAAAATTATCTGCTGTAACCTGGCAGTTTGGAGTATGTGAGGGCTGAGTGACTGCTTTCAGATGAGCTCTTCTCTTCTCTTCTCTTCTCTTCTCTTCTCTTCTCTTCTCTTCTCTTCTCTTCTCTTCTCTTCTCTTCTCTTCTCTTCTCTTCTCTTCTCTCTCCTCTCTTTTTTCTCTTTTTGCTTTTCTCTCCCCTCTCTTCTCTCTCTTTTCTTTTCTCTCTCCTCCCCTCTCTTCTCTCTCCTCTCTCCAGCCCACCACCTTTTGCTCCCATGGCAACACCACCTGCCTTAAGGTGACTTTATCCAAGCCAGAGACAAACTCCTCTGGATACCAGCAGCCCAGTTGTTCTCCACCTTCCCAAGCTCTTCTGGGCTGCAGGAACTTAGCATTTATATTGCTGCATAATAATATCTCTGCTTTATATCCAAAGCCAACGTCTCCATCACAAGAGTTATTTCCCTCGATCAGCCAGTGAATAGCAGCGCTGTTAAAGGGGTAATGAGAAGATAAATTGTGCAAGGCAGCTGACAGCAAGAGCATGAAATGATGTCTCTGAGGTTTGTAGGCCTCAGGGAAAGAGGTCCCGACTGCTGGTGCTGATCCCAGCCTGACGGGGCTGGGGGCAGTGCTGGGATTGCCCCCCGGAATCATCCCAGCATTTCTCAGGGAGGGATGGAGGGAAGGTCAGCAGGGACCGATGGATCTCGTCTTTGGAAGGACACTTCGAGAGGCGCAGGTAACTGAGAGGGAAGTGAGGGCAGTGAGGAAGGGAGGGCTCAGCAGCAGCTCAGGTTTCACAGAGCAGGAAATTCTGTCTGAGAGTTGCCACAGTGACTCGGTGCCTCGGAAATGATTCCCTGTCTGAGGATGAGCGTAAGGGAAACTGAGCAGGGCTGGGCCACTGGGTCCTGGGACCCCAATGGTGACACTTTTTAGTTTTTAGAACGTGGCATAGCTGAGGAAAACACTGAAAACCCCCTGAAAAAAGAGATTATAGAGGGGACGTACCTGTGCACCTGTTCCTTGGGAGAAATAAACTCTGATAAATTCCAGTTCCCAGCTGGTCACCCCCAGGGGCTGGGGCAGCCTGGGGCTCCTGGGCTGTGCCGGGTGGGAGCCTCTGCAGCTCTTGGGGGCTGGCAGGGCCTGGGGGTGGCTTTGGCCGTGCCCTGCAGAGCAGAGCAGCTTCCTGGGCTCCAGCATTCCCACAGCCCATTCCCAGCTCCCCACCAGCCCACTTCTGCTGGGAATCCTGCCTCAGCCTGCCTCCCACCTCTGTACGACAGCGAGATCAGGAACCCCATCTGGCTGAGACTCGATGGCAAAAACAGACCAACGGAAAAGCAGAGAGAATTTCCTGCAAGATCCTATAGAAACAGGCCCAAGGGAGGGTGGGAATCATTTCCCCGAGGGCTGAGGGGGGAGCAGGACTCTCCTCCAGTGCCATCACCCCCGGCACCCCGTTAATCTGACCACAGAGCTGCTCCGCCTGGCCTGGTGAGTTTGGAGCAGAAAGAAAATGAAATAAACCCCAATAAAACCCAATAAAACCCAATTTGTGCAGTGTTCCAGCAAGCAGGGCTGAGGACCAAATCTGCCAACATAACGATTCCCATGGAAGGCAGGGAGTGAGTAAATAAACGGGAATTGCTGTGCCTACAGGAGAGAGCTCGCTCTGCTGTAAATCCCGGCCAGATCCCCCTTTCCACACAGGGCAGTAAAAATTCCATGAGTTACAGGGGGGTTTCAGCCACACGTGGTAAAGAAACCTAAATGAGGTCTGAAAATAAAACCTGAGGTTGAACCCAAACCCACAGGTTCAAAATAAATAAATGTTGATGTCTTTTGTTTGCCTTTTGCCTTGAGGGCCTTGGAGCTGCCAAGAGCTGTCTCTGTACAAAAGAGAGGCAGTGATCTCCTTAATTAAAGATCAGTGAAATTCCCACTTTATCAAAGGGTTTGAGAAGCTGGGGTTTGAAAGATTTATGACAAACTGCTTCATTTCTAAACCTGGGACAGCTGGACACCCAAGCAGTTATCCAGGGGACGCTCATTTTCCATGGAAAGGGACACCAGGATGCCACAACCACTGCTGCTGGTTTAAAGATGGTTAATATCAGTAGTTAGTACAGAATTTTCCCAAGTAAGACCTGTTTGAGCAAACCTAAATAATGATAAATACTGTAGCTTATTGTCACTAGAGACAGACTCATTATTTGGAGATGTTGACTGTGCCAAGCAGTTTGGGACACTGGAATCAGGGCAGCTTTCCTGGAATAGCTGGACTTAAAACTGTATTTTTTCCTTTTAGCAGTAACCCAATATTCCCAATATTTAAGTTTCTCTGAGGCTCACAAAGATAAAAAATTAAAATTATTAAAGAAAAAAGTTTTTTGTAATTTCAGCCTGTTTGGAGTTGGCCAAACAGAAAATTTCTAATCACAACATATGGAAAAAGGTTTTTTAATTAAATATTTATTTTAAAAATAATATGAATGTATAAGATCTCCATGAATCTGTGCTTCATACCAGGAACATGCTGGTGGTCAGAGTTAGGACATCTTGGGAAGGCTGAGAAAATTGGGATTGTGCAGCTTGGAGACGAGAAGGCTCTGGGATGGCCTCGTTGTGGCCTTCCAGTACCTGGAAAGGGCTTCCAAAAAGACGGGGAGAGACTCTGGACAAGGAATGGAGGGACAGCACACAGGGAATGGCTTCAAACTCAAAGAGGGCAGGGCTGGATGGGATTTTGGGAAGGAATTGTTCCCTGTGAGGGTGGGCAGGCCCTGGCACAGGGTGCCCAGAGCAGCTGTGGCTGCCCCTGGATCCCTGGCAGTGCCCAAGGCCAGGCTGGACATTGGGGCTGGGAGCAGCCTGGGACAGTGGGAGGTGTCCCTGCCATGGCAGGGGTGGCACTGGGTGGGTTTTAGGGTCTCTCCCAACCCAAACCATTCCAGGATTCCGTGATCTGTCCTCAGGTCCTTCAAAGAGCCTGTGCCACCTTCTCCCTTTCACTGGGATTGAGGCAGTGCCAGAACAGGAGAGGGAATTCTTAGTAAAAAGCGAGATTTTGACACTGTCACACTCAGATCTTTCTATAGAATCGCTATTTTGAAAGCCACTCTTGAATGTGACTTCAGTTAGACTTAAGCAGATGCTTAAAGTTAACCATCTGCTTAATTGCTGATAGAATTAGGGTTTAAATAGAGCTCTCTGTTCTTCCCTCACACAGAGCCACTTTCTTTGTGCCTTAATAAAACTCTTATGGCCATGGTTCATTTTAAGGGCTTGATTAGTGCTGGTGACTTCTTTATGTGCCTAAAGATAAGACTCTGATCAGTGTTAGATTGCATCTGGATCTTAATTGTCCTGAAAGCACTGGCCCAAAGCCACGTTCAGCAGTTGACAGGCGTGCAAAGGAGCCTCCATCCCGGGAAAACGAAACCCTAGGAATCAGCAAAAGGGTGGAATGGGTTTCAAACCATCACAACAGACACGTCCTCCTTCCTGGCCCCTCTCAGCCACTTGTTGCTGTGCCACAGAAAGAGATCTTTGCTTCTCTGCCCAGACACCTCCAGGCTGGCCATGCCAGGGTGACAGATGAGGAGCAAGTGAATTTCTGTGGCTTTAGAGTGATTTAAAACCAGTTAAGGGCTTCAGTCTATTTATCTGCATCGTTGTGTTGCTTATAACCCTCACATTTATCCCTCCTGAGGCTGGGAAAGCCCTGCTGGGCTCTGGGCAAGCTGGGACCCACCCTCCTCTCCAGCCTCTGCATCCCCCTGCAAGGACCTGGTGACAGGACAAGGACCTGGCGATAGGACAAGGACCTGGTGACAGGACAAGGACTGATCCAAAGCCATTTGGTTCCAGGTGAAAACAATTAAGATTGTTTTCCTTGTGATTATGCTTGGAGTGTAGGAGGGAGGGAGTTCAGCTCTCTCCTGATTCCTGTTTCTTTTCAGTCTAAAGAGAGAGATGGGACAGCCAGGCCCTGGTGGTTCCTAAGGGGAAGCAGTGACCAGGGCTTGGAATTTTGCTTTCCACGTGGATCTGAGGTGCAGCACCCCTGGACCCACTGGAGAGCCCTTCTGACAGGAATTTCATCCTCAACTTTTTCTCTTTATACTTCATGGGAGAGGGAGAAACAAGAGGAGGACTTTGTGTTCCCTTCCCTTCTCCTTCCTGCCAACACCACGGGGTTAAAGGGGACCGTGTGTTACTTCCAAAGGTATTTGCATAATTATCTCTGCACTCGGAATGTGCAAGAGCTGGCTGCGTTCCACCAAAGATTGCATTTAACTAATCCTGCTTTAGAACCCCAGACTATTTATACCTTCCCAAATCAACTCCATCTCCAGAAATGCCCTTTAAAGGACACATTTTGTTCTCTCCTGACCATATGTTTTCCCCGTGAGCTGCACATTCTGGCCGTGGTTCCAAAGGTTGCCATCCAGGGCTGCTCCCCAGCTGCTGCTGTGCAGTGCTGGCTGATGCCAGTCACGCAGCCTGCTCTGCTGTTGGATTTTTGAGGAAACCAGTCCATGTTTATCCAATTGCTTTGTGTTTCCGAGGCAGTGTGAAGTTCTCAGACACAGAGGGGATCCCAGGCACTCTGTCAACACCAGCCACGTTTGTGCCCTGGCCTTTGCAGAACCTTCTCTCCCAGACTGAAAGCCCTTGTTCTTTCTCTTCATCTGGACTTCTTCCAGTTCTGTCTCCGCTTTTTTCTCCTGATTTATTATGGAACATGGGAGAAAGGGGTTAGCTGAAAACAATGAAAATCAGAGCAAATAAAGCAGGAAATGCTGTGGAAAATGCTGAACTCCAGCTCCAGGCGGGTTCAGACATTCCCGTGGGGCTGAGGGCACGGTGGCTGCTGCTCTCTGGGGCAGAGGCATCGCTGGCAGCGATGCCCGTGAAGGATCTCTGTTCCAGAGCCTCCCACTGAGCCAGGCAGGCTCTGGGAGGAGCAGGAAAAGCTTAAACTTAGCCTTTTGACAGACCTCACACTCCACTGTCCATGAGGAGGAAAAACTATTTCTTCTTCAAGCCAGATACTCCAGAAAGCATCAGCTTCCTTGGAGAGAGAGGGAGATTTGGAGCTCTCTGTGACCTTTATCTTCACCGCGGTGCTGCTGATTTTAAAAATACCATTTTAAAGCCAAGATCGGGAAATATTTTTCTCCTGGCTTTGTTTTTCTGCAAGTGCCCTTTTTCGCTGTAGTGGCGTGCAAACAGAAGTTGCATTTTCCTGGTGCCAAGCTCTCCCCTGCAGTTTCCTTTGGCAGCGAGGAGCTGTGGGGATGTGCTGGGAGGGAGGGAGGCATCTGCTGGTGTGCAGGGAGCTGGTGAGTGGGCCCCGTTCCCATGTTCCATCGTGGATACGAGGGCTGTGTGGGAGGAGGAGAATCCACTGTGAATGAGTGTGTGGTTTCTGCAGCCTTTCAGCGCAGGAGACAGATTTTTGTGAGTGAACCCCAAGCCCCGTTGTACGAGAACATCCTCCTCACGCTGCCGTTTTTTACTCAGATCTTTGAGGGAGAAGGAGTATTTTCCACCTCGCAGCTCAGTGGGCCTTGCTGATTTTTTTTGGTTTTTCTTTATTTTTCTCAGCTATGGCCTCCAGAACTTCAGTGGCCACTGCAGCCAAGCGTTTTCCACCTGCAGCTCTATCTTGTGAAGCTGGGCCAGGGCAGGGTTGGGTTGGATTTTGGGAAAGGTTCCTCCCCCAGAGGGTGCTGGCACTGCCCAGGCTCCCCAGGGAATGGGCACGGCCCCGAGGCTGCCAGAGCTCCAGGAGCGTTTGGGCAGCGCTGCCAGGGATGGACAGGGTGGGGCTGTTGGGGGGTCTGGGCAGGGCCAGGGGCTGCACTGGGTGATCCTGGGGGTCCCTCCCACCTCAGGACATTCTGTGATTCACCTCACTTTATTTCTTAGATCGCATTTAAGCCTTCATCTCCCATAGCCTTAAAATAAGGAATGAACACAACCCAAGCTGGGAAAACAAGAAGTCAAAAAGCAGCAAAAGCCTGAGCTGAGTCTCCTGTGCAATGTTCACTCACAATGAACACTCACAATGTTCACTTCAGGCACTCGATGAATGGTTTGCAAGTAAAATCCCTGCCTTGGGCACTGCTGGGACAGAGCAGGGAAGGCTCAGGGCTTGTAGCAGAGGCACGAGGCACCAAGGGAAGGATAGGAATTGGGGCAGGGGAAGCACTGGAGCGGTGTCCAGGTGACCCTGACGTCCCTCTTGGCTCTGCTGGGGAGTTCCTGCAGCCAAATCCAGAGTGCAGATCCTGCTGAGGAGCCTGCAGCAGCTCCAGGTGTGAGAAACACCAACCTCCTGCCCGTCCTTGCTGTGCCAGCAGCTCCAGGTGTGAGGAACACCAACCTCCTGCCCGTCCTTGCTGTGCCAGCAGCTCCAGATGTGAGGAACACCAACCTCCTGCCCGTCCTTGCTGTGCCAGCAGCTCCCAGAGCACCCACAGCGCTGGGAGGGTGCTGGGCACCCCTGGCAGGGTCTGCCCAGGGACAGGCCTGGAGGAACCTGAGTTGGTCAGAGCCTTTCAAAGTCCCTTTGGTTTCTTGCTGCCCAAAGTTCCAACACCTCCAGCGTGGTTTTCCAAAGTGTTGAGCTCCAGGGGGCTGCCACAGGCACGGAATCGTGGAGTTTTTCAGGTTGGGAAAGACCTCTGAGATCCCCAAGTCCCAGCCAGCAGCACCACCTGGTTCACCACTAAACCCCATCCTCAAGCACCACATCCACGCGTTTTCTGAACACTTCCAGGGCTGGTGACTCCACCACTTCCTCGGGCAGCCCATTCCAATGCTTGACCACCCTTTCTGTGAAGGAATATTCCCAAATAGCCAATCCCAACCTCCCCTGGCCCAGCCTGAGGCCGCTCCCTCTGCTCCTGTCCCTGTTCCCTGGGAGCAGAGCCCGACCCCCCGGCTGCCCCCTCCTGTCAGGGAGCTGTGCAGCGCCACAAGGACCCCCTGAGCCTCCTTTTCTCCAGGCTGAGCCCCCTCAGTTCCTTCAGCTGCCCCTCACCAGGAGGTTGTGCCCTCACTGCCTTGGCTGGGATGGAGAGTGACAAACCCAGGGTTGAATTGGGCAGGAGGAGCATTTCCAGTCCCCCTCCTCTTCTTGTGTGGCCCCTGATTCCACCTGCCTTCATTATTTCCCCCCAGGTAAACCAGGAGCTGTTCCAGCTGCCTTTCCTCCCCCACTAAAGGTGCATGATTAATTAGCAGTTGATTTGTGCTTGCAAAATCCTATTAAGAATCCCCCGTGTGAGATGAAAAATCTGACCCAAGTTTTCCAGGAATAAGGAATAAGGAATAAGCCTGGCAGGTGTGAGCACACCTGTTCTGGGCGCAGGTACAGCCCCCACCCTGCCTGCCAGGGGAGTCTGGGAGCTGTTTGTGAGGCTTGGATGAGTGTAGAGGAAAAGCCTTCATGGAAAATAACAGTTCCATAACCAGTGCAGGATTTGGATGGCGTGGGATACTAAAGAACAGGGCCATTCACCGCTTAATGAGGATTAAAATAACTCCTGAATAGCTGCCTTATTCCCTGAGCATCCTGTTCAATGAATGAGTCACAGGATTACAGCTGAAAAATAGGTTGGAATGGTAGAACAAAAACCTGACATCATGAATATCAAACGGAGGGTTTGGGGACAACCTTTCATTTGGCATTTCCAGCCCTCCGGTGACCGACGTGCTGACTCTACCTGCAGCTTCACTCCGGGGTGTGTCTGTCTGCCCCTTCCACGGTCTGGTTTTGGGGGTCGGTGTGCTGGGGGAGCGCTGGGCAGGTGCAGGAACACTCTGCAAGCAGGATATTCCAGACAGAAGTACAAAGCAATTAGCTACTGGCTCGTGTACACCGAAGGCAGCTGGGCTTTAACGATCTATTAGGCTGAATATTCCTGTGCTCATCACCTCCGAGCCCTGCCCGGGCAGACCTGGCTTAGGAGGGGTTTTGGGCTTCGCTTTGCCGCTCTCACTGCCCAAAATCACGGGAAAAGGGTTGGTGCCTGCTCCCCTTCCCTGCTCAGCTCTGCTGGACCATCCCCTGGAGCAGCTGAAGGACGTTTGCTCAAGGCTTCCCCTCTGGAATACGAATTGTGAACGGGAAATGCCGGACGAGGAGCTTTGTGCTGGAAGCCTTTCCTTCTCCTCGGCAGGTTTTGGGCTGCTCCCCTCCCTGCCTTGGGCTCTGCGTTCCCCTCGGTTCCACAGCCTCGAGTGAGACCAGCCCCGGGCAGGGATTTGCTGCTCATATCAAGGAAATTTCTTGCCATCAGCACAACAACTGCTCCTTCCATCCTGCTCTGGAGATCTCAGCCGGGGAATGAGGCTGGGGCTGGGCAAATGCTGAGGATATTGGGAGGACCAGAGGGGCAGAAGGCAGAGATTTGTTTTTCATGGCATCATTTAGGTTGGAAAAGGCCTCTAAGATCAGAGAGTCCAACCACCAACCCATGGCCCCAAGTCTTTTTAATCCCTTCAGAAATGAGGACTCCACCACTGCCCTGGGTGCTGATGGCTCCTCTTTAAGCCACTTTTTTGTCCTGTTAACTGCAGATTTCAGAGCAGCTCCCAGTGCTTTAATAAATTCTCTAAAACGAATGCAAAGTACAGCATGACTGTCAGAACGATCATATATCTGTGTTACAGTTACAGATAGATCTGTAATACAGTTGGCATATATTAAAAATATCCTTGCTTTGCAGTTTTCATAAGGAACTTTATTAGGAAAGACAGGCTGGAAAATACAGCATTTTCTTTTCATATTCTGACACTTGATTTTTTTTTCCATTACAGAACACAATAAATCAAGTTTTTATTAGTAATATTCCCACATGAAATCCCTGAGACTGAAAAAAAATAGGCTCTGGAGAAGACTAAAACCAAGTACCAAAGGAAAGGTTAAATCTCTGAAAAAAGGTTGTGTGTCAGGAGGATTTCCCGGTAGGAAGTGCAATGGGAACTCTTTGGGGGGCTATTTACAGTGTTCTTCAACAGTTCCTCAGGGTTTTGCACCTTGGTGCAGACAATTCAGGTGGTGATTGTGGTTTAGCCGCAGCTGGAAACTCAGGGGAGAATTGGAAGGCTGAAAGTGAGAAAACTTGTGGCTAGAGACAGGTTAATGAAAACAACAAAATAACAAATGGTAAATGATCAGGGACGTGCCCTCCGCACACGTGCCTTCCCCTGTTTGCAGAGGAGTGGGAGCACTGGTTCCCTTTCCTCCAGTGAAACATCTCATTCTTTCTGCTGGTTATTTTATCCGATCGCTCCCCCAGCTGCGCTCAGGAATTTCCTATTGTGGTCTGGCAATTCAGAGCCCTGTGGATCCTTTCTTCCCCTAATGGCGTTTCCTGGTAAATAGCTTTGAACTCAGATCCTTGTCTCAACAATAGATAAGCTTCTGCCTAACTGGCACTTCACAATTAACAGCATTATCTTGTTAAACCTGAAGAGGTGTAGGAAGGCTCAGCCATCATTTTAAAGCGTTTTATTGCTTAGAAAGTGTTTACAAAGGGCTACAGAAGTGGTAAATGAAGCCCAGCGCTGCATTCAGATGCTTGATTAGCTCAGCCACATCAAAATGCCAATAATTCAGGTTCTGACGGGGTTGGATGCCATTGCTGCAGCAGCAGCCTCAAAACACCTGAGGGTTTTAGAGGGGAAATAAAAAAGGGAAGGGAAGAGAAGGGAAGGGAAGGGAAGGGAAGGAAAGGAAAGGAAAGGAAAGGAAAGGAAAGGAAAGGAAAGGAAAGGAAAGGAAAGGAAAGGAAAGGAAAGGAAAGGAAAGGAAAGGGAAGGAAAGGGAAGGAAAGGAAATTGGATTGGATTTGGGGTGAAATGAAAAGTTGCTCAGAATCAGAAGGTGATGGTTCCTATTCATGTCCAGCTGTCCTCAGAGAAGACCCAGCTTCCCCCAGGAGTGAGGCTGTGGCAATGAGTGCCCCGGGAGTGTTCGCAGCAGAGAGAAACCTCTGCTGGTTCCCTTCTGGAACAGTTGGTGCGTCCAGGTTGTGCCTGTTCCTGTTCCAAAGGCTGCATTTCACACCTGCAGTGTCCCCATCTCGGTGTCCCCTCTCACCCGGCGGCTCCTGCAGCGCGAGAGCAGCACCCGCAGGGAACGGCGCACGCAGAATTTGGGGTTTGGGTGTTTTCTGCAGCTCGAGCTGCAAATGAGCTTCGCTGGGGCCACGCTGGAAGTCCTTGCTGTGCTTAGCGTGAGTGCAGCTGGGGCCCCGAGGGACGGGCACGGGAGCCACAGGCTCCTCGGAAGGCGAGGAGGGATGGAGACCTCCTGGGGAACCCCTCTGACCGAGGCTTGCGGGACAGAAGTGTCTGTGCAGCGATTCAGCCACGCTCGATGAACTCACCACTGCAAATGGCAAGGAGAGGCCACCGGGAAATAAAAGGGGCTCGTTACTCACTACCTGCTTTGCAGCCTCAGAAACTGATGGAATAACGTGTGGATGTTGTAATAATATTTTTGTAAAATAAAAGCGCTGGAGTCCGCGCTGGCACGGGGTGACGGTGGGGCAGCCAGGTGCCCTCGTGGCTGAGAAGCCACCAGCACCCCAGGGGCACCCCGGCCGTGGGGCCGGCGGGGCAGGGCCCAGGTCCTGCCCCTGGGGACGAACATCTGGCAAACCTGGATGCAGGGGGACACCACGGGTGTCATAGGAGAGCAGGCCTGGAGGCCCACAAAAGCATCTTCCCTAGGCCCGCTGGTAACCATGGAAACACCTCCAGGGCACCTGAGATGGGCTGGAAAAGAGGACCATGGGTCAGTGACCTTCCTGAGCAATGGCCCGGGAAGATTGTGGTCGGTGGCCTTATCTGGTATTATTTACACCTTCCCATAATAGGTGATATCTAGGGAATACTCCAGGTGACTGGGTGAAATCCTGGGATTTGATCTTCCTGTTTATATGGGGTTCTATCCTGGTTGTGCACTGGTATTTAGGAAACCTGAGCTGCCCAATGAACGCCTTTGCAGCACCTGGGGGCCACTTACTCAAGGACACTTGAGGTGTCCCTGTGGGCCCGGGCTTCTCTCAAGGTTTGCTCATCTGGTGCTGGCAGCCAGGCTAAAACCCTTCCATCTCCCATCTGCCCGGGATATTCGGAGTGCCTGGGTTCTGCATGGAGCAGGAAGCAGGGGAAGATGCCCAGTCTGTTGTCCCTGAATAAACAAACTCTGGTTTTACTCCTGGTTGCACCCAGACACTCCCCACAGTGAGGGAGAGCAGCTCCCACTGAGATAAATGAGCAGCCAGCACTCAGAAGCAAATCATGGCAACTTAACCTTATTTTTATTTTTTTGCTGTGTTTTATGGCCAGGGAGGAATAACTCATATTAAGGATCATGACCTTAGCAAGGTTTCCAGCAGTTTCTAGCAAAGCAATGTGAGATTATTTAGAGAAGCAGGTTGTTAATGAGCCTGTCTGGGGTAGAGACCACGAGGGCTGAGTGACCATGCAGGGATCAAACACCAGGGGAAGGATGGGCTGATGGGTTCTGGATTTGGTCTCTTTGTTCCTGGTGGAAAAGGAATTTGCTTATTAAATTTGCAGGTGATATGAAGCTTGCATGACCGTAAGTCTATTAGAGAACAGGATTAGAATTTAAAATGTTCTTGACAAATTGGATAAATAGCCTGAAAATAAATTGATTAAATGGAGAAAAATGAGATGCCTGGGGCTGAAGCAGGAATACTAAAAAGCCTTGTCTGTGCTGGAGAACAATTGGAGGGTTCCTTGGAAAAGCAATAAGGAATCATAAAGGATCAAAAGGAATTATAAAGGAAATCAAGGATCATAAAGGAAAAGAAAAATATCTCAAGTTTGTGTGAACAAGAGAAGCTGACTTGGTACAATCCAGGCATCCCACTCTGTCCTGGTTAGAAACACGTCCCAGATTTGAGAAGGATCTGGGTCAGTGGGAGCAGAGGGGGCTGGAATGATAGGGATCCAAGGGAAAGGCAGTTTTATAGGGAAAAACAACAGAAATGGTGTTAGCATGAAGGATAAAGTCACATTGTGACTGTGGTCATGAAGAGCTGTGGCAGAAATAAAGGGGGTTCTCTCCACATCCCTGGAAGACAGGAAAGAAGGAACTGGTCTGAAAAGCAGAAAGAAAGGCTCAGTGACAAAATCTTCTGGAGAGAGAGTGAGATATCCATGAAAGGTTTAGGAATAGCAGAGCAGACACTGGAGAGGAGCAGACACTTTCTCCCCTGCACCAGGAGAGCAGGACGTGAAATATTCCTAGAGATCTCCTCTCATCCTACACTGCTACGGCTCCATCCGTGTTGGAAAGGTCTGGACAAAGAGCTCATTCCTCACTGGAAACTCAAGGCCGTGGAGGTTTATCAGGAGTCCCTTGTCCGATGATTTTATTGCAGTAAAAGGGAGACAGAGTTGTTTTCCACCCCGAAGGGCAGTTCCCAGCCCCAGTTCCAGCAGTGACTCTGCCATGGGTGGTTTCCCCTGCCCCGGGTGCCTCAGTCCCACGGGATTCTCCCTTCCTGGGCAGGATCCAGGTCCTTGTGCAGCTGTTTGACCCCACCAGGCCACGCCTCGGGCTCCTCCCTGCACTCACCCGGGACGTGCTGGTGGTGGTTGTGCTCACAGTGGGACACTCGGGGTTTGGCTGGTTGGGCTCACGTCCTGAAAAGCCCAAAAGCTTTGTGCTGGATGGAGCTGGAGCCGTGGAATGGGGCCCCAGGAGCAGCCCAGCCCTGTGGGCACAGCTGGCTCTGCTCCTGTCGGGCGTGTTTCTCACCTTTGCACAGAACCCTCATCTGCAGCCTCAGCAGAAGGGCAGCAGATTCCCATTGTCGTGTTCTCCTTGCATCTGGAATTTTAAGTGAACTGCATAGCAGAATCTTCTGCTTTCTTAAGCATTTCCTTCTCCTTTCTTTAATCACGCTGAGATTTCCTGTGATACTGTGAGCTGTAATTATCATCTGCGGATCCGTGGCGGTGCTAAGCAGGTTCTTAAAGGGATTTCTTTTTTTTCTGTGAATTTCAGATGACCAAGAACAAAATTATAATCACCTGATACTAAACAGTGCCACCCAGACACCTACACATGGTAAGAGAAAGCAAAGAGCAAAATTACACACGCTGTAACTTTCCTCTGCTAGCCAGTAACGTTTACTGGCACCAAAGTGTGTTTGATGTTAATGGAAATATTCCTCTGGCAACGCTGCATGGCTGATGGTTCCCATCAACATTAAACACAGGACCATATTTTCAGTGGTGTGCACAGGGAAATATGGCCCAGTCTTTTCTAACTGTGCTGACCGTGTCGAATTCCAGGAGACTCCTTTGTTTCCCACTTTGTTTCCTCCACCTCGTCCCAGCCTGGAGATGTTTCTTCGCTTCCTCCACGGCCAGAACCTGCCTCTCTCTGCTCAGCCCTGTCCCCCAGCCCTTCTGTGCCCTCCTTTGGGTTTCCCTGAGCAGCAGTGGAGCCTGGGCTGTGTCCCCCTCCCTCGGAGCCACCAGGGACCAGTCCAAGCTGAGTGCTCCTGCTCCATCCGACGCCAGGCCAGTCCCTGCCACCCAAACCCCTGTTCCCCAGTCTCCGTGCAATCACACCAGTTTCTGATTGATCCCTCAGGTCCCTCTGCTTTCTTCCCCCTTCTGCCGCTGCCTTGTCTCGGTGCTGTCCGTGTCCCTCCCTGCACCCTTTGCCTTTGGAATGTGATCCATTCCTCCAGCGACTGCAGCTGGAACCCTCCTCCTTGCTGGAAGCACTCAGTAAATCTCATCTCAAACACTTCTGGCAGCGCTGAATCTCTGTATTTGTTCCTCTTTTTGTCTTGGTGTTTGTTTTGAATTCTGAAGCCTCATCCTGATTATTCTGGAGCTGATTTATTGCGAGTTGTGTTCACGTGTAGAAATCTCCCTGCTGCTAAGGAGGGTGGGAGAACAATTGCCTTTGGAAAGACCACCCAAAACCTTGGGGGTTTCTCCTTCCCAGAGGAGGCAGGCAGCTCTTCAGCCTGCAAGTTGCTTCCATGGTAAAACTGTGTTGTTAGGGCTTCATGTTCTGTCTTCCAAAAACTCCAGGAGGAGCAGTGTCAGCTCTAAACTCATCAGTGCCACAGCAGTATTTATTGAGCCTGAACTGACAGCCTCCAGTGTTCCTCAGACTCCTCATTCTGTTTACTTCTTTACCTTCCTGAGGAAGAAAAAAAAAGAAGAAAATTGAGAAATAGGGCTGTAATTGTGTTGTCTTCTCTTTGGTCCTGGTACTCCTTCTTAAAATCCAGCCCCTGCTGGGCTTGGAGCTGCCCCAGGGGAGTGCCCTCAACCTGTGTCTGCCCAGGAGCTTTAATGGAGCCGCAGCATCAGGGTCCCACTGCATCCAAGCTCCAGGAAATGTGCTAAAACCCTTAAATTTCCCTTGTCCTCACAGATGCTTTGCTCTTTCCTGTACTTAAGAGACAGAAAAACAAAGGCAGATACACTCATGATCTTGGATTCCTTGTGCTTCCTGTGTCTTAATAATTTGGTTGCTCCGAGTGACTTGGATGAGCTGACTACAAATCACTGGGTGATTCAGAGGTTCATCTTTCCCCCGAGTTCTCCATATGGCCACAGTGCTTTTGTTCCTGACATCCACGTGTGCTGCTGCTGCTGAGCCATCGCTTGGCGAGCCTGAGATGATATTTGGACTTTCCAAGCAAGACATCAGAAGAGCCTGCAGGATTCAGTCACTACTGAAACTGTGACCAAGGTTTAGTGTAATTCCCTCCCTGGCTGGGGCACGGGGTGCATTTGCTGTGTGGTTGTGCAGCTGTGGAGGGGGACAGGAGCACTGTGCTCACCCTCAGCCCGTCCCTGGCACCCCCGAGCTGTGACAGCCTCTGAAGGGAGCAGAGCGAGGGCCTTGCGGGTGCCCTGGGCTCAGCTCACCCCTAAGAGCAGTAGAAGAGCAGCTGAAGGGTCTCAGGTGCCAGCCTGAGCCAGCAGGGCAGTGGCTCCACCACTTTCCACCACCACAAAGTTCCACCACTCTCCCAACCCTGCTGCAATCCCAGGATTTCAGTTCTGCTGTTCTCGAGGGCTCTGAATTAACCACTCTGGCTCTGAGCATCCCACATCTTCCAGAAATCCTTAGTTTTTTCCTGCTGACGGACTATTCCTGCCCCAAATTCCCCCCCAGGACACCAAACGTCCCATTCCAGGGGTACCTGCAGCCCTTTAGAAACCTCAGCCTGAATTCTGCTTTCAGTGACAGACCTTAGACCTCAATTCCACTGGAATCAGAATTTTCAAGAGGATTTCCTCAACTCTAGACTTTATTTCTACCTCAGCTGCAGATTTGAGCTGCAAATGGAGAACTCTACAGCAGTTTTAGGAAATGTAGTGATTTGTATGTAAAATGTGAGTGGGAGGGAGCAAGTATTAGGCTCTAAGCACAACCAAGTTTTACATATGAAATGCAGCTAAATCTTTTGATACATTAATTTATCTTGCTTAGATATTCAGCCTTCACACAAAATAAGCACATAAAATGATTTCCCCATAAAAAACATTAAAATATGAAGGAAAAAACCGAGCTGGGGGCACAAAAGAGAACTGAGCATCAGCTATAACAGAAATACACACTGGCTGCCTGGGCTCAGTTTCTGCACAGCTTATTGCTTTATTTTTTACTGCTGCTGAAGTTTCATCTCATTATATTTAGTGCATATATAATTATCCTAACCTAAGGAGCACCTAATAAACTTTTTTTTTTTACATCTTTATAAATACCAAGCGCATTTCCAAATAATATGGTGAGAAGGAAGTTCATATCACGATTTTTATGTCAGTTAATTGCATTTGACAATCATCTCAAAAAATACTTGGTAAACCACCATGAGCAGCCAATTACTTCAAGGTTTTAATTTGGCCAAGTGTTTTTCCATGGATGATGCCTGGGATTGCTCTGATGGAGGCAAATTTCATTTTATAGCTGTACTTGTGTGAGCTTTTGCCAGATTCCTCTATTTGTGCTCATGTAGGTGTGTGTCTTTTTTTATATTTCTCCTTTCTTTCTTTTTCTTTCTTTCTTTTTTCTTTCTTTCTTTCTCTTTCTTTCTTTCTTTCCTTCCTTCCTTTCTTCCTTCCTCCCTTCCTTTCTTCCTCCCTCCCTCCTTTCTCCTCTGTATTCCCTCTTTTTTATCTTCTCTTTTTTCTTTCTTTTCTTTCTTTTCCTTCCTTCTCTTCCTCCTTCTTTCTCTTTCCTTCATTTCAAAAATCCAGGCCATCTTCCTTCCCACACACTAATAGGGCTTTGGGGGATATATTGCTGAAAAAATCCTTGCATCAATTTTCTAACATCAGACTAGAAGCTTCAATTTGGGGCAATCCCAGAAGATATGAAAATGATTCCCAATTCTGTCACATCTCCTCCAGCAATTTGTTGAGAGTTTTGTGTCTATTGTGTTTAAGACACTGTTTACAAAACCCCAACAATTAAGGACTGTTTAAATTAGTTTTATCCCCGGTAGAAATATATGGGAGAAAATGAGAAGTTAATCAGATGTGCAGCACATAAACCATGGAACAGACACTTGATGTCCTGACCTTCTGCAGGGCTGGGATGGCAGAGGGAGAGACCCAGAGGTGACAGGGCTGGGATGGCAGAGGGAGAGACCCAGGGGTGACAGGGCTGGGATGGCAGAGGGAGGGAGAGACCCAGGGGTGACAGGGCTGGGATGGCAGAGGGAGAGACCCAGGGGTGACAGGGCTGGGATGGCAGAGGGAG
>VZRO01006314.1:21068-77091 GCA_013397915.1 Daphoenositta chrysoptera
GACCCAGGGGTGACAGGGCTGGGATGGCAGAGGGAGGGGGGACCCAGGGGTGACAGGGCTGGGATGGCAGAGGGAGGGGGGACCCAGGGGTGACAGGGCTGGAGCACCCAGCCCCAGCCTCTGGTGCACCCAGGTGCCCTCTGGAGTGCCAGGGGCTGACTCCTGCTCTGCTCAGCAGAGTGCACAGGCTGCTGAGGTGCAATGCAGCTTCAGTTCTGGAACTGGAGCTCCTTGGAGAATCAGGGCCACATCCACCTGCCCTGCCCTGGCCGTGTCCCAGAGAGCAGGGCCACCCTCTGGTTTTTGGGGCCGTGGTTGGACTGGGTGAGGCTGGACACCCCTGATGAGGTGTGTGCTGCCCTCCCTTCAGTCACAGTCACAGAAACCCGAAATGGGGTGGGCTGGAAGGGACCGTAAAGTCACCCAGTTGCAACCAGGCCACGGCTCTGTGGCTGCCCCTGGACCTCTGGAAGTGTCCAAGGCCAGGCTGGACGGGGCTGGGAGCAGCCTGGGATGGTGGAAGGTGTCCCTGTCACAGCAGGGGTGGCACTGAGGGGTCTTTATGATCCCTTCCAAACCAAACCCAACCAAACCCAACCCAACCCAACCCAACCCAACCCAACACAACCCAACCCAACAAAACCCAACCCAACCCAACCCAACCCAACCAAACCATTCCATGGTTGTGAGACTTTCCCTTCAGAAGCAGCTCCCTCTCCCTGCCCTGAGGAGCTCTGGGCATGAGGCCCTGGCAGAGGTGGGGAGGCACCAGTTTGCAGTGGTCTCAAACCCAGCAGGAACGAGCCCCAGCCCCAGCTGTGCACAGCCCTCGGTGCTGGCAGCTCTGGTGCCAGAGCCAGGCGAGGTGTTCTGCACCCCATCCAAAGGCAGCACCTCCAGGAGAACGAGCAGATCCTTTGCTCTGATTGCTCTGTGGATTTTGATTTCTGCAGCTCTCCCTTTCAGTGTAACTGGCAGCGTGGCTCCTCCCAGCCCGGTTCTGGGGCGTGACCGTGCAAAGTTCTGTGTGCCCAGGGGCCTCTCCAGGCTCATCCCCCTGGGTGACAGCATCAGGGATGTCCTCATTGCCACATCCAAGGGCATCCCCCTGCAGTGGGTGCTGCATCCCTTCCTCCTCCAGGCTGCTGCTCATTCTCAGCCAGAGCCCTGCAAGGCCCAATCCCAGAACCATCCTGATAGGCACAGGGGTTTTAGCACTGGCTGAATTTAAAATCCTCCATCTTCAGCTCATATAAATGAGGGCAGCTACTCACAGGAGAGCTCTGATTTACACCACAGAGGATCTGACCTGGAAATGTAGAAACCTCCTGGAGATTAGTCATGAGAAATGCAGAGCACTATTAATAACAGTGTTTGTAACACGAGAAAACAGAAGTGTGAAAACACAAACACTGAAGATATCTGTTATAAATTTTAATTTGAGTCTGCAAACATCAGTTTATTTGCCTGCTCTGACAGTGTGTCACTTCAGGATGGCCTGGGAGCTCTGAGTGCTGGCACAGAAGGCTCCAGAACGTCATCGGTGCTACCAGATTTTCCTGAGGAATGGGGCCCTTTGTAAGGACTTGCGTCAGAATCCGAGACTTTGCGTCTGAGCCTTCAAAGGGCTGAGCAGAAGGCAGTGCTGGGGGAGCAGGGAGAGCTCTGACAGAGGGCTGGAGCTCTGCTGAGCTGAAGCTGAGCAGCAGAAGGCTGGGTTGTAGCAGCTTCTCCTAGGTGACATTGTTTGCTTTCTCTGGGTGAATGTTTTAAAAGGCATCTGTTGAAATGTCTTGCAGAATTCGCACAACATATGTGCAGACTCAAATGCGAGTCTGCAGCACATCCCTTTTGCCACTTGAGCTTTGTTTAAAACTTTGCCATGAATTCACTTTTTGGTTTTGTTTTTTTGGTTTTGGATATCATCTGCTCCCGTCCTTGAACATGAAAGGTTTTGTTCCTGATGTAAACACACTTTGAAACTGTCTTCCAACAACAGGGCCAGAGCGAGATGTGACAAGAAGACTCCAGGTCTAATCTCCACAGCTCTGGAAATCATGACAATTTTTCTGAGCCCTGAGCTCCCAGAGAGTTTGCAAAGCACTGGCAGAGAAAGGAGGCTCTGCCTCAGCTCGGAGGGGCTTTGTCTCCCCGCTAGATGACAAAGCAGCCGAGTGCTTGGGTCCAGCAGCAGTGAATCCGTGAGTCCACCCTCACTGCGATCCCCCAGGCACTGCAGGACCCACACCCAGCTGCTGCCACGCCAGTCCCAGACCATTGTCCTGCTTGGATCAGGATGCAGCAGGAGCACGGGCAGTGCTCCCAGCCCTCCTCCAGGGCAGCCCCTTCCCCAGCCCCTGTGCAGGAGTGTGAGCAGAGCAGGAGCCTGGCCCAGGGATGCTCTGCTTCCCACAGAAATACAGCAGGGCTCCGACTGGCCTGGCAATTCTGGCTCGTGGAGCAAAAGAAATGCACCCACCTTGCCTGGCAGGGCTCCAGGAGGAGGGATCAGAGCTCCACAGAGCTCCCTGCTCCCTTCCCGAGCTCCTTGTGCCACCTGGTGAGTTCTGGGCCGGGCTGTGCCCGGTGCCAGCCCTGCCAGGGCGGGAGCATCCCTGCCCAGAGCACCGTGCAAGCCCTGCTGCCGGGAGGACGAGGAGCTGCTGCAGAGCTGAGCCCTCTCCTGCTGAATTCATCAGAGACATGGGCAGAATTTTAAAGCGTTGCAGTGCCTGCACCGAGGTGTGGCTGCTCCGAGGCTGTGGCAAAGGGAGGGTGGAACCCAAGGGGGATGGCACGGCTGGGGGAGGCTGCCGTGTGCTCCCTGTGCTGGGTGAGCTTCACCTCCTGCCCGTTCCTCGGCAAATCCCTGTGCCAGAATGGGTGGCGTGTCAGAAAACGGGCACAGAGCTGCAGGGGGGTGCTGAGGAAAAGGGGGGCTAAATCTGACTGTCAGAGGTGATCCCAGGAGCCATGGGACAGAGCTTCTTTTCCAGTGGTCATCCCCAGCTGTCCAGAGCTGGACTGGGATGAGCGGGAATGCAGGGGAACACAGCAGGGGACAGCCTCAGCTGCCTTGCAGGGAATGGGAGACCTTTTTATTGATTATTGATTTAATCATTATTGATTATGACCTGCAGCTTCCATAGGAGCCCACAAACTCCACAAACAAAGAGGAGAGAGACCAGAGACTAGCATTACTCAAATATATTGCAGGAGTGAAAAGCTGCTGAGAAACTTGTGCTCAGAACATAAATTGCATGAGATATTTCTCTTTACTAGAGCGCCTCAGTTCTCTGATCTCCCCCTCAAACCACATTATGCAAAAGACATCTGAAATTAGCTCTGGTCATTTCAGTTTATCCCTTATTTTGCTGAGTGATGGGCAGTGGATTTCAAGGTGACTTCTCATTTGCCAGGATCATTCCGGTCTGTTCCTGAGTGACTGGATGGAAAAAGCAGCAAGGAGATGATCTGATCCTGCACCAGCCCATCAGACAAACGAGTGGCGCTTAATTTCACACACCTCATGCAAGCAGTCAATTAATGCTCCTGCTTTGGCAGCGAGCACAAGCTCCACGCGTTTGACTGGGCTCACTGCAGCATGTCCAAACCCCCATGAAAATGGAGATTAGCTCCAGGTTCTGGCTGAGGAATTTGCAAAGAGATGTTACCCCAGGGTCCTTGCCACACAAGCACGAGTAGGAGTGGGGACACGGTTTCCATGCTGATACAGTCTCTGTTTACTGGATAATATCTAATCAATTGTTTCCAGCCCCCTGATGAATGCGAGGCACTCCCTGATCCTGCAGCCAGTCTATTAGACATGGGCTGAAGCCATCAGCGAGGAAATGAAGCTCTGAGAGGTGACACTCCAGCTCTCTGGGGCTGCTCTCTTCCTGCCAGAGCAGAACCCTGTTCCAGGAGAGCAGAGAGGAGCAGAAGCAACGGGAAAGGAGAGTTTATGAGCCGAGGTGGTTGTTGCCTTGTTAGGAGCAGTTCTTCCCCAGTGCTGAATTCTGTAAGAAAGTCAGGACTGCCTCAGCCTGTCTGCGATGCTGTGCGGAGCTGAGGGTGGGTGACAGGAGGTTTAAAATATCCAGGGGAAGAGAAGTTGTGGAAGGAGCTCTGGCTGCCCGTGCACAGACACCCAGGGGAAGTGCTGGGTTCATTTCCAGGCAGCAGGAGCACCGAGGACACAGTGAAATGAAAAATGCAGAGAGCAGGAAAAGGCTCTGCTGTCCAGCAAACAGGGCTCACACAAGAGAAAGGCAGCAGGGGAGGGGACGGCCTCGCTCTTACAGACGTTTTTTGGAGGAAACAGGTTCACTTCTGACTCAGGGCTAGCAAAATGTCAGTGGAATATCTGCACTCTACTTGGGTGGATTTTGGTTTGAATTCTTTTCCTGGGAAAGGGGAGAAGTTAGCAAATGTATGGACACTGCACAAAGCCAACTCGTTTTCCAAGTGAGATCCCCCTGCTGCTCTGGTGCTTTTGGGCAGAATCTGTGCTTTCCTCCCGACCAGCCCATGGTGCAGAGGAGGCAGGAGGGCTTGGGGCAGGTGAGTGCACGCTGACCATGCATTGCTCTTCGTGGGGATGCTTTAGGGGTGTACCACAGGAATGTGTGAAGCCAAGACTTGGACATTCTGCTGCTCTGCCGGAGAATTTACCCCTCTGATTTCATTTTCATACTGGAAGAGGCCACCTCCTTGGCCTTTTGCCTCAGCTACTGAACCCCATCACTGCTCTGGGCTCTGACAGAGCCCACTGGCGTCTGTTCAAGCTTTGCTTCCAATAATTGAAGTTCCTGCTTTGTTAAATATTTTCAGATCTGCCCATTTTAATATCTGAACACCTGGGAGTTAAAACTGCAGTTCAACAGGTCCCTGTGCCTTGGCTGGGCTGATGAAAGGCCATTTTCCAGCTTGCAGCAGAGGAACAAGGTTTCAAAACTCTGCAGATAGTCTGGGCTTCCATTTTAGCATCTGGGCTCAGTGCTAATCCTTCCTGACAGTGCCCTGGGCACTGGAATCCTGACAGAGGGCACTTAGACCCTGCCTGGGGACTCCCCCAGTGACCAGCAAAATGAACATCACAGAGGGGCATCCTCCACCCCTCAGGGACAGGCATTTCCTGCCTCAGGAGCCTCTCCAACACCTTGCCTCGCCCTCTGAGTGCCCCCAGATGTGCCCCCAGATGTGCCCCCACAGCCCCACTTCACACTCCTGAGTGCAGGGGGAGCATGAAGGTGTCCAGAGCCCCACAGCCCCAGTGCCAAGGACCAGCATTGCCCCGGAACCCCCAGGTTCAGGGCACTAATGAGGAATCTGGCACAAGGAGAGGGCAGTCGGATCATCAGCCCCAGTTAGCAGAACCCCCCAGACTGGTTTTGCACCCCTGAGGGTGGGGAGAGTTCCGTGTGGGGGTGAAGGGGGGTGATGCTGCCCCAGCACCCGGCACAGCCCTGCCAGTGCAGCCCCCTGGCACGGGGGCTGCTCCAGGTGACGGCGAGGCAGCTCTTTGCTGCTCTCCGTGATCCCCGTGGGCACGAAACCACGCCACGGGACCGCTTCTCACCATGTGCCGGTGCCACTTTGGATCCCGTCCAGGAGGCGGTGGCCGGGGCTGGCCGGGATCCAGCCCTGCTCCCGCTGGGCTCTGCCTCTCTCCATCACCTCGCTGCGCACCTCAGACCTGCCTCTCTCTGTTGTTTTCTTGCAGACAAGCCGCGAATGAACAACATCCTCACTTCAGCCACCGAGCCCTACGACCTGTCCTTCTCCCGCTCCTTCCAGAACCTCTCCCACCTCCCGCCGTCCTACGAGTCTGCTGTCAAGACCAACCCGAGCAAATATTCATCTCTGAAGAGACTCAGTAGGTGTCGGCTCCTCTCACTCCCCCTGTGCCCCGCGTGTCCCCGGGCCGTGGTGGGCACGGCGTTGGGGCAGCGACCCCCTCCCCTCTGCCGGGCACTCCCGGCTCGGCATCCCGGGAATGATTCCCGTGGCTGTCGCTTCCCGTCAGGGATGGGTGTGGAGAGTCATTTCATTACTGGCAGAGCACAGGTGGTTATTTGCTTGCTGACCTCCTTGCTGTGCTGCCTCCCACTCCTCCACTCGGATCTGCTCCTGAGGGACTCAGAATCCTTCTCTTCTCTCTGCTGGGGTTGAGCCGAGCCCGGCTGGGCGCTCAGAGCTGCCCTTGGCACAGCCAGGGCAGGGATCTCACCAGCACAGGGGCAGCTGGAACCAAATGACGACAGAAGGCAGCTGAGGTGGTTGGGAACATCCTTTCCAGGAGGAGCCCTGCCTGCCTTGGGCAGTGCTGCAATCCACGTGTTCCACGCTGTGTGTCCAGAGCTGCTCCTGGCCCGTTCCAGGCTCAGATCCATTCTCTGTTTCACGCTGTGTGTCCAGAGCTGCTCCTGGCCCGTTCCACGCTCAGATCCATTCTCTGTTCCACGCTGTGTGTCCAGAGCTGCTCCTGGCCCGTTCCAGGCTCAGATCCACAGGGTGTTTTTGCTATTGCACAGGTTTGCCCCATGCATACTCGTTAGCATCTCTCCTTTCCCACTCTTTTACAGATTGCATTTTTCTGCCAATGGTTCTGTAATGCTCCAGTTCATCCCCTTTTCCGATGTCAAACCCTTCAGCTTCAGTGGGATTCTGAAATGAGTGATTTTTGTGCAGGAAATGCTCTCTGCAGACTCACCCTGGGTCTGTGGTTTCCATGAGCAGTTTCTGGGTGCAGCCAAACCCTTAAATATCCACCCCACCACCCCCAGCAGGGCATCCCTGAGTGCTGCAGGGCAAATCCACCTCTTTACCCACCCAGGGCAGGTCCAGACAGACTTCAGGGATCTCTGCAGGACCACCCCAGCCTCCTGCACAGCACCTGGCAAATGCCAAAGCAACTGCTCCTCTCTGGGTTTTTGAGGAGCCAAACGATCTCAACTCTGAAAGTGCCAAGCCCTCCCTGCTCCCACTGGGGCTGAATACACTCAGCACCTCCAGAATCACTGAATCACTTTCCTGCAGCTGCTCTACTCCAGAGCCAAAGGAAAAGAGGCACCCAGCGCCCAAACCTCCCATTGCAAAATGCCAGAAAGATAATTTTCTTATTCCATACGAAGGAGCTAAAGGCAACATGAAAAAAGTGCAATATCTAAATTCAGGAGTTTGAAAATTACTCACTGTGCATTCATTTTTCTTATTTAAAATTACTCCTTTCCAATGGGCTCCCTGGCATGGTTAGAAAAAAATAAAAAAGGTATGAAGAGGTCATTAACAAATATTTCTATTCGAGTAAGATAAAGAGCCTTAGATATTTTTTAAATCTATGTTTCACGTGCTTGTCTGAGTTTCTCTGGGCTTGCCAGGCAGGGAAAAGTCACTCATTTTCCTCCAGTTAGCAGGGACAGATCGTGAAAGACCAGGGCTCTTTATCTCCCTGGCTCTTCCTTCAGGGCACAGACAGCAGGAACCCCCGGGTTGTTGTGGGGGTCTCTGAGGGGCTGGGGACCCCCTGTGCCCTGGCAGGTGAGAACAGCAGTGATGGGAGGGTGTGGGAATGAGGCTGAGCAAGAGCAGCCGGGTTAACTCCGTCCTGCCCGGCGCTCCAGGGAATTCCCAGCTGAGTGAGGAAGGTCAGTCGGGAGGGAAGCTCGTGTTTTCGGGCGTGTTAAACCACTCGGTGCTGGCTGGGGAATCATCACAAACGGCTGGGCAGCTTGGAAATGTTAAAGCCAATTAAAACAAGGAGAGACGAGCCCAGAGAGGAAACCTGCTGGAGCTGCAGAGGAAGAAACCCAGGGAAATTACCTGTAGGAAAAGCAGGGGAATCACTGTGAGGGCTCACATGCACACACGCGTGCACCTGTTCTCACCGTGATAACAACAGGGACGGTGCTGGTGTGGCGAGGGTGACACAAACCACCCTGGAAGGTGTCCCTGCCCATGGCAGGGGCTGGAACTGGATCATCCTTAAGATTCCTTCCCACCCAGGCCATTCTGTGATTCCAAGATTTCAGTTCCTGGAGGAACTTTGCTTTTAGCCAGCTCTGACCCCCACATTTCCCACCCCCTCCCAGCAGATGAAGCTCCTGGAGCTCTGCTCTCCCCAGCCTGGAGCTGGATTTGTTTCTCTGCTGCCCCTGGGTGCAGGAACTCCGCGGTTCCAGCGCTGTGCTGAGCTCTCCCTTGGCACGTGTGTGATGCAGCACATTCCTGCCAGGCTTCATTCCCCGTCCCTGGCTCAGGCTGACACCCCCTCAGAGCCAACAGCCTGGAAAATGTCTGTCTGGTGCTGCCTGGAGCAGCTTGTTGGGTGTGACACACGGCTGCTCTGGCTCTGCTGGCTCCTCTGAGATGGAGATGAGGAGTTTTTCCACACCTGGAAATGTTCCTCCTCCTCAGCATCACGGGGGGCATGGATTGAGCGAGCTTAGAAGCACCTTTGAAATGAAATCAGCTCCCTGCAAGGTTTAGCCATGTCCAGCAAAAGGCTGTACAAGGGCCACGGGGTGGGAGAGGCAAGGAAAAGGTAATTTTTATGTTCCTAATGGACAAAATGTTTTAAATTGTAGAGCATGCTACATTTTTAATCGAAATAAGCAAGGAACAACTTCAAGCCACTTTCACCCAGCTGATTGTGCCACCTCTCCAGCAGCCTCAGAGCTGTAAACCTCACAGAAGCTGGTTTAGCTCCTGCTGGCAATTACCAGAGCCAGGTGTGAGCATCCAAGCACATCTCCATTTGGGATGTTCTGGGCTTTAATTACATCTATTTAGAGTCACTTGGGCAAATCCAGTGGAACTCCTCTCATCCAGAGCAGAGGCCAAGTGCCAGAGCGCTAATTGCTTCATTCCCACTCTGAGCCAGCCTCCAGCGTGGTTAGCGAGCCCGGGCACACCCAGCGTGGCATTTCCGTCCAGGGACACAACACAGAATGAAAATGCCTGCAGCTCCCGGGGCCATATGGAATTTCCCCCGCCCTCAGGCTTCCTAGAAGGTGATTTTAAAGACAGCAGAGCTCGAGGCCAGGCGAGCTGCTGCCTGACATTTGCAGTGAGACATCCTCCCGAGAAGTGTTGGATTGTGAAACACAGAGACTCATCCCTGCCGTGTGTGCTCCGGAGAGCAAATCCCACCAGCAGGAAGCGAGCACAGGGGAGCTGTGGGTGCCCTCACGCCTTGGGGGTGTGTGGGCACTGAGGAGGGGCTGGCAGCAGCCGTGGTGACAACAGCCCGTGGCACAGATGTTCTCAGCTCCTGCTCCTGGACGTGAGACAGGGATCCAACCCCACCTCCTCACGGATCTGGGTGTGCACAGGGTCTGGGAGCAGCGAAGGGAAGGTGTGGGAGAGGGGATGAGGATGGAGGTGAGGGATGTGGCCCAGCACGGGGTGGTGCCAGCCCTGCAGGGTTGGGCTGAACTGGTGTCTCGTGAGCCAAGCTCTGGGACGTTGTCAGCGCCCACCACATGAGCTCTGGCTCAGTTGTCTTCAACTCTCAGCCAATGTGGTGCACAAAACCTACAGACTGATGGCTCTGTCAGAAGAAAGAGGGAATTTCCACCCATATTTAACTGCCAGGCCTGTGGAAGGCCTGCAGGAAGAGGCAGCACCTACCTCGCCTGCCTCACTATCCCCCCGAACTATCCTGCAGCAGAGCTTTTCTCTTTTTGTCACTCTAACATCCTCAGAACCTCCCTACATGGGAAGTTTTCATCTTCCACTGTCTCATCCTTTCCCATCTTACATCACCTGCCACAGACTGAAATACTGGAGCTGAGAAAATAAACGAGGCTCCTCTTTATTATCATTATCATATATCTTCATCATATTTGTCCTATAAGTAAATTATTTTCTGAAGGAATTTTCTGTTAGGTCTCAGGATCTGGCAAGGATGTGTAGGAGAGGATGAGGATGTGTTTGCCCATCAGCACCTGGCTCAAGCCTGGTAGGGCTGGTCCATGCTGGGTCCTGTGTGTTCCCAGCTCTGGGGGCTCCGGGCCAAGCTCTTCCTACGAGGTTACTTTGCAACAAGCATTGTTTCTTCTGTAAGGTGGAGAAATTTCCTTTACCTTCGCATGAGGAATCCCCTTCCTGCACACCAGTGCTGTCTTCTCCAAGGAGAGGGGGGTCCTGCCAGGTGTCTGGGGTGGGTCTCACTCTGAGGTGCTCTGAAGCCACTGATCCCTGGGAAAGGAAAGGGGGATGCTTTTGGACACATCAGGAAAACATCTCAGGCAGGGAAATGAGGGAGAAGGCTCACAGGGAGGATCAGTGTGGGGCAGTAAATGTGACTCCATCCCCTGACCCACGGAGGCCAGAGTTGTGCTCTCCCACTTGTGACCGTGGAATTTTTGGGAAGGGTGGGTGTTGTGGGCAGCCTCCTTCCAGGTGAGTGGTCCCACTACCCCAGTTCACAGCATATGAAAAGCGTTAACCAGAAAGGTTTTGTGTTTCTGTTGTTGCTTTTTAAAAAAATCTGAAACAATTGTGGAATTGCTTCTTCGAGTTACCAGTTGGTTGAATCAGGTCATTGCAGCTGCTGTAGGATTCCAGTGATCTATCACGATACAGCTGCAGCAGCCAACATCCTCTCTGAGACTGCAGCGTTTCTCTCAAAGCCAAAAAAAAAGGAGGGCGAGTGTGTGTGGGGTGTGTGCTGCATTTCAGAGCAACAGAGAGATCATTTAAGATGCAGGAGCAGCAAACTGAGCAAGAAATGTTCCATGGGATAAATTCTATTATATCGACCAAGGCTGATTGAAAAATGGAAAACGAAACCTTGGGCAGGTGATTCAGTGCCTCAGAGACCATCCCATGGCCACCAAACCTGTTTAGTGATCCCATTTACGAATATTTAAATGTGGTAATTAAAATGCAATGAGGTCACTCCTGGGCTCCAGGGAATACCCACGTCTGAGGGCAGAGGGGAGGTGTGCGTGTCCTCAAAGGGGGACCTCGCCTGCTTGTGTCACCTGCCCTGTTCCTTCCCGTGGAGGTGACATTTGGGAATTTCTCTTTAACTCACCTCTCATGTACATCACCGTGGTCTGGCCTCCACAGCACGTGGAGTCTGTTGTCCCATGGTGCAGGAGGGTGGGATGCATTGCCCAGGGACTTGCACTGTCCCCATGCACTTCACACCCCTCTGTCTGCCAGAGCCCTTGGTGACACCACCCACGCAGGGCTGTCCCTCTGGCTGGGTGTCCGTGCCTGTGGCAGACCCTGGGTGTCACCAGGAGGCAGCTCCCGGGCTGTTGGCTGTGCCCAGCCCCTTTGCAGCCCTGGGACAGCACTCTGACGTTTCTAACCTGTCCCTTTCCCTCCCCACAGCTGACAAAGAGGCTGACGAGTACTACATGAGGAGGAGACACCTGCCCGACCTGGCGGCCCGGGGCACGCTGCCCATCAACGTCATCAAAATGTCCCAGCAGAGCAACCACCGGGACAGGCCCCGCCGTCCCATCCGGGCCATGTCCCAGGACAGAGTGCTGTCCCCGGAGAGGATCATGCCCGAGGAGTTCAGCATGTCCTACGAACGGATCCTCTCGGACGAGCAGCTGCTGTCGGCAGAGCGCCTGCACTCCCAGGACCCGCTGCTGTCCCCGGAGCGCTCGGGGTACCCCGAGCAGTCCATGTCCCGGGCACTGTCACACACAGATGTCTTTGTGTCAACACCGGTCTTGGATCGCTACAGGATGTCAAAAATGCACTCCCATCCCAGTGCCTCAAATAACTTGTACAATACCTTGGGTATGAACCCGACCTCGGCCAAGCGCCAAGCGTTCGCCTCGCGCCGGCACAACACGGTGGAACAGCTGCATTACATCCCCGGCCACCACCACCACTACCGCACCGCCAGCAAAACTGAGGTGACTGTTTGACACGACCCAGTGCATTGTAGATACTCCTTAGGGACTGGGGTGGCCACAGCACCCCGTTCTGCAGTGGCCTTATAGGCCAAGATAACCTCTACTAACTCAGTGTCTGCAAAGACTTCTCTGACAGTCCCACCCACGTTGTTTTTAAAGCCACCCCTTCATCAGTGACACAGCAAGAGCTGAAGCAGCAGTCAGACACGAGTGAGGGATAACAGAGGAAATTTCCTGATGTGCACCAGTTTCTGTCAAAGAAAGCCATAGTAACCGATGGCTCCTTCCAAGGGCTCACCTGCATTATCCCATAGTTCCCATGAATTCAGGACTTTCCAGTTGCTCCAAGGAGAAGCAGCCTGAGACAGGGAGGAGGAAATGCAAGATGGGGCCTCGTTCTTGGTCCTCATGTTTGGCCTTTCTGTAGCAAGCAGGGAAGTTCTGGCTGCTGGGGTCACCCCCAGGCTGCTCCACACCCGTCAGCACCCACACATCTGTTCTTTGTCACCCTTGGAGCAAGTTCAAGGGCAGACTTTCCTACGGGACTGGCAGATCTAGGGACAAGAATAGCCTGGCTGAGAAATAAAGTTTTAGTTTATATTAAATATACTCATAAGTTAAAAAACATACTAGTGCCTACAAATCGCCTGCTCTCTCAGTGTAGGAAGTAGTGGGGTTGATGTGTTCAATAAGCACAAATATGCTGAAATGCTTGTTAGACCCCTTTCTCCACTCATTCTAGTATCTCGGTGTCTCCAACATGTAAATAGGAAGGAGGAGGAGGGTTTCTCTTCCTCCAGCTTCTCGCCACTGCTGAACCTGAAGCACCAGACCCCGTTCAGCTCCACACTGCTGACCTGTGCTGGGGGAGGTCCCGACCCCACCGAGACCCCCGCGAGCCAAGGCTGCCACGCCTGTCACCCAGCCTGGATTTCTCCCAGGAGTTTCTTTCCTGATAGCATTTCCCATGGCCCAGTTCCCCTGTTTCTGAACGTTTTCTCCTCCCATTTACGGCCTAGAACTCCGTATGTAGCAAATCTTTCTCCAGCCCTTAGCAGAGGCACAAAGCTGAGGGTGTCTGTTTACCGAAAAGCAGGTCGGTAACTTTCCGTGGTTTTCTCTCCCTGCAATGGCCTCCCAAGAAAACCTTCCAAATTCCAATTCCACTGAGTCCCAATCCTAACCATGAAGACCGTTACATTTCATGCATATAAATTATATATCCAGCATAATTATAATTAATGGGCATGTTGTATATCTGATATAACGCTAATTAGATACTGTATATTTGTAAAATCTTTAAAACATAGACTCGTGGGTCCAGAATTTGTGAGGGTTTTACCTCTGGCTTTCCAGACAGATTGGGCTTTGCTTTGGTTTTTTGTTGGATTTGGGTTTGTTTTTTCTTTCCTGTTTTTTTTTTTTTCCCCTTTGATTTGTGTTCCTACCAAATTCTGTAGAATCGACTCTCACCGGAACACACTTCTGCGGCCAGGAAAGGGTCTCAGGGGGTTTGAAGGCCAGCCAGACCCGGTGCTGGAGCTGTGGACACTGTCCCAGGCGTGCCCTGGAGGCCCCAGCACACACCCCCGGGCAGGCACGCTCCCTCCTCCGGGTGAGACGAGGACTTCAGGCTGTGAGCACAGCCCCGGGCACTCCCCTTCCCTCCCACCTTCCCACACTGACTCTTTCCCTACACGGCTCTTCATTAGAGCCTTCATTAGTTCATCACTGAACTTTGCTCTGCCCTTCTCCCTCCCCTCAAATACCTCCCACCTCCTGGCCTTAATGACATCCCAGCCCATCATGTCAGGTCCTGTAGCAAACAATGATTGTAGGGTGTGAGTCTCCCGTGGAGGCTTTGGGGCAGCACCGGGTTTTTCTGGTGCAGGGTAGGCAGAAGGAGTGTTCTTACCCCAGTGGGACTTACAGGTGGGCCTCAGTGGGGTGTCCAGGTGGCCTTTCTCTTTCCCAGACTGTCCTGGAGCTGGTCCCATTTCCAGAGCTTTCTCCTGCCCCATCTGATGGAGACTATGTTGAGGAGGGCTCCATCAGTGAGAGGTTACTGGGGCTTTGTTTGACGGAAACTGAGCTGGGAAGGAATAAACAAGTAACAGTCTCCAGGGTCAGATCCTGCAGCCGTGGGCAAAATCACTCCGGGCAACAACCAGAACTGTCTGTGGATCAGGGTGGCAGCTCATGGCACGGGAGGGGTGAGAGAGAACAGGCTCGCACCTCCTCTCCTGCCCCCTCCCTGGATGGACACCACTTTCCCCTGACTACCTCCAAGCTCCTCAGCTCAGTCCCTGGATATTTCCTCCCAGAAGACAATCCCTGTGAAAACATTGTCCTTGCTGACCTTCCCACAAGCCAAAGTGAAGAGAAGAGAAACTCTCATGGCTGAAGGAGAGGCAGCCCCTGCTGAGGGTCTGGGGCGCTTCCATTCTCTCCTGGCCCAAGCAAAGCCAGGGAGATCTGAACACTGTGGGAGAGCAGAGTCCACTGTAGAACCTCCAGGAGCTGTGGAGGCAGAGCCGGAGAAGAGGTGACGGTGGGAGGCCGTGGGTAGGTGAACACTCCTTTCCATGTCCATAGCTGTGTGTCTCGAGCTCTAGTCCTCACCTAAATGTTCCATTTGTGAACTAAGAAGTTGCTGGACCAGATGCAAATTTGGAAATTTTTCGTTCAAGTAGCCCGTGCAGATGCTGAGCTGTGCCCGGGCCATTTGACCTCGGTGTCCTCTCCTGTTCTGGCTAACAAATATCACAGCCCCTCTGCTGACGTGTCCTACCTGGGCGAGAATCCTCCAGAGAAATCTTAGCCTCATTTCCTTGTCTTTTTTCCACCCACTCGACTGTTTCAAGCAGATGTGTCCCACAAGGAGCCTTTTTAGGCCAAATCTCTTCAGGGACTCTGCCAGCACCACAGAAAATTTCCAGCAAATTTCCTTGGGAAGGATCCGTGCCCCGGATACCACCTGGGCACCATGTGTTCCCACGGCTCGCTCTGTGTGCTGCAATGGGTTGGTGGACGGGGCAGTGGCATTTCAGCACACACAGATGTCCTTAGGTAATTTTTTTTTTCTTTATTGGTCCTTCTGAGAGTTTGTCACTGAAAGAACACTTGGCCTGGGACCGAGTGTCATGACCCACAGCCTGGTCCCCAGCACTTCAGTTCCCCACGGTGCACACGTGAGGATAATGGGAATTTCCAGTTCCGTGGAGGGATCAGACCATAATGTCTGTGAAGTGCTTTGAGACCCTCTCACAAGGGAAACTGTAGAGCAGCAAAGTGTTTTTGTTAATCTTGTTTGCCACTGTCCTGACACACGGTGTGTGATGTGCCACCACCCCCTGTCTGCCCTGAACGAGTGCCGGGGTGGGGTTGCCCAGGTTCCCAGTGCTCCCCTCCTGGTCAGGGTCCTGGCAGGCAGCAGTTCCAAGGGAAGCTGTTCCCTGCACTGTGACCTTCCTGCTCCTTCTCCTCACGTCTGAGTCACCACAACACCCTGCACTCAGGAGAAAAGCGGGAAGCAGCCACATTCCTCTGTACAGTAAAATAGAACCTGCCTTGATTAATCTCATCTATTCAGAAGAATTGATCTTTTTCTCCACCCACAGGTGCAAACACGCACCTGGGGAGTGTCCAGTTCCCAGAGTGCATGTGCAGGGACTGGGGGGGGGATGTAGAAAAGTTTATATAATTTCCTACAAGCTGATAATTACTTGCATTCCCTGAGCAGCGACACATCCTGGGTGGCTGCCCTGGGTTTTATACAACTCTCTGTGTATGTGTATATAGACACAAATATATACACACATACATACTGTAAAGTGCAGTCAACACGTTCTGACTGACCCTGTACCAATCGAAGCTTCCAAACTGTGTTGAATCATTCTTTGAAATGTGGAAAACTATTTTTAATGAACCACACACAGCACCACACGCAACAGAAACTTTGTCATAAAAAGCCTTCTAATGCCAGTGAATCATGTTTTAAGGAAAAAAAAAAAAGAAATATTTTTCAATGTTTTAATGTTCCTTTTATAAACGATGAGCTGTTACTTGGGGATGGGGGTGGGTGGGAAGAAACAGAGACAGTTGTCCAGGAGCAAGCCCTCCTTCCCTGGCCTGGGTTTAATTTCTGTCTGCTGAGCCTGGCTGGCTGCAAAGCTGCTCCCAGGAACTTGAGCTTCCCCCATGCACATTTCTGTTCTATCCCAAGCATTCCCACCAGGAATCTGCAGGAGCTTGACATCAGGTTTTTGAATGAGATGTTTCGTTCCTGGTGGCTGGGAAGACATCCTCATCTTCTTCCACCACCACAAACAAAATCGCCGTGAAACAGGGTAACTTTAATTGTGTTTGAAATGTGTGTTCTGTTTGTGATCAATTTGCCGTCTTCAGCTCATGGAGAAACAGCTTGTCTTAGTTTAGTTTTGGATTTAGTGCTTAATCTGGAAGGAGGGGCTCTGCTGAAATACCTTTAGCACGAACAGATTTCGTGTCCAGGCGTATTTCAGCTGAGTGAAGAGTAAAGGGGGGAAATGTGCGAGAAAGGGGCTTAAATATTTTCCTAGCGAGTGCTGTTAGCAATAAGTCCGTGTCAGGGCTGCTCCGTGGGGAACAGCCGCTTCTGCGCAGGTGGGAGAGGGGATCGCTCCCAGCTCTGCTGCGAGAGGAGCCTTCCCCGAGCCGAAATCCCGGCTGGGAAAAGCCAACCTGCTTCTCCCAAGGGTGAGGGAAGAGTTGGATGGGGCTGTCAGAGCACGTTGGTGTCAATCTGAAAGACCCCGGGTCTCCACTGTGGCCACGCGATGTCCGGGAGGTCTCTATGCCAGGAGGCTTCTCTCCATCCCTGGAGGTCTCTCCACATCCCAGGAGGTCTCTCTCCATCCCAGGAGATCTCTCTCCATCCCAAAGGTCTCTCTCCATCCTGGGAGGTCTCCATTCCAAGAGGTCTCCATCCCAGGAGATCTCCATCCCAGGAGGTCTCCATCCCAAGAGGTCTCTCCCCCTCCCAGGAGGTCTCTCTCCACCCCAGGAGGTCTCTCCCCCTCCCAGGAGGTCTCTCCCCATCCCAGGAGGTCTCTCCCCCTCCCAGGAGGTCTCTCCCCACACCAGGAGGTCTCTCCCCATCCCAGGAGGTCTCTCCCCATCCCAGGAGATCTCTCTCCATCCCAGGAGGTCTCTCCCCACACCAGGAGGTCTCTCTCCATCCCAGGAGGTCTCTCTCCATCCCAGGAGGTCTCCATCCCACCCCGCTGTTGGGAGGAGCTCCTCCCCCTGCCCCTCCTCTCCGCCGCCGCTCCCGCCCGCCTGCAAACCCCTGAGACATTTTTGTAGCAAGAATTTCTTGGCTCTGAGAAAGACACTTCTTACTGTAATATTTTTAGTTTGGGGGACAATATTTCCTAAGAGGGGTTAAGTGGATATTTTTGTGCTTTAGCCCAGTTTATGGATTCCATGTTTATTATACAGTAGTACTGAAGAGGAAGTACATTTGTATCTGTAACTTTGCACAGACTCTTGGTTAACCATTAAACAAGCTTCAAGATGAGCAGTATTTGACTGTTTTTCTCTGTATTATTCTTGTTGTTATACTTACCTGTAAAAGCACATTCTGTATGTACTGTAAACAAAAATATTATCAGTTTAGTAAAATTTAGAGTCTTAAGGATTTTTCCACTTTTGTCAGTAACAACTATTTATGGATTAAAAAATAAAGGCAATTTCAACATATAAATTGTTTCTTTTTGATATCTATTGGGGGGAAATAAAAGCCATTTTCTTGGCAGCCTTCCCAATCTTTGTAACCAGCGTTTGAAAGGTAGATATCTGTGATTCTGTGTGTAGTTAAATAGCATCTATTAAAATGAATGCTGCAAGGTCTGGAAGACTCATTATTTTTATGTATTTATTTACTGCATTTCATCATCTTGCCAGGAAAAAGCAGGGGGAGCAGAGAGACATTACCATTTGCTGTAAAATTTTGTCTCACAAGCCTGGAAGATTTTATTTTAAAGTTGCCCTTCTTTAACTTTGCCTCCATAATCCATGATATTGTCTCCATCTAGAAAGCCTCGGATTGCAAAGCTGGGACTTGTGGAATGTCCCACGGTGGCGAGGCTTCCACAGGGGCTCTGCTTTTGCCCTCGGCAGTGGAGCGATGGGAATTTCCCCGTCACCCTTCCAGGCTGTGGAAGTGCCAGGGTGGGGCTGACTGAGCAGCCCCCACTGCCACCCCGGAGGGGCAAACTGCATTTTCATCTCTACCAACCCTGAGTCGGGGCTTCCTGACCCCTCTGGCCAGCCGGGAAATGTGGCAGGGTTTTTTCCTTGCCTTTTGTGAAGGAAAAGTGAAGTTTCCTATTTCGCGTTGGTGGTGCCCCAGGGATCCTTCCCACCACTGCCCCGTGTGGGGCAGAGGTTGTCACCTCTCCCCTGCTCACTCCCCGAGCCCCGAGCTCTGTTCTCAGTCTTTGATCCGGCACATTGGGAGTGCCCAGCCTGGAATTAAAAAAAAAGGCTTCAGGATGACCTGACTGGGGCCTTTCAGTGCCTGAATGGAGCCAACAGGAAAGATGAGGAGAGACTCTTTATGAGGGATGGAGAGACAGGACACGGGGAACGGCTTCACACAGGGAGAGTAGGTTTAGATGTTGGGATATTTGGATATTAGCAGCAGCTGGAGCAGCTCAGAGAGGGGTTTCACCCTCTGGAGTGCCACCTCCAGTGGTGTTTGGCACAACTCGGGGCAAGGCCACGCTCACTTTACCACACTGAGCTCAGCACTCCAGAAATAAGGAGGAAATTGTCACTGCTGAAAGTTTCAGGGGACACAAAGAGTTTGGGATGCAAAGAGCAACAGAAGAGGGAAATTCTGAGTCGGGGGTGGGCTGGGTCCTTTGAAGAGGAGGGGTCCTAATGCCACCAGTTCTCTCAGACCTGCAGGAACCAGAGCGGGGCTGCTGGCGTGGACGTGGATGCCCGAGTGGAAAAGCATTCCAGCTCAAAACCGAGCTGGGGAAATGCTTTTCAGCGAGGTTTTTACAAAGCTCAGCATTTTAATTCAAAGGGAGATGCTGAGGTGAGAGGGTCAGTGCATATAAGCACTTTTAGGGGGTGAGAAGTGTAGGGTATTAAACAGCTCTTTAATCCAGGCTCAGAAGGGCCAGATCCACAGCCATGGAACAGTCAGGGAGTCACGGAGTGGGGACGTGTCCCACTGCAATAAACGCTGCGTGGCTGCCAACACAGGAGCTCTCTGAGCAGGATCCCACCTTTCTCTCAGCTGTTTTCACAGTCGGAGCCTACAGCTCAGCCAGCCCTTCTGTGAGCTGAAGCTCCCTTCAAACCCGGGAGGGTTTTCTGCCCACGGAGCTGAGATCTGTGCCCGCAAGGTGTTTCTTCCCCGGCAGCCACACACTTAAAGGCATTTAATAATGAATGGGGCTTGGAAGAGCTTTCAGGAGCGTTTCCATTCCCTGCAGAGCAGAGAGGGCATTGGAAGGAGAGACCTTCGGAAGTGACTCAACCCAGGCACGGAGTGAGTCAGGAGCGCCCTGGGAACGCGATGCAGTTCCCCATCCTCTTGCCTTGTCGGGATGCCAGGTAGCAGCTCTTCTGTTCTGCCTCCAGCTTTGGGAAGCGCTTTTTTATTTATTTTAATTTGAACTTCAGGGCTGCCGACAAAGCTCGGCCGCTGCCAAAAGAGCTTCAGCTCCGCAGTGACCACGGGGCTGCTGTGGGACAGGGGACCGAGGGGGACAGGGGACAAACCTCACAGGTGACCTGCAGTGGGTGGCCCTGTCACCCAAACACGGCCAGGAAGGTTTCTCTGCTCATCTTGCTGCCTCTCCTTGCTTGACTCAGGACTACAGAAATCAACTCCTGGGGCTCCAGCCCCTTCCCAGCTCCGTTTCCTTCCCTGGACACGCTCCAGCCCCTCAATGTCCTTCTTGTCCTGAGTGTCCCAGAGCTGTCCCCAGCACTGGAGGTGCCCCAGCAGTGCCAGCACAGGGACGGGCACTGCCCTGGGCCTGTGGCCACCGCAGGGCTGGCACAACCCAGGTGCCCTTGGCCTCCTGCCCACCTGGGCACCCCTGGGCTCATGTCCAGCCTGTCACCAGCACCTCTTGGCCACAATCCCTTGTGACCCTGGTGCCTCAGCTGTTCCCCTCCCCACTCTGAGTGCCCTGCTGTGTCCACTGGGGCAGAGGCACATCTTGGAACCCAGAAATGCTGCTGGGGACCCCCTTTATCTCCAATGGTGGGGCTTGTGCCTTCCGGGTCGAGGTCCCTGGGCTGATGCTCGTCTGTCTCTGCAGCCCTGGGAAGGAGAACCCTGGTTGCCCCTTCCTCCAGCTCGGCTCCATGGCCAGGCCCTGAGTTCCTGTCTGTCCCTGTCTGTCCCTGTCTGTCCCTGTCTGTCCCTGTCTGTCAGGGACTGGGGGCTCTCTCGGGGAGCAAATCCCATCCATTGTTGTCCTCCCTCCTGACCAGCCTGGTACTCACAGCAGATGAGAGACAAATTCCCAGCCCTGGTCCCGAGGGAGGCTGCCTTTTCCAGTGCCCACATTTCAGGGATGACTCATTTCCAGAGGCCTTTTCTGTGCCATCCATGGCGGGCAGGGACGAGGCTGTGCAAAGCCAAGTTTATCTCCAGACACCCAGATGAAGGGCCCGTGTTATCCTCACTGCACAAAGAACCGAGGCTTGGGAGGGCACGAGCAAATGTGTTGGTGCTTTCTGAGGGCTGGCTTTATGAAAGGAACGGATTTTTAGAAGACTGACCATCACACAGCACCTTTGGGCTTACAGGAAAAGCCTCAGCTGCAGCTCTGACTTTGGAGCATTGTTGGAAATTGCCTTCAGCAGAGAATGGGGCTGAATCAACACCGTCTTTTGTGTGTGAATCTCCACCCAGGGCATGGAGACGCGGCTGAGCTCCCAGGCAGCATCCTGCCCACCACCCCATCCAACCCCAGCCAGCAGCTCTTCCCTTCTCCGTGCCCAAAACTGCTCTGTGCCACCCTGAGCTGACTCCTCCCGCGGGGTGAGCTGCTCACAGCTCCAGCAGGAGCTGCCACGGGGCAGTGCTTGGCACGGGCTGGTAGCTGGATACCCCAGCTCTGCCTGCAACCCGTGAGTCCAGAATAATCGCTCTGAGTGATAGCAGAGAGCGCGTCAGTGCTCATTAGAGACAAATTGCGCTGCCTGCTGAGAGCAAAATAAAGAGGCATTTACCCAGGCTTTCTTGGAGGCTGTGTTTGCACAGAAACATCCCCTCCATGGGGCTGAAGAGCTGCTTTTAGCAGAGTCTCCAAGGATGGAGTGGGTAAATGAGGGCTGCCTGGGAAGCAGGGATGAGGATGGGGACGGGGTGGGCTCCTGTTGAAGGAGGTTGGCCTGGGGACACGCAGAGCTGGCTTTAAATACAGAGTCAGCCAAGCGTGGGGGAAAAGCTTTGCCACCAGGGGAATCTGGCTTGGGTTTTGTTTGATCCCTGCAGTAACACAGCCCCCTCGGGCTGTTTGCGTGCTGGAGTCGGGGCACTGCAGCGAGGCCATCACCCAGCAGCTCTCCCTGTCCCTCCACCTGGGCTGGCTCCCGGAGCACAACCAGCTCGGAGCCACCTTTGTGGCCAAGCCTGGTGGCAGCAGGACAGCACATCCTCGCTGTGGGTGAAGAGGGAGAGCCATCAGCAGCAGCGATCTCAGCATCTCCCCAGCCAGGCCAGGCTGTGCCTGACCTGCTGCCCCCCTTCCCGGCCCAGCCCTGAGCGCTGGGGGTGCTAATTCGTGGTTCTCACCCGCCCCTGTTATGTTGGAAGGTATTTTTCCAAGGCAGCCTGGTAGCAGCTAATTGAAGAGATCAAAGGGTTCAAGAAACGGATTTAGTCAAATGTTGGATTATCTGATTAATTGCCTTCCACTGCACGTATTTCTCCCAAGGTAAATTCAAGTTAGCACCTGTTGAAGAGCCCATTAGTCACTGTCTGGGCTCTGCTGCATTGGAATGCAAAGGCTTCCCGTGCTGGAATCCAAAGGCTCTCCATGTAAAACAGGACACTTTCTCATCGTCTCAGCTGGCAGCCAGCTCCTGCTTTGTTATTAAAAAAAAACTCTCTATGGCCAAACCACACAGCCACCACATCCCGACGTGTCCCCGAGCCTGAACAGAGAGAGTTCTGCGAGACAAGAGCCTGCCCTGCTCTCCAGGACAGCTCTGCACACAATCCCTGCATTTCATCTCACTGTGCCTTCAGAGCATTTGCTCTTCCCTGATTTCTGCCCAGAAAACCTCCCAGCAGCGCTGACGGTGAGCTCTGGGCAGAGGCAGTGGCCCGTCCCTGCGTGGGCACAGAGCCTGGGGGACGCAGCAGGGCAGGGGTCCTGCAGGGTCAGCCGGGAGTGGGGAAGGGCACGGAGACATCCAAGGCAGCACAAAACCACGGGAAAGGCACCTCCTGCCCTTCTGCCAGCCTGCTTCCCTCCCCCTCTGCTCTCCTTGCAGAGCCACATCCCTGCCCAGGAGTGTCCAGTCAGGGAAGGATTGGGCAGGCTGTCCCTTGTCCTCTGTCCTGCAGCACGGCAGCCAGGGCGGGGCTGGGGAGAGCCCTGCTGCGAGCAGGGGGTCACTGGGCATCGCGGGGGTTTGTAGGGGGCGGTGGCAGGGCCGTTTGGGGGTTTGTGTCCCCTGCAGAAGCCAGGACACTCTGGAGGGTGCTCTGGGGGTGGTGACTGCTCTGCCCCACGCTCAGCCCCACCGAGAACGGCAGTGACAACCTCGGGGAGCTGTGGGACACCGGAGCAAACCCAGAGCAGCTGTTCTTGAAGGTGGTGAGCGCGGGCAAGATGCCACTCACATCTCACCTGGGTTTTTTCAGTGCCAGTCGTGCTCCCGGCGCTCTCGCAGAGAGCTCTGGCAGGGCTCTGCAGCTGTCGCAGCCCTGACCAAAGCTGATCCCAAAAGTCCCAGCAGTGACCTGGATTTAGGGGTCAGAGCAGCACCGTGACTCAGCAGCAGGGACGCCAACCCTGCTGAGATGTTCCAGCAGAGGAGAGGCCCGGGGCAGGGAGGTGACTCCAGCCCCTGGGGATGACGGGCTGAGGCCATCCACTCACATTAGAGGGATGATAAAGAGAGAGCCAGTGCAAAAAAAGAGCCATAAAAATGATTTGAGGGTGGAAGAGAACACTTTGAAGTGAAGGATTTAAAACCTCAACCTGTTTAGCTAATTGAGGAGACACTTGAAAGACAATGTGCTCACAACACGGAGCGGCTTAGCGTGGAAAAACACCAAGTTCTGAAAGGCTCCTCAATAAACTGGGGAAAGCAACAGGAGCAGGGGCTGGGAGATGAAGCCAGGCATATTCAGAGTGGGAAAAAACGTGCAGATCTTTCCCAGGAAGGATGAGACAGGAACAAGCACTTACAGAAATAATAAACTCTCTCACTCTTAATTATTTAAAGATGTCTCTTTTGTACAAGTTGTGTCCTTGGTCCAGCATGGTTCCACCCACCACTCTGCTCCCTGGAGCAGCCCCAGAGCGCTGCCAGAGCATCCTCAGATCCCCAGCAGGTCTTGCAGAGAATTGTTCGTGCTTCAACTCCAGCTGACCCCCCGCGTGCTCTGGGATTCCCTTCCCACCTTGTTCTGGCCACTCTTTCCAAGGGGACGATGATTTTCTGTGGAATCTAAAATATTGTGTAACAAAGTGTTCATGCAGCAACGACCTGGGGAAGCACCAAAACCCTCTCTAGAGCTTTGCACATGGTCTGCACCCATTTCCTGCCAGCTCTGCACCTCCCAGTGAGCCGGGCCCTCCTCTGGACCCGCCAGCCAGCACACGTCCTGCTCCTTCCCAGTACAAATGGGGCTGGGGAAGATCCCTCGGCGAGCTTCCCTTTTCCTCGTGTCTTGCTGACCCACCTCCCTGAAATCCAGGTTTAACCAGCAGAACAATTTTCCAGCAAGACTGAAAGCATTTGCTCGCTGGCTTGCTTGAAGATGGATGTGGGCAATGGGCTGCCTCAGGCTGTTCTCTTTTCCAGGGAAGAACCGGATGCATCTCGATTTCCCAGTGCAACCCTTTTGGGCTGCCATGATGTCTTTGAGATCATACATTATTAAAACAATTATAAATATTTCTTATGCATGTACCGCCTATAGCACAAGGGAGAGCTGGGAGGGTGCAGCACGGATTTGAGGCTGGGGGCACAGGGAGTGTTTGGAGGAGCCCTGGCAGCTGTCCTGCTCTGATCAGCTCACCACAGGGCCGTGGATGAACCTGCAAAGGGGATGGCCATGGGGCGGGAAGCTCTCCCTGACAGCAATCCCAGCCTATTCTTCAGACCCAGCCTGAAGTTAAACCACTGTGTGCACGTGGAGGGTGAAGAGACGGCTCCTGACAAAGCAGTTCTCATCCCGTGTCGGTGTTAATAGAGGTGTTTTATTGTTATCTGCACCAATTACTCCATCCCCTGCCTCCTGGCTCTGCTCCCGATGCAGAGGTCATCTCGAGCCGAGCGGATCGCACTGGCAGCCCCAAGGCTCCCGGATTTGCAGAGATGCCTGTCCCCACACGGGGCAGCGAGGCTGACCCTGGGCTCTGGCCACGCTGCCACTTGCCACGGGCCCCTGTCCCTCCTGTCCCTCCTGTCCCACCAGCCCAGCCCAGCAGCAGCCCAGATGTCCCCACCCCAAAGCAGCTGGGGACAAAGGGCTCCCAGGAGGTGACGGCTGAGGAAGGTGGCCTGGGTGATGCAAACAGGGGCCGGAGAGGGACCTGTGGGCAGGCAAAGCTGGCAGCTGGGCTTGCTGAACACCAGCCCAAGCCGGCCGCTCTGGGATCTCCGAGTGGAGACACCACCGGTTCCCTAATTAGCCCCAAAAGCACCTTCCTGAGGAGTGGATTCACCCCTGGGCTGCAGCAGGGGGGGCAGAGCACTGAGGGGAGCACTCACAGCCCCGACGGGCTCTGTCTCCGGGTGGGGTTTGTCTCTGGAAGCCGCCCCGTGATGATGACTTATCTCAAAGATAAGGAGCAGAAGGAAGACAATCTCTCAGCTCTCCCTGTGCCTGGGGATGGGGAGCTCTCAGCCCTGCTCTGAGCCATCAGCCGAACACAGCAGCCCCGGAGCAGGGCTGGGCTCTCGGGAATCCCAGCACAAAGGAGCTGTTCCCCGCTCCGTGCTGAGCTCTGCACATCCCTGTCCAGCCCTGGTGGATGTGCTGGCAGCCCCAGCCGGATCCCCTCCCGGGAGGGCACAGCAGGCCACGACCCCCGGGTGAGTCCTTCCTCCCAGGGTCTGCCAGGCAGCCGTCCCCACCCACTCCCTCTGCTTTCGCCAAAGGAAAGTTTTATTTCCTTTATAGTTTTATGTATTTTACTTATAATTAGCATATTATGCATTATTAAATGAAACGCCTCCCCTGGACTAAGCCCATGGTGCAGTTACCTTTGTCAGCCCAACCTGGAACTGCATCATTTGTTTGTTTGACAAGACCCAAGCCCTACAACGCCTCAAAATCTGGCAGCAGTTGCCTCGCTGGCCTTTAATCCAGCACTGGAGGGGCTCCACGTGGCCTTTCACTCATGTTCTCCTCTAAGAACCTCATCCAGTTTGGCCATCCCATGTGGCCTTTCCATCTGGGGGCTGTGGGAACTCCCAGCTCCCTGGGAGCCATGGGCACACCAGCAGTGAGCCCAGGAGGTGCCACCACCCTTCTCTGGCTGCAGAGGGAGGGATTCCTTCCCCTCCTTCAGGGAACAGAGGATAAAGTCTCCCAACATGCAAAGCTCACCTCAGAACCACGGGACTCTGGTGTCCCTCTGTCCAAAGCAGGGATCAGAGCTGAGCACGTGCCACGGTGGGACCTGGCCCACTGGGAAGGGATCCCAGGACTGTAATTTTGCCTGTTACAGGCTCTCTCCCACTGTTTTCAGCTTCCCTTAGCAATTTCCCACATCTTCCAGCTCTGCTTTGTGAAGAATCCTTTTTTCCCTTTGCAGTTGTTCTCCATTCAGCTTTATTTGCAGTTGCCAGCACCATCCACCCTCCAGGCTTTTAGTCAGAACTGCCTCTCTGCTTGTGGCTCTTTTACCTCCCAGTACCTTTCTTTAGAGAATGTTTCACTTTTGTTCATTTTCGTTTCCCCCTCTACAATTTTCTCTTCCCAATTATCATTAACTTGGAGAACTCGGTCCTTTTGAAGAGCAGATAATTAATTTCCAGCCCTGACATCTTTCTCCACTGTAATCAGATCCACATCCTCATTCCCTTGTGCCCTGTGTGCTGCCTTTTGTGCTGGGAAGTGAGGGCTGATCCTCTCCTCTCCTCTCCTCTCCTCTCCTCTCCTCTCCTTATACAATAAAGAGGAAGAAAAAGATCCCAATAAAAAAGAACAATCTAGTGCAGAGTGGGTATCAATAGCCAAAAATATTCTTCATTTTATACGNCTCCTCTCCGCTCCTCTCCCTAATCAAAATGAATGTTTTAGGAGTTTCCTAGAGGAGAACCCAGAAGTTTGCACACATGAGGGGGTTTCAAGGCCTTTGGACAAGGCATTTCCAGCCTCAAACCCCCCTCTGCACTAACAGGAGCACCAGCACTCCAATTAGAGGGGCTGCTTATAACTCCACAAACGTCTTGTACAGCCTGAAAGCTTTTTAAATGAGGCTCACAGCCACGAACAAGGTAAATACATTTGTAGATTTGTTTGGGCAATTACAGTCATTTAAAAAACAATGCATAATAACAGACATGAATCTAATAAGCCATTGCTAATTAAATGTATTAATGCCACGTTATAAAATGAATGCATCTTGCTGATGTGTTACAGCCACTTTTGTGCTGTAAATACTTGAGCAGTGACAAGGGCAGAATTTGCATCCCTGGGCATTGCCAGTGCCCAGGAATAGCTGCAATTAATTTGCCCCAGTGGAGCCAATCTCCTGCCACCCACCAGGCTCTCCTTTCATGTGCCTACTCCACATTTCCCTCTGCTCTGTGAGCAACAGTTGCAGCAAAATGGAGCTGGTTAACCCCAAAATTTGGGACACCATTACAAAGCATTTGTCAAGACTCTACTTTGAACTCTGCTCTTCTGCCAATTATAATTTGCAGCAGGTACAACATTCCCAGGCTGTGGAAAAGCCATTTCTCTGTCCTGGGAGAGTTCAGTCAATTTTACCTGACATTAAGTGCTCAGTAGCACAATTTTCCTTCTCTCGCTTTCATCTCTTTGGAAAATGTGGCCAGTCTGGAGTTCACCAATTGACCACAGACCTTTTGAGGAGTCAGGCCCAGAGCAGCCCCAGGGATGCAGAGAAAGGCTGAGAGCCAGGCTGGCATCCCCTGGGCATCCAGAAACACCGACCTGCTTGTTCCAAACTTTGTTTGCTGGGCTTGGCCAGCGCTGGGGCAGGTGAAGGAGGGGTTGGGGTTCAGCTCTGGGGTTGGAGCTCCGTGGTGAGGGTGGGGTGAAGGAGTGGGGTGGGGATGGAGGGGGCAGAGAGCAGCCTGGACAAGGGCCTGGTGAGACTTGTTCCAGTGAGGGAAAAGTCACTTCCCAGGGTCTCCAGCTTTGTGTAAAAGTGAGCAACCACATGTTCCCTGTTGTCAAACTGCCCGAAAATCACAGAAATCAGAGACTGGCTTGGGTTGGAAGGGACCTTAAAGCCCCTCCAGTGCCACCCCTGCCATGGCAGGGACACCTCCCACTGTCCCAGGCTGCTCCCAGCCCCAATGTCCAGCCTGGCCTTGGGCACTGCCAGGGATCCAGGGGCAGCCACAGCTGCTCTGGGCACCCTGTGCCAGGGCCTGCCCACCCTCACAGGGAACAATTCCTTCCCAATATCCCACCCAGCCCTGCCCTCTGGCAGTTTGGAGCCATTCCCTGTGTCCTGTCCCTGTGTAAATCGTCTCTCTCCATCTTTCCTGTAGCTCTTTCAGGTCCTGCAAGGCCACACTGAGGTCCCCCCAAAGCTTCTCCTCCCCAGCTGAACACCCCCAGCTCTCCCAGCCTCTCCTCCCAGCAGAGCTGCTCCATCCCTCTGCCCATCCTGGAGCCTCCTCTGGGCTCTCCCCAGCAGCTCCAGGTCCCTCCCGTGCTGGGACCCTCCAGCCCAGCCCAGGGGAGCAGAGGAAGGTGCACATGGCCGTGCCAAGCGGGCAGCTGTCTCCAAGAGCTCGTGGACAGGAAACGTTGACCTTTGACTAATGAATCACTGCTAATGAAAATCCTGTCCAGCTGGATTTAATTGCCTGGTTTGGGCAGATATGGCTGGAAAATCTCATGCCTGTCAGATTTTTTTTTCCACCCCCTAAAGCATCAAATTATTCACTGTCCTCTTGGAGCATTTTGCAGCCAAGTCTTTCCTGTGATGATTTTCAAAGGATGAAGAATGAGCACCCTGGTGACATTTCTAGTATCTATAAATATCTCCCCACTACCCTGCCTGCCCAACTGGTGAATTATGCAGGCAGATATATATAATAAAACAATCGGATCCATTTTGTTGTCAACAGACCATTCTTCTTCAGCTGACAAGAGAACAGCCCAGGCTGTGGCTCTGGAAAGAGCAGGCAGTGCCTGGGGAATTGCTGAGCTTCTCCTTCCCTGTGTGTACAGGGGCATCTTGGAGGGCAACACTGAGCAGGGAGAGGCCCTGGTTTGCTGCAGAAAGGAGGAAAGGTTTGAAAGAGAAGAAGAATGAAGTTTAGGACAGTAAAAGTCTCCAGAATGGCAGGAATTCACACGTCCAGAGCGCTGAGAATCACATGGAATCACACAGAGGATCATTGAGGCTGGAAAAGATCTCAAAGACCATCAAGTCCAACCTGTGCCCCATCCCCACCTTGTCCCCAGAGCACTGAGTGTCACCCCCAGGCCTTCCTGGGACACCTCCAGGGATGGGCACTCCAAACCTCCCTGGGCAGCCCCTGCCAAGGCCTGAGCACCCTTTCCATGGGGAAATTCCTGCTGCTGCCCACCCTGAGCCTCCCCTGGCCCAGCCCGAGGCCGTTCCCTCTGCTCCTGTCCCTGTTCCCTGGGAGCAGAGCCCGACCCCCCCGGCTGCCTTCTCCTGTCAGGGATTGTGCAGAGCCACAAGGACCCCCTGGTAAAAGAAGCCTTGAAGCCATCCCAGTGAAGGACTAATCCAGCATGATGGATTATCTGGAGCACTTGCTTCTGGTCCTTCTCTTTTGTGTTTAATTCAGCCGTGCTCTGTTTATGCATCTAAACCTCTGGCATGGTGAAATACAGGGGGAATTTAATGTGCCCAACTTTGCAAAGCTGTGGGAAGCGACCAGTTTACACTTCCTATCTAATTGGCAGGTTTTAATTTAAATTGGGAGGGATTTAATTTAATAGCAAAGCTTTCCCCAGCTAACAGACCTCTTCTAGCAGGTACTCATTATGTGGGATACTCTACAGACTCTCTTACCTCATTTATGGGTTAGAGGCAATTTAAAAGAGCTAGCTTAAGGCAGCTCTCTGCCTTCCGTTAGATGTTTGCAGATGTCTTTTGCTAAGCCATAACTAGCTCCTTCATCATTAATTTTTTTGGGGCTGTGCCTTGGAGACACTGCCTGGCAATTAAACAAAGTTCTTGCCAGAGAGTTTTCCCTCCTTACCTTCATCCAGAAGTTCGTCGTTCTCCAGGGCTGCAAGGACAAGGACTTTGGATGTTCTCACCCCTGCAGGAAGAGCTGCTGTGCTGCTCAGGGCAGGGGAGCTCCTGGGGATCTCCTGCAAAGCCCGAGGACCTCACCCTCCTGGATGACTCTCAGTGGGAGCAAAGCTGATGCCCTGGACTGGCAGAGAGTTGAGCACATCTTCAGCCAAGTGCCGAGGCCACCCTAAAACCGCTCGGTCTGGGACAAGCCCTGAGAAACCAAACCCTGCCCACAGAAATGCTGTCCTGGTTTAACCCCTGCAGCAGCCAAGCCCCCACGGCAGTGGGCCAGGGTGGGAGGGTTTGGGGGTGCTGGCAGCACTGAACCAAACCCTCTGCTCCCCTGGCACCTTCCCCTCCCTCCTGCCAGGCGCCCTGGTGACGCTCCCTGGGACCTGCCACCAGCTCAGCGGTGGCAGCGAAGCCCCAGGGGAAAACCCAGGGCTGCTCGGTGGTGAGGGCTGGGAGGATGAGGAGAGGGACAGCAGATGTTGGACAGAGGCAGGGCCTGTGGGTGCCTGCAAGCACGGAGAGCTTTCCCCAGGAAAAGCCCCATTTCCCCAGGAAAAGCCCCGTTTCCCCAGGAAATGCCCCGTTCCCCCAGGAAAAGCCCCATTTTCCCAGGAAAAGCCCCGTTTCCCCCAGGAAAAAGCCCCGTTTTCCCAGGAAAAGCCCTGTTTCCCCAGGAAAAGCCCCATTTTCCCAGGAAAAGCCCCGTTTTCCCAGGAAAAGCCCCGTTCCCCCAGGAACCAGCCCGGCCCCTGCCAATGCCCAGCTCCGAGTGCTCGGGGATGCTCCTTGAGATTTCACTCACACAACGCCCACCCTGCTCCCCCTCGGGGCTCCCTGCACCAGGAACTCTTCACTTTCACTCCTCCCCTGCTCCAGCGGGAATTAAACTCCCAAAGACCCGCACAGGTTTGTTCCTCCCGCCTGACCCCTGTGCTCTCCCCACCGTGAGCAAACGTGCAGCTTCCAGAGGCTGTTCCAGGAACAATTACTTTTATTAGTAAATATCTATCATCATGACATATTCCTCTTAAATAATCCCTGTGCTGTACTTTCACTGCCGATTCCATTAAGCACATTGGATATTAACACCATTTTCAGTGTTTCTAAGATTTACAGGAGAGTTAGCAAGACACAGCTTATAAACACAACATCTGCTCCCCTCCCAGCTTCCAACATTACACACACGACAAAGAAACACCCACGGAGAGAAAAGAATAAATTCTGGAGAATTTCACAAGTCATTAGACTATTTAAGTGTTTTGGAGAAGGCCGCTGATTTTAAAACTACTTTGGATCATGAGGAGAAATAAAAATTAGATTTAGGTTTAGCACTCTCTGGGTGTGGTACATCAGGCTCTGGGCTGGGATCTTCCAGTGCCGCAATGTGAGAAGTACAGGACATTGACTGACAGCAGCCAGGACCTGGGCCAGGTGTCCCTCTGCGCCTCTGTCACCTCCTCGCAGGCCCGATCTGGGTCACAACCCCAGGACTCAGAGACAGTCCTGGGTACGGGGCTTGGGAATGCATCAGAGAGATGGAATTGGGTTAATCTCAGCATTTAAGTGTTTAAGTTGTGTGCCAAAGGCATGGTGAGGGATCTGCAGACCAGGGGCCGTGCTGGCGCCTCAGCTCTGCAGCAGCAAGGCCACGCCTGCGAGCACCCACTTGGAAGGGTTTTCCTTCGTTTTGAGGTTGAAAGTCCACACGTAGGTTGGCCCTCTCTGGCGTGTTTTGTACAGAGGACAGGGGTAGGTGCCCCGGGTGTCCTGTTTGTCAGCGGGAATGGCCCTGATGAACACCACAGGCATGGCCGGGGTCAGCTCCTGGAGCCTGGCGTCCGCGATTGTCCCGGCCTGCAGGGGAGAGGAGACAAGGCTGGGTCAGATTTCCAGGGTGTCCATCGGCTGCTCCCTGAGGTACCCGAGGCCCCGGGATCTTTCTCCAAGCTGCTCCCACTGGGGAGGTGCAAACAGGGGCTGGAGGAGTCGCCTTGAGAAAGGAGGGTCTGGATCCCACCCCTCCCTGCCTCACCACGATCTAGACCATCTCAAGGGTTCAGCTGCCTGCACTCCCAGCAGATGCTCAAACCCTCACATCCAAGTGGGAACAGAGTCCCTGGCCCTGTCCAGCCACTTTATGAACAAAGTTTCACTTCTCTTGTCCCGGTTTCTACTGGGGTGCAGCTTGAGGCCATTTGTTCTATTGCCAGGGAACAGGGAGAGGACAAGAGGGAACGGCCCAAGCTGTGCCAGGGGAGGCTCAGGGTGGACATCAGGAGGAAATTCTTCACTGAAAGGGTGATTAAACATTGGCAGGGGCTGCCCAGGGACGTTTGGAGTGCCCATCCCTGGAGGTGTCCAAGGAATTCCTGGAGGTGGCACTCAGAGCTCTGGGCTGGGGACAAGGTGGGGATTGGGCATGGATTGGACTCGATGGGCTGGGAGATCTTTTCCAACCTCAGTGATCCTGGGATTACTCTCATGCAGCTCTTTCTCAGAGTTTTGCCAGACCAGAATCACCTCGTGGGAGGTGTTGCTTGTGGTGGGAGGGAGGGGGGACACCTGAACCGCTGGGATGGAGAACAACCCTCACTTGAGAAGAGCCTGGAAGGTCCCACCACAACGTGAGCACGACCTGGGACAGCCCTGTCTGGGCACCGAATGCACACGGGGCTTGTGTGGCCCCAAAAGGCACCACAGACCTGTTCCCACTCTCATGGATGCAACTAAGAGGATTCAAAAGGACTTTCCTGTAAAATATCTCCATTAAATATCAAGTGCCCGCTATCCTCCTCCAAGCAATGCCCTGCCCAGCAGGCTGCCCAACACAGGAGAGGGACAGAACCCTGCCAGGACAAGAAATCAAGTTTGTTCCTCTAATTGGGGTCTCTCTGGCATTTTTCCTCTCTCTTCCTGACAATAAAATGCCCTGCACATCAATCTGTTCCCAGGGAGAATTGCCTAATGGAGGCTAGAGAGACCAAATGAAAACAAATAGGGAAATGGAAACAAAACTTTTCAGTGCTAAAGAAACTGCCTCTCACTGCAGCTGAGCTTCACATATCATCATTATTCCAAATGCTCTCGGATCAGAGTTGTGGGGTGAGATTCAGCCTCTCTAGCAGTTTATTCAGTTCTGCAAATGAGCAAAGAAAAATCATCCCTCTTGCCACACACCTTGGTTTAATTGCACTAATGCCATCTGTTATACTCAGCTATGATAAATCCAACCCTCATTTAGGATTTTATATTTCCAACGTGCTGAACAAACATTAAATAATTTGTATAATACCTTGCAAAGTAGCTATTTATGAAACATTATTATGCACTCTTCTTAAATCCACACCTTTCATTTCTGAGACTAGGTTTTGATCAGGTCTTTTTCCCTTTTTTTTTTTTTTCTGCTGAGAATACTTCAAATGAAATTTCCAAGAGATATTCTACCTGTTTCTGGGTTAACAAGAGCTGAAATCTTCCCGAGGTACCTCTGTGGAAGATACCATTTTGTTATGTCTGGGCTGATTCTCATTAGCATTTTTTATCGCTCTCATCATCAGAAATTAATTCTGCTCTGAAAGCGATTCCTCCTGACTACCAGCACAGCACTCCTGGTGAAAAGCCACCGTTCTGTGCCTGGAGAGCTCAGATCCTAAAGGATCCTCCAGTTCTGCTTGTCCTGGATTCCCAGCAGGCGACTGAGAATGGGCTGAGGGCACAAAGAGCTGCCACAAACCAGGGGTGGGGACAGGTGGGGACAGGTGGCCCCAAACCCAGGCCCTGTGACCCTCAGGGTCACAGCACCCTCTGCTCTCAGAGGTGGTCCCAGCACAGGTTCCTCACCCCACAGCCCCTTGGGGGTCGGCTGGGCCAGGGACCCCCAGCATGGCCTGGCTGCCTTTGGGATGGAGGCAGCTGTGGGCAGGGAGGGGCACACGGAGCCAGCAGGGATCACTCCGAGGTGCTCCTGGAGTGGGGTTCAGTGCCTTCAGCTGGACAAGGGGAAGGAGAAAATCTCCTCCCTGGGAGGGTGTGAGGCCCTGGCAGCTCTGGCTGCCCCTGGATCCCTGGCAGTGCCCAGGGCCAGGCTGGATGGGGCTGGGAGCAGCCTGGGACAGTGGGAGGTGTCCCTGCCATGGTGGGGTGGGATGAGTTGATCTTTAGGGTCCCTTCCAGCCCATCCAGTCTGGGATTCTGTGGTTCCACGCCAGGGGCTGTGCTGCCCACAGCTCCAAAGCTCCGTGGAGCTCCCACGGGGTAAAACCCACCCCTGCCCTTCTCCCACCCCGCTCCAACCCCCTTGGGGAGGGGCAGGGCACACTCTTGGCATCAAACTCTCCATTTCTGGGAGCAAGAAAGCCCAGAATCAGTCAGCAGCTTGAGATAAAATGTCCCAAAGCATCCCCAGCCACGGCATCCTTCTGACTGTCACCGAGTCCCAGTGACTTGGACAGGGCTGCAGCAAGAGATCATTTGCACCCAAAATAATCTGCTTAGTTTCATTTCATGTAATAGCTGCCTGCTGTTTTGTAATGAATGTTTTATAAATTTAAGACACCCAAGGGCAAACATAAATGTTTAAATAAATAGAAAAATGTGAGTAGCAGAACACAGAAGGACTCTTTCCTTTTTTGGAGGCACAACCTAAATGTGAAATACTCTTTTAAAAGTGGAGGTGTTCCCCAGAGGAATTATCCTAAACGTGGCCTGCCATGTTTATCAGAGGATTAATTTGGAAGGAGTACACAACCCAAAAGAGCTGTGCACCTGTTTTAAAAGTCCTGCATCCATTAATGCACACTGATACTCACTGGATTATAGGTAAAATGAATAGTTCCACTAGGTGGAAATGATATTTCAGTGTGAGCAGCAACCCATGAAAATATCCTTTTCCTTTCTGAAATAAATTGAAGCATGATACCCAGAGATTATGAATGGCTCCATAAACATAATTGCTCAGTATCTTTCAATCACAAGGAAAATGTAATCAGAAAAACACATTTACTGGAGTTGGGATGATCTCTGAAGACAAATCCCATTGCTGGATGCAATCACCCACCCAATCATCCAGTTATTGGAGGGAGGCAGAGGGGAGAAGCCAAGTTATTTCCCAAAGACTTCTGGCTTTGCACCACCAAAACCTCCCACTCTTCACTTCCAGCACTGACTGGAGCTGGATAAAACCTGGGCAGCACTCATGTTCTCGTCATGGTGGCAAAGAAAACATAGCAGCAGGCACTGGAATGTTCTTAAATGGAGTATTTGGTATGCAAGATGGGGAAGCTTTTAAAACACTCTCTGTTCTGGTGTGTCCAGCTGATTTCTGTCAGGTCTTCAGGGCAGCAAAAATCCAGTGCTCCCTGCGGTGGGGGCTGTGATGTCCCAGGGGTTGTGTGTGGCAGCCACACCCGAGGCTTGGAGAAGGTGATGCCTTTCCCCGGTCTTAAAATAAAGAGCCAAACACAATTAGGAGGGAAAAAGGGTTTTTCCCCTGGGTATTTATTGCAGCCCCTCAGGTGCAGCCCAGCCAGGGGCAGTGCCCCAGAGCACACGGAATGCACACCCACGGGCACTCGGGATCACATCCTGGGCCTCACAAATGAGCACATCCAGCAAAGATTCCCCAGGGAGAGGCTCCAGGGAACCCCAGGAACCTTCCCCTGGCTGGGCCCAGCTCAGGGTACAGGATGTGTTCTGGAGAGGCCCTTGGTGCCTGGGGCTCTCTGACCCCTCACTGCCAGCCTGCCAAGGGCTGCGGGCTCTGGGCTTCACAAAATATTAGGTCTAAGAATGTGGGCTAGAAGCACTAAGAATATAGAAAAAGTATAGAAAAGGGGTATAGAAGAAAAGGCAAAAAGTCATCGTGGCATCAAAGGGAACAGCCAGGGAACTGTGTGGCCAGAGCTGGGAGATGGACAGGTCCCTGTTCTGCTGCTGTGACTTGTGCTGTGAGCAGAGATGTGACTGACCCACGTGAGATCCTCTCTGCAACCTTCCAGCAGAGCCTTTGCCAATGTTCCCGGCTGCCTGTGGCTTCCCAGACACAATTCAGGCCATTCCCAGGGCGAAAAACAGCCTGGAGCTTTGAACTCCCCAAGGATATGTGATGAAATGGCATCCATCCAACAGGTCACAGCTTTCCCTAGTTTCCTATCCTTCATGGAAAACCATTGCAGACAGGGAGAGGATAAATAAGTGCAGTGTTAGATCAGAATTGTGAGGTCAGGCTGGGGTTTGGAGTGCGACAGGCAGGGCCTCGCTGCTCAGCACCCACCACCACACCCCACAGCACTTAAACCAAAGCTGGCCGAGAGCCTGAAGAGCTGGGGCTGGCTACAGAGCTGGTTTTGGCATGGAAACCTCTTCTTGTGAGGGGGTAAACTCGACACAGATATGGAAGTTCTGGGTGACCCACTTTGAGGAGCGTTGGCTCTCTCACAGATCAGCAGCAGCAGAGCACGAGCTGCCCACAGGAAGAGCTGCACAAAGCCCTGTCCCTGAATCCCCACACACAGCACAAACTGGGAGTCCCAGTGCAAACTGGGAGGCACAGCACAGACTGGGAGACACAGCACGAACTGGGAGACACAGCACGAACTGGGAGTCCCAGCACAAACTGGGAGTCCCAGCACAAACTGGGACTCACAAACTGAGTCCCAGCACAAACTGGGAGCCATGGCACCACAGCCCAGGCGGCTCAGAGGTCCGAGCCCTCGGGGAATGGTGGGCCCAAAGGCTCTCATCCTGCACTGTGCTCCTGACAGCTGGGACCTGTCCCAGGGACTGGCAGGGAGACCTCCGTGCAGCTTGATCCAAGGGGTGGCTACAGGACGTGACCCATGGCTGGTCACAGCCCCCAGCCAGGCCGAAGGCATCCTGCAGCAGCGGGCAGTGCAGGGACAGTGCTCGGGTCTGGCACACCCAGCTCCGAGCGTGGCCACTCCTGCCTCCCACTGCTGCCAAACGGGCAGCTGAGTGACCCCACACAGGCTGCCAGGTCACTTCTGGAGGCAGCAGTGGAACCGTGTGAAGGTGTGGGGACAACGCAGCCCTGAGAGGACCCCGAGTTTTGTGTCTGTAGCAGCACCTGGAGTACTGACTGAACCCCGAGGATGAGATTCCCCTCGGACAAACGGGATGGTCAGCCCAGGCTGACCACCCTGACCCTCCTGCACAGCCTTGGGACAGACAGCTCCAAGGGGTGGTTCCCCTGGCACCTTGGACACCCTGACCCTCCTGCACAGCCTTGGGACAGACAGCTCCAAGGGGTGGTTCCCCTGGCACCTTGGACACCCTGACCCTCCTGCACAGCCTTGGGACAGACAGCTCCAAGGGCTGGTTCCCCTGGCACTCAGGCTGCACAGGACTGGCGCACACCTCCCATTCCTCATTCCCAAAGAGCTCAGCTGACTATTTCAGATCTCCTGCTCCCTGGAACACCCACCAAGCCAGAAGGACACACCACCCGTGGGTCCTCTCTCGACCCTCGAGCCTTGCAGAGCTCACCTGAGCGTCCCAGCGCGCTCCCTCCATGAACAGCCCATGCACGTAGGCCCCTTCCCGAGGAGCACTGGCAAAATCCTCTCTGCTCTTCTTTGTCACATCACACTGCAGCGTCATCTTGTCCAGAGGCCACTTGTTCTTGCGGGCCGTGGTCTGCATGATGGCTGTCAGGATGGACTGGGGGTTGAAGAACCCTCCAAGCCACAGCGTGGAGGGTAAGGAGAAGTCCCTGGTCCAGGCCTCGAGCTCGTTGATGCGAGCCAGGAGATCAGCAAACCACGAGCCCAGGCTGGCCGTGGAGGGGTAAGATCTCTTCACCCAGGACTCGGGCACCGTGTCCAAGAAGAGGGAGTTCTGCAGGTTCTCCATGTCGCTGGTCATGGTCAGCTCCCCCTGGTGAGAAAGGGCACAGTCAGCTCTGACAAGTGCCCAGCAGAGCCTGCTTGGAAGCAGAGCTGGGCCAGGACACTGATGCCTTTTTCTGGTCTTAAAATGAAGAGCCAAACACGGTTAGAGGGGAAAAAGGTTTTATTCCCTGGGTATTTATTGCAGCCCCTCAGGTGCAGCCCAGCCAGGGGCAATGCCCCAGAGCACACGGAATGCCACCCACGGGCACTCGGGATCACATCCTGGGCCTCACAAATGAGCACATCCAGCAAAGATTCCCCAGGGAGAGGCTCCAGGGAACCCCCGCCCCAGGACCCTTCCCCTGGCTGGGCCCAGCTCAGGGTACAGGATGTGTTCTGGAGAGGCCCTTGGTGTCTGGGGCTCTCTGACCATGAACTACGAGGCTTCCAAGATGTTCAGTCTCTTGGCTTCACAAAATATTAGGTCTAAGAATGTGGGTTAGAAGCACTGAGAATATAGAAAAAGTATAGAAAAGGGGTATAGAAGAAAAGGCAAAAAATCATCATGGCATCAACACGAGGAGGAGCCCAGCACCCCTCACAGTCAGTGCTGGCCACGTACTGGCAGTGACTTCACGAGTTTGGGGTTTTCCTGCACACTTCCTATTGCATATTCCTGCATCCTCATCCTCCCTGCTGTAAAAATGCTACTGGCAGGAAAAGCTGTGTAACAGTGACAGTAACAGGGCTGTCCCTCAGTTGTCCCAGTGGTTTTTTCTGTTTTCTCTCATGGACTGGCAGATTTTCAGGGGTGTAAAGCTGTTCTCACTCACTGCCGGGGCAGGATACTGGAATCTCTAATGATCTACTCTAAAACTGTCCAAATATTTGTTATGTCAAGTCCTATCCCCTTCTCTCCTCCACTTCCCCTCACTCCCCCCTCCTTTACTGCTTTGCAGTGCAAGATTTCCTTTTTGACTTCACGTGTTGTCTGCAAATGTAATCACAGCTCCTTCCACAGCAGGGAAACACACAACAAAGTAAGATATGATTCAGCCAAGTGAGATAAAGAGAGAGGTTTGGCTTTTCCTTTGTGCAGCAATTAATTAGTTTTAAAGCTTTTAGAAACCTGTATCTGTTCTGCCAGAAGAGCTGAATTCCAGGATATTCCGCTGAAATGGAACACCGGGACAGGTTTTCCACAGAGGCTGTGGAGTCTCCGTTCTCAGAAATGTTCAAAACCCACCGGGGCATGGTCCTGAACAGCCTGCTCTGCCTGTCCCTGCTTGGGGTGGGGCTGGACCAATGTCCTGAGCAGTTCATCCGGGATTCTGGCTCACTCGAGCCGAGCAGGATGCGGAGAGAAAGCCTGCAGACACCAGCTCAGCTTCCCTGGTATGGAACGATCTCCACAAGTGAAATCTCTGCAGCTCCGTGCTCAGCTGGAGGGGTACAGCACCCCCCAGCACTTTGGAGACCCACAGATAATGTCGATCACTGCTCTCCATTATAAACACTTCCTTTTGTTCCCTTATCACTTTGCCAAAATTTATCTGATTTACAGTTTCTCTTTGCCTCGGGCTGAGTGTTTTTGGAAAGATTAACTGAAATCAGTTGAGCCATTTCTGAGAACAAGGGTGAGGGAATTGGGTCAGTCTATTCACATTAAAAGATTCCAACTGTTCTTTCACAGGACTTCAGTGCCTCCAGCCATGAGGTCAGCAGAGGTGCCCTTTGCTGGGACCACAAAAATCAGTGAAGCTTTAGCAAAAGTTGAAATCTTCTAAAAGCAGCCCCCAGGGTTGTTTGGCCGTGCTTGTCAGAGCCCTGCAGTTCGAGATCCGAGCAGTTTGCTCCCGTGCTGACCGTGCCCTGTGGGGCACACAGAGCTGCAGGACAGATCCCAGCTGGATCCCAGCCCGAGCAGGGAGAGCAGGAACGGGCCCGGGGTGAGGCCCAGTGCCTCCAGCACCAGCGAGGGGAAACGGGCTCACTGCAGAGGGATCAACGCTCAGAACCACAGAATCGTGGGATGGCGAAGCTGCAAAAAGACCTTTAACATCACCAGCTCCAGTCATATAATTGTGACTTGGACAATGTGTGGCAATTGCATTTAATGTGGGGAAGGATGTGCTGTTTAATATTGGTCAGGGAACGAGGGGATGAACAGTGTGCAAATAAACCACAAACAAAGTCAGCCAGAGGAACCAGTGACACAGGGTGCAAAGCTCTCCCCAAAGCCTGCCACAAATCACAGCAGGGAAGGAGATGGGATCTGCAGAAAAGGCTCCTCTGAGGGCTGCAGCAGCCTCAGTGCCTGAGCTGGGATTCAGGGACACCCAGGGCCGGGGCTGGAGGAGAAGAGCAGAGCAGAGGAGCAGCAGCATTTGGCATTTCTTCATCTGGCGTTTGCTGCAGACACACCTGAAGGGCCTGAGAGGCCGTCAGTGGGCAATTCAAAGAATCATGGAGTCCTTAAGGCTGGAAAAGACCTTTAAGATCCCCAAATCCAACCACCACCCCAGCAGCACCACCGTGCTCACCGCTAAACCACGGCCTCGGGTGGCACATCCATGGTTTTTGGGCACTTCCAGGAACGGCCACTCCCTCTCAGCTTGCCCTTGGCAGCCTGTGCTGATGCTTGACAACCCTTTATGTGAAGAAATTTTTCCTGATATCCAATCTATACACCTCTTGGTGCCACTTGAGGTCATTTCCTCTTGTCCTGATGAACATTCACACTAAAACTCCTTTTGCCTGGCAAGAGGCAAGGGCAGGAATTCAAGGGGAGTCCCCAGCACTCCCCAGTTCCAATGGGAGCTGAGAACTTTTCCTCCTGCCCCATGGCTGGGAACCACTGCAGCCCTGGGATCTCCCCCCAGAGTCCCCCTCCCTCCCAAGGTCTGTGGATTCCCATCCCAAAATCCCCTCCCTGGGATGTGTTAATCCCTCAACAGGATGGACTGGTGCAAGGCAAGATTAAACCTCTGCTCCAGAGATGATTTGTTAAATGCAGCAAGGTTTTGAAGGCAGGCACTGCCTGAACCTGCTGGGTTTCCCCACGGAGAGCAGATTTCTGGTGGATAGAGAAAATCCTGAGTACAAAGGGTTTAGGATGGGTTTCGAAGCTGAAACAGCAAATAAGGTTAAGTGAAAAAGGAGAACTTTCAATTAGTACTAAAATAGGAGGAACAATCTTCCAAAATCTCCATCCTCAGGAGAAACCGGGCACAAAGAGGAACCATTAATGGGCTGGGCTAAAGCCATGGCAAGGCCATGAAGGGAGAAAAAAGTCCTGCACTGGCCACAGCAGGACACTGACACAGGAGGATTTTGTGCTCCTGGAAGTGTTTTGACGTGGGTAAGAACGTTGCAGAATGTGTGCAAGCAGCCAAACTGATTTAAAGACAACCCCCCCTCGATCATATATCATGTCTAGTTTTACTTTCAGGAAACAAATGAATTAGCAAATGTAATTCTCAGCAAGGCTTGAGAAAAGCAATTTTTAAAGCCTGCGCACTCAAGCATGCTTTGAGTCTCCTGTGAGGGTTCAAAGCATCTACAGCAGCAATCTCATAGAGTTGTCCAAACACAATTATGCATAAATTTGCATTTCAGATGCTGAATACTAAAGTGCATCAGAAATTATTCAAGTTACTTCTTAAATTTTTTTTTTTCCCCAACGCTGGGAGTAATTTTCATTTAAAGACACCCTTGAAGGAAATCCTAATCAGCCTGCAGCCATTCCCTCAAGATGAGCACACTATCGGCACAAATTGTATTCTCAGTTCAGGTTATTTTCACTTGATACCCAGCTTGCCGATCAAAATTTGGTCTTTGTTATTTTGTAATGTATATTATCCTCATTTTGGAGGCTCATCCTTCACCCAGATTGCAAACCAGAGGATCTGCTTGCAAAAATGAGGCTGGTACAACATTAACATGCAAGAGCTTCAGCCCAGCCTCTGGTCCCACCCAAGCCAGCCAGAACAAAGGGCTTTGAAATGCAACATGCCAGTTATTTCTGATGGCTACCAGTCTATTGCAATTCCTCTTCCTCCTAATGGGATGTCTCCTATTTTTGGACCAAACAATCACTTTCCGCTAAGACGACACGATGAATTATTCAAAAATTCAAATTAGCCGTGACATTTCCGAATCGCCTTCTTCTGGCAGATCCTTCAGTCAGTTAAAAACAATAAACCTTGTTTTCTCTGGGCTTTATTTATTCTCTGCTGAGCTCTGTGGGGCCAGGTTTGTAAACTCTCCTCCCCTGAGTGCTGTCAGTGCAGGCCCCCAGCCCCAGAGAGGAGCCTTAACAGCTCTTTAATTGTCAGGAAGGACAATCAAAGCAGGGTTTCTTCCCCAAGCTCGGTGTAAGGCCCAGAAGTCGGGTCGGGGCAGCAGCAGAAAGAGCCATCAGCCCCCTCTGGCTGTTGGTGGTCCCCGAGGTGTGGGGAGTGACGTGGGGGACGCTGAGCAGGGTTTGGGGCCATGCTCAAGGTCTCATTCAGCCCTGCAGGGACCCACGTGTGACATCTGCCTGCAGACACAGGAGAACCGGGCTCGAGTTGTGCCAGGGAGGAGCTGGTTTGGATATTGGGACAGCTTTCTTCACGCTGGGGGTTGTACAGCTCGGGACCAGGCTGCCCAGAGCAGTGCTGGGGTCACCAACCACAGCTGGACAGAATATTCCCAGCTGGAAGGGGCCGCGGGGATCATCGAGTCCAACTCTTAAATAAATGGTCTGTGCAGAGATTGAACCCAGAGCCCTGGTGGTGTCAGCACCGACTGAGCCAAAGTACCCTGGAAGTGCCCAAAAACCATGGATGTGGCACCCGAGGCCGTGGTTTAGTGGTGAGCACGGTGGTGCTGCTGGGGTGGTGGTTGGATTTGGGGATCTTAAAGGTCTTTTCCAGCCTTAAGGACTCCATGATTCTTTGAACTGCCCACTGACGGCCTCTCAGGCCCTTCAGGTGTGTCTGCAGCAAACACCAGATGAAGAAATGCCAAATGCTGCTGCTCCTCTGCTCTGCTCTTCTCCTCCAGCCCCGGCCCTGGGTGTCCCTGAATCCCAGCTCAGGCACTGAGGCTGCTGCAGCCCTCAGAGGAGCCTTTTCTGCAGATCCCATCTCCTTCCCTGCTGTGATTTGTGGCAGGCTTTGGGGAGAGCTTTGCACCCTGTGTCACTGGTTCCTGTGGCTGACTTTGTTTGTGGTTTATTTGCACACTGTTCATCCCCTCGTTCCCTGACCAATATTAAACAGCACATCCTTCCCCACATTAAATGTAATTGCCACACATTGTCCAAGTCACAATTATATCTTGTTTGGGGCTCTGGGATTGGAACATTAAATCACTTCTGTTTACCTGTCTCAGGAAACGGAATTTTCAATTCCACTGCCTTATGCTAGAAAATAAGAGAGATCTGTTTATGATAATTGACTACATAAATATCAGCTTCTTTCAAGATGGGCTGTGCACACTGACCCACCACGAGTGTCTGTGATGTCTCTCCTTTAATAAGCAGCAAATGCAGTGCAGACACATCTGCAGCTGCTGGCTCCAGGGTGCAGCTGGGATTTGGGAGCAGCTTGGTGCCCGAATCCCGAGCCAAGCCTGCCCCTCCTCATGCAGGGAGGGCAGCTGAAGGTTTCTCTTCCAAGCTGCCCCTGAGAGAGGTTTGGGATGCCATCCCATCTCGGGGCAGGCCCTCCTTGCTCACCCTCAGCTCCTCCTGTGAATGGGCTGGGTCAAAGCCCAGATCCTTCTGTCCCCGTGGTCCCCAGGCTGTGCCAGCCAGCTGTGGGAGCTTTGCAGTGAAACGGGGTGGCAGCCTGTCATTCTGGACAGCATGGAGCAGGGAGTGCCCACAGCTCTTAGAGAGCACCAGGACTGGCCAGGCAGCTCCTGGCAGCGCAGCCTGACCCGGCTGGTTCATCCCCCAGGGGCAGTCAGTATTTTGTATTTTGTGCCACTGAGTGCCAGGGGAGGGATGCAGGAGGTGACTTCCCCTACCAGTGGATGCAGCATCAATCACAGCCCTCCCTCACAGCCTGCTGAACCCAGAAATCTGCATCCTAGCTGGTGTGGCAAAGCCAGCAGCCAGGGGGACACAGGCATGGGCAGAGCCTCGTTTCACACCAGGGGCAGAGGCTGCAGCAGTGGAGCCCCAGGGACAGCGACTCCCTAGGGAAGGTCAGCCCCTGCCCTCCTCCAGTGGCTCATCCCCAGCAAGGGCAGTTGTAGCTCTTCCAAAACTCTTGTGGTTTTATCCTTTTTCTCTCACAGTTCTGGACATTTTGTGCCTTCACACAAAACCAATCTTTGATTTCAGCTCAGCCTGTGCCTCTGAGACACTTTGTTCCAAGTTCCCCCCATTCACAGACATCTTATGAAAAGGTGTGATTTTTGGCTCACCTTTAAGTAGGCCATATCTCAGTTTGGGAGTGCCCTGCTGTTGCTGTGCCACAATCTGGGGTGGCCAGAAGTGCTTGGCCCCAGTTCCCAAAAGGCAGCAGAGCTGTGTGTGCCCGTAACCCTCCCAGTGCCCGCGGGCACCGTGCCCTCAGAAACCCTTCTGCGAGCCCTGTGGGGCCAGCAGCAAAGCATTCCCTGCGACCCCCTGGACTCCCTGAGCAGCGCTGGGCAGGGTTTTCCAGCTCTCTGCAGGATTTTCCAGCTCTCTGCAGGGTTTTCCAGCTCTCCTACCTTCAGCCCCAGCTCCAGCTCCACGAGCGAGCGCCTGATTTCGGCGGTCAGGACGTTCATGCGCTCGCACTCCTGGAGGGCGACCACGGCGTAGGGCGTCCTCTCCTCCAGCTTTGCCACCAGCTCTGCCATGTTGAACTCATCCGAGAGCTTCTCCAGCATCTCCTCCAGAAGGGCTTGCACCTGTGCCAAAGGCAGGAGCGAGGGGGATGCTGGTGAGTGATCCCTGCGCTCACAGCTGCCTGAGCTGTGAGAACTCCCTCTGCCCAGCAGTGTCTCCAAAACCATCCCTGACAGCCCTGGGCACCTTCCAAAGAGCTTGCCTCATCCTATTAAAATCCAAATGCTGACAGAAGTTAATGTCAGATGAGCAGCTTTCGAAATGATGGTTTAAAACTGTCCCTGTGACAAGTGGCAGCCTCTCCTCTTCTCGGCTCTCTTATTTCTCCTGAGGTCACACTCACAAGATGGATGGGGCTGGAGCCTCAGCTGAGCCTCAGGACAACACAGCTTATGAGCTGGTTTTCTCTGGTGTATTGATGGAGAGAGATGATTATATAAAATTGAATTTTAAGCTGAATTTGGCATTCTGAACTAATGGAGCCGTGGAAGAAAAGCATAACGAAACAAAATTATTTTCTGGTCACCATCACGGCTTCTTCGGGACTCTAAGTACTAAACAGGGAAAGCTCCAATGCAACAGGACCTTTGTAGTGTCTAAAAAATTAAATAAAATAGACAAACCCCTTTCTGACAATGAGGCATGAACCCCTCCTGTCCATGGGATCAGCTGCAGTTCCCAGGTTTACTGTGGAAATGTCTCACTCAAAGCTTTGCTTTACTTCTGAGCTGGAACCTGAGCAAAACTTCTGCTTCTGAGGACTTTTTGGGAGCACATAATGCAGTTAAAATTCTATGATCCTAAGTGCCAAACCTGGCATGCAGGGCCAGTGCCAGCTGCCAGCCAGGGCAGGGTCATTTTACAGCCAGGGCCACCAATATTCGTATTTTGGACTCAGTACTCCAATTTCCTCCCGTTGCTGCCCTTCCCAGCCCTCTGCTCCCGTCAGCAGTGACAATGTGTGGGCTGTTCCTGCAGCCACACGGGTGGCCAAAGCTGGAAAAGCTCCTCAGCCTCACCTCGGGGGCAGTACAGAAATATCTGCTAATTTGAAATTCCCCTGCAAGTCCCCTCGGCTCTGATTCCTTCACAGCAATTACAGCTCGTTTGCTCTAATGTGACCTCAGAAATCTGTGGGAGTAACTGGACTTGTCAGAGCCTGGGGAAAGTGACAGGCTCACAATTTCCCTGGAAGCTCCCTAAAATCACCTCGGCCGAACGGGGGGCTGGATATCCTTCAGTGGAGGGGTTGAGACAAGGCTTTGCTCACTCCCATCCAAGGACCAAGCGGAAGGGACGGCTTGGACAGTGACAGAGGTCACCCCAGGCAGACAATGAGCTGTGGGAGCGTGTCCCCAGGCACGGCACAGGGCACTGAGGGCCCTCTCCGCTTGCTCTCAGGCAGATTTTATTCCCAGACAGAGCCATGAGGGCTTCTGTGCTCCTGTGAGAGTCATGGTGGCCGTGACCTGTGACACCGCTGCTGGGGCACCCGCTGGTCATTCTGCTTCTCTGGCTGAGGAGTTTAGTTGTGTTTCTGATGCCTTAGGTTTTATATTTTCCAATCCTGTATTGCCCAGTGTGTAACTCTGAAGTTTCTGTACCCTGCTGACTTCAGCTCTCTGCTCATAACAAACCTCTCTGGGGCTGCTCTCCAAGGACACCCAGGCTGTCCAGCCCAAAGCCTCTAAAGGAGGGGCGAGCTGAGGGGAAATTACATCATTAGCTAAAGTTTTAATTGGCAAATTCATGCTGGTATTCAAATGGACCAAACCTATAAAGGTGTGGGGAACTCGTGACTCGGGGTCCAGCTTGGGGTCCAGCTTGGAGCCCTTGGCTCCCCAGGGTGCACCTTTGAAGGCCTTTCCAATAAATACCCACCTTTATTCCCTTTTTCCTGTCCAGTCTCTGTTTCTAGGTGGCCTCTCAAGGCATCATTTCAATAACAAAAGGAGTGGGAGGGGAGAAGGGGCACTCACATTTGCCATCTCTGAGCATCTTGTTTGGCTTTGCTACCTCTGGGTTATTCCCCTCACCTCAAATTCCAGCATGAACTGAAAATTGACCATGCTGGGCCCTTCTAGGAGCACTTCAGGGGGAGGCAGTCGGTTCCCCAGCTTCACACCAAGCCAGAGGAAGCTCGTGTGAAACCACAGCTTCATGTGAGCTGTCTATTAGCCATTCATTAATTTGCAAAGCTTCAAACACAGAGCTGGCACCTTAAGACTGCAGGAGTGAAAACCTGAGCTTGTGTCGGTTAATTCCAGATCCTGTCAGGGATGTTTGGGCCGTGTTTTAATGAGCTGTGCGTTTCCACAGGGAGGGCTGAGATCAGCCCAGGACACAGGCACAGCGAAGGAGTTCAGCTGGAAATAAGGGCTTACAAGGCCCTGGGGAGCCGGGAGCTGGTGGGACGTGGTGGCAGCAGCCAGAGGGGGCTGAGCTCTGGGTGGCACACGTGGGCGGCTGGCAGTGCGCTCGGGGCCCATTGCTATGCCACTCACAGCGGCTGCTGCTCAGGGAAGGTTTATTTGCAGCACCTTCGGAGGGTGATAATGAAGGCTCTGCAGCGCGAGGGGTAATTAAGAGGCACTGTCCTGCTACTGCCACTGCTCGGTTACATCCCACCAGGGCCATGCTCTGCATGAAACCAGCCTGTAGCAGGCGGAGGCAGAACACAGAACGACGAACGAGCCCGAGCTCGACAGGGAGATGGGTGAGCCAGCCCCACACCCAGCAGCTGCCCCCGGGCCCCCTCACCGCCTCCTCGCGGGTCCCCGCTCCTCCTGCTGGGGCGCGGCCGTGGCGGGGCTGCAGCTCCAGCAGCGAGCGCAGGAGCTGCTGCGAGCGCTGCGCCAGGAAGGTGATCTCGGCGTTGGGGTGGAGCCCGTACAGGTGGGGAGACTCTGCAGGCAGGGCATCGTCGATGTACTGCACAGAGAGAGGCAGGGGCGCGTCAGGAGCCGCCCGGGCGCTTCGCCCGCACAGCTCCAGCGCCGGAATCGTCCCCCCAAACAGGGCAGCCCGGGCCGGCCCAGCTCTGCCTCTGGCTGGGACACCGGGGAAGTGATGGAGGAAGGAGAGTGCGAATGTTTACAGAACTGCTTCTTCTCCTGCTGGGAAAATTCTGTAATTGCTGGAGTTTGGCTTGGCTCCGTGTCTCAGGCTGGACCTTCTCTGGCAATTATCTGCTGTGCATTTCGGCATCAGCATCCTGAAATCTCTTGTGGGAATTGAGCTTCCAGTAGTTAAGTTTTATGAACAAAACCAGCCTAATGTGCCTCTCTCTGCTGCTGCATTTGTGTACAAAGAGCAGATGAGATCAGTAAGTAGATCAACAAGACCCTTCAGTGATTCTCATCAAAACTGATGATAAAAGGAGCTTGAAAGGGCCATTTTAGCAAACAGTGTGTGGATGCAATTTTCCAGGAGCCCCGCTTAAGTCTCAAGCACCAATACAGTTGTTCTATTCATGCATGAGCAGAATGAGCCCGTGATGAAGTAGCAAATTACCATTAGACTTGGTTCATGCAGGGGAATGCTGAAGCACAGGAACAGAACAGAATGGGAGATAAGAGGAAGAGTGCGGGAGCGCTGCAGCCCCGTTCCTGCCTCCTGAGGCAGATTACGGGGCAGTTACGGAGGACAGCCCATTTCCCTGCATAAATAACAGCAGCAAACAAAGGGCTCACCTGGTGATAGCCACTATAGTCCATGTTCCCTGGGAGGGGAAATCCAGGAGCAAGGCAGAGCTCTCCCTCCAGCACTTCTGGCTTAATGAACTCCTCCAGGTAGGTCCTGCAGAGCCGCCTGTCCCACTGGTCCGTGATGTGCCCTCCGTACATGATCTCCCCCACGAGGTAGCGCAGGTCATCGTACGGGACCTGGGCGCGGGGCAGGGCGGGCTGAGCCCCAGCGCTGCCCTGCCCCTCGGGGCTCCCGAGCACTGCTCCCCTGCTCCCAGCAAACAAGCACCAGGCAGGAGCCAAATCCTGCCCCAGGAAAGCTGGACCACACCACAGTGCAGTTTTTCCCACCGGGGCCTCCCATCTCCTCCCAAAGGCGCCCCGAACTGTGACGTTCTAAACCCAAAAAATGGCATTTCGGGACGCTTCCCCAGAGCTTCAGCACAAAGCAGGCCACCTGCAGCGGCCCAGAGCCAGCAGGCAGCCCCCGTGGTGCCCCCACCTTGGAGCTGGCCTCCAGGTAGTTGTGGAGCACGCTGACGGAGATGGTGAGGTCCCCGGCGCCGAAGGGGTACGGGCGGTTCCAGCCCTGGGCGCCGAACTTGCGCCTCTCCGCCACCACCGCGTGGAAATAGCAGAGGGCGAAGAGGATGCTCCTGAACTCCTTCTCCTGGCTGCACATCTCCAGGGTGTCCTGCAACACAGGACACCTGCCCTCAGCCCCAGCGGCTCCCAGAGAACACAAACACACCGGGCTTTGGACAGGCGTCAATCACAGAGTCCGAGGCTGGGAAACACCCCCAAATCATCAAGTTCCACCTTTGACCAAATACCCCCACGCCAAATTAATTGGGAACCACATTTTTTGACCAGTTCCAGGATGAGTCTCCACCACTTTCCTGGGCAGCCTGTTCCAGTGCTTAACCACGCTTCCAGTTCAGAAATTGTTCCTAACATCCAACCTGAACCTCCCCTGCCGACGCTTGTTGTCATTGCCCCTTGTTACCTGGGACAGGAGGACAATCCAATCGTCCTCCAGTTCATTTTTGCATCACACACACAAGTGCTAATTTGCAAAGTCAGTGGCTTTGCATTGCAAATTTATTGGCAAATTCCAACAAATATTTTCTGACTTAACATTTACTGTTCCCAGCTCCGGGTGGCTTTGCCCAGAACACACACAGGGAACACGTGCACCCACTCACCGCCCCATCACCTGCACCCGCTCAACATCCCTCACCAGAAAGATGGGGAGGGAGCCACAGAATCACAGAATTCTCTGTTGGAAGGGACCTTAAAGTCCATGTTTTTCCAACCCCTGCCCTGGGCAGGGACACCTTCCACTATCCCAGGGTGCTCCAAGCCCTGTCCAACCTTTATCTTAAAAAAATGCCATGTGAGACCTCCAATCCTCTGAGAGCATGACAGGTCTCAGGGTCTGTGCAGAAAAGGAGGAATCCATTACTCTAAAGGGTGCAAGACGTTGACCAAATGCATGTAATAATCAAAAATATCCCAAAACCTGTTTCCCCCTTGATTAGGCAGCACTTGAAGCCCCCTTTATTACCAGCATTGTGATGAGGAACTGCTTCAAATGCGTGCAGAACACCTCTGTCATTTTAGGAAACATCCCCAGAACAACCCAGTTCACTCTCATTTGGCCTCTCTTCAGTTGTGAATTTTTCTTCAGCTACAAAGCAGAACAATATCCCCTGCACAGAATAAAGGGCCTTTGGCTGAAAGCTAAATTTGAACATCTCTTCTGTATAAAGCAGGGAAATGAGGTGTAAAAGGGACCCCACCCACTCGCTCCAGGATTTGTGATAAGAGATGCTTTATAATCCTCTAGCAAATTTAGAAAATGCTAATTACTATTGATTGAAATGAGCAGAGGCAGGATGAAAATGTTACTTGGGGTGAAGCTTCTCCCCTCCCTTGTTCTCCAGGACATTTTGTGGAGTTCAAGATGATAAATGACAGTAGATAAAAATGGAATAATCTGCCCTGACCACTGGCATTAATCCTTGCATGGTGCCTCCCCCCACACCTGCTCAGCAATGTTCCCTCCTGCCCTTGGGATTCTCCCCACACCAAAATCTAAGTGCAAAACCAGCTGGGAGCTGCCCCATTCCCCTGCCCCATGACCCAGGGCCTGGGGTCCACAAGTGCTTGGGGCTGCTCTTGTCTCATCCCAAATAACAAGAAGCTTTATGGAGACAATCACAGAGTGGTTTGGGCTGGAAGGGACCTTAAACCCCACCCAGTGCCACCCCTGCCGTGGCAGGGACACCTCCCACCATCCCAGGCTGCTCCCAGCCCCAATGTCCACCCTGGCCTTGGGCACTGCCAGGGATCCAGGGACAGCCACAGCTGCTCTGGGCACCCTGTGCCAGGGCCTCACACCCTCATCCCCTTGTCCTGTCTCTCCAGGCCCTTGTCCGATCTACCCTCCTTCAATTTAAAACCATTCCCCTTGTCCTGTCTCTCCAGGCCCTTGTCCAAAGTTGCTCTCCAGCTCTCTTGGAGCCCCTTTAGGTACTGGAAGGTCTCCCTGGAGTCTTCTCCCCTCCAGGCTGAACAATCCCAGCTCTCTCTACCTCTCTCCTCAGCAGAGGTGCCCCAGCCCTCTGATCCACTCAGTGGCCTCCTCTGGACTCGTTCCAGCTGTGTTTGGGGCCCCAGAGTGGGACTCACCACTGCAGGTGGGGCTTCCCAAAAGCAAAGCAGAGTTTTCTCAGGAGAGAAAAAACCCTGCAAGATCTGCTGGGTGTGCTCCCAGCAGGGCCATGGGCTGGATGGAGAGGATGGAATAATGTCAGCACCAGGATCCTAAAGGGCAGTTCGAGGGCTGAGAGCATCTCAGACCCTTCTGATGGGCTCCTGCTGAGACACCTGGGTGTGCCAAGGTGTGTGAGTGGGGGTCAGGGTGGCAGGACAGGGCTCTCGGTGTCCCCAGGCCAGGAGTCATCAGCAACACCAGAGCTCAGCCCTCGTCTCACGAGGCAAACGGGGTCGTGGCTGAGAGCCCGGGCTCCACCCTGCCCCGGGGCCCGTGGGCTGCTCCCAGGGATCCTGCAGGGACGGGATCCTGCCCTGCTCCTGTCCCACGGTGTGAGCAGGGCCACAGAGCAGAGCTCGCTCAACCACAGCCCTGCAGCCCCTCTGACACCGACCCACAGCTCTGTGGCACCGGGAATATTTCCATCACTTCCACACACGGGGCTGTTCCCCTGCCCAGGAGGGACAGGGGTCAGTGCCTGCTGTGACAGGAGGGGTTGGGAGCAATAAACACAACCACGGGCTGCTCTTGTGGGCCAGCCACTCTCTCAGGGCCTCATTTAGATCCTGGCCAAGCAACTCCTGCCTGCAGGCAGCTTCCAGCTCTGACTGCAGCACTCCTGGTGTCAGCCAGGTCTGAGCTGAATGGCCTTTGGGCACACAGCACCAGCCTGCCTGCGCTGCTCTGCAGGGGCTGTGAGCACATCAGCAGCTCTGAACCTCTAACCCTGGGTTCACAGCAGGCACAAAAGTGAGGTTTAACCTGCTCCTGCCCTGGCTGTGGGTGTCAGATGTCCTGTGCCACTCAGCAGCCCAGAAAGGAGGCACCCAGAAAGAGAAATCAACTGAAACATGGCAAAGTCTCCCAGTGCCACAGGCAGAAGTTTTGATTCTGTGCTGAAAGAGCCTTTCTGAGGTGGTGGAGTCACCGTCCCTGGATGTGTCCAAAAAAAGCCTGGACGAGGCACTCAGTGCCATGGTTGAGTTGATAAGGAGGTGTTCGGTCATAGGTTGGACTTGATGATCTGTCTTTTCCAGCCTGGTTCATTCTCTGTCATTCTGTGATCACACACTGGGGAGAAAAGGATTAAACTGGACAGAGGCCTGGTGTCCCGTGCCCTGCTGCAGGAAAGAGGCTTCTCAGGACCACCTGAACCTTCTCTTGGGAAAACCAGTGCTTGGAAAGGGATCTGTGCCCAGCTTGTGGGGAGGAGCAGAGGGGGGTGTTGGGCCCAGAGGCTCCGTGATGCCGAGGGACTGGGGAGGCGACGTCCTTCGTGCTCCCCGGGGGCTCCAGCAGAGCTGCCACGGCCCCAGCGCGCTCCTACCTGGCTGAAGTTGTCCAGGGCCTTGTGCAGGTTGGCCTGCATCCCGGTGGGGGCCTCGCTGGTGATTTTGATGGAGTTTTCCAGGATGCCCTGGGGAATGACGTGGCTCTCCGGGCACGGCGCCGGCTCCGCGCTGACGAAGACGCGGAAATCCCGGTGGCTGCCCTCGCTGTGCTGCTCCAGCTTCTTCTCCAGAGAGCTCAGCCACTTGGCCACCAGGTGGATGTTCTGGCAGGGACAAAGGCGACAAGGCTTGGTCAGTCCCCCCCTTTCACCCCCATGTGCTGAGCAGGCACCAAACCCATCCCACCCACGGATGCGCTCTGGAATTTGGGACTTGTCCCGAATTTGGGATTTGTCCCTGCGTGCAGCTCCCAGCCCCAAAGATCCACGTGCATCAAGAACATTTTAAAATTCAGAATAATCAATATAAATCAGCAGCAGAGCAGCCAGTCGCAGCTGGGCTGGTTGGGCTCTCAGTGCTGGAATTCTCCTCATTTCAGCAATGCCAGCTGATGTTATTCCTGGGGAGCAGAGTTGTTATTCCTGGGGAGAAAAGTTGTTATTCCTGGGAAAAAAAGTTGTTATTCTTGGGGAGCAAACCTGGTTTTCCTGGGGAGCAGAGTTGTTATTCCCCAGCTCCACCGAGCTCAAATGAAAATATTTGTTCATTTATATCAGAATTACAGAGAGGACCCTCAATAGCCAAGAAGTCAAGCAGGTGATTCCACAAAGTCCTTCAACACAAAAGGATTTATTTATTCATGCAACTAATTGGACACATCTCTCAGAAGATTAAGCAGAATCGTGGGGAGATGGTGAAATGGATGAAGTCAAGCCTCAGTTTTTCCCCCAGAGTCCTATACAGGGTTACAGTTTCCAGGCAAGGAAACAGCTTTTTGTACTATTAGGAATGGGATTTGTGGGCTAAACTACCCTTGTTTTAAAGGCAGGTGTGCAATCCAAACTGGCTGTGCACACAGGCACTTGGGATGGTGATTTATCCCACCCAAAGAAAGGACAAGGAACTTGCTAAACCTAAATTAAAAGCAGACGCCAGAAAAATAAACTGCTTGGAGGTGGCAAAGAAATTACATCAAGGAACCATATTAGAGGCTGAGAATAAATATATATCACTTATAAATGGGGCCAGAAAGGAGCACTCATGGTTAAATAGCAGAGTAATGGAGATTATTAGGAGTAAAATTACATTCTTCACAAAGTGGAAATTTTGTCCAAATGAGAAAAACAGAAAAGAGCACGAAATCCAGTTATAGTAAAGTCAAAAAGTACTATATGAAGCAATTTTTTGAAACCCATAAAAGCTAACAATAAAGCCTTTTCCAGGAACCAGGAATCCTTGCCTGGGTGGCTTTGGCTTTCCCTATGAAATTGTCTGGATCTCAACCCGTGAGTTTTCTCCCTGTTGACCCCACATTCTCCCCCATCCCAGCCCTGGGCACTGGGGGAGCAACACCTGGGGCTCAGTTTCCATCTGGGTTAAACACAGCAGCTCATCCCTGTGAACTCCTTTTTGGGGGGCTGGAGAGGGGATTTCCCCACACCAGCACGGAGCAGGAATTGTCTCTGTGGGGTCAGTGTAACCCCAAGCCTGGATTTTCATCATCCCAGCAGTTTATCTTCCCAAAACCAGTATTGCTGCAGGCAAAAGGAAGGGTCTCATAGGCTGCCAACCAGTTAAAACACAGGTAACAGGGGTAAGGAAACTACTGATGGGGTTTTGACTTCTCACCAGATCAAAAACCATCTGAAAGAGCAAATGATTGGTGAGCTGACAGAATTACTCATAAGAGAAAGTCATTTCAAGCCCTGAAAATAAAGCCTGGTAGTGAGGAAGTGCAGGAGGATGCCATCATTCTAAGTGACTGGCAATGACACTGCAGAAGGAATTCAGTGGTGATAGATGCAAAGTAATGCACTCAGGAAAACAACCCCAGCTCCAGACACACACACTGATGGGTTCAAAATTAACTATTATCACTCAGGGAAGAGATCTCAGAGTCCTCACAGTTATTTCCTGCAAATAACAGTTCCACTCTTAACAACGTAACAGCAATCAAATGCCAGCAAGGGAATGCAGAATAAAGCTGCAGACATTATTTTGCCACTCCATAAATCCATGGTGGGCCTTCATCTTGTAAAGAGCACCCAGCTCCCACTCCTCTTAAATCCAAGAGGATTTAACTCCCACAAAAGGAGGCACTCCATCAACAAGGGCTGGCCCGTTTGGAGAGAGCAGAGGCTGGGTGGAGGGAGGGAGTGAAGGGTGAACAGAGCAGGCTGCAAGCTTCGACAGAAAAGTGGAAGTGCATTTTCATATGACACAGAACCAAACTGCCAATTTACTGCTTCAGGGTGTTTGGGGAGTTGAGAGAATCACAGAGTGGAGCTGAGCTGGAAGTCAGAGAGAGAAACACAGAATCGTTAATGCTGGAAAAAGACTTTGAAATCACCAAATCCAACCATCTCCCCAGCAGCACCACCATTAATTAACCCATGTGCCCAAGTGCCTCATCCACACGGGTTTTGAACACTTCCAGGGGTGGTGATTCCATTGCAGCTGGGACTGGAGAAGAGGAGGAATGTTGTGGAAAGGAAAAGCTGAGGCCCTTTAGGACTTTCATGTCCTTTAGGCTGGGACAGAGAGGTGGCTGCTGTCACTGTTATCAGCATTTGAACCTGCTGGAGGGTTGGGTCAGCACTCAGAGATGGACCAAGGGCTGGGAGTCAAGGAAATTGTGGTTTGGGAAGCCATGGACACTTTGCTGCCTCCAGTTCTGTTGCCCCAAACCTGATTGACATGGCTGGGAGCAATATTTGTGATTGAGAACTGCAGAAATTCAGTCCCATTCCCTGAAATGATTTAGGGCTGTGCTCATCACGTGGATGAAATGGAGTTTGGGGTGTGGGGGGAGATGAGAGGAGATGCCTGAGCAGAGGGATGGTGTTCTGGGGTCGTTTTCTCACAAAGAAGGACTGTGTGAGGAGCATTAGACAAAATGAAATTACACCTGAGTGCTGCAGCACTCAGGATTTCAGAGTTTCAGGATTTCAGGGTTTCAGGATTTCAGGTTTTCAGGAGATGAGATCATTGGGAGGGTCCAGACAACCAACTCACTCTACAAACACAAGTCAGTCAGGACTGAAACCTGCAACCAGAGTCGTTCCAACACCACAGAGATTTAATAAAACAGGAGGAGCTCAACAAAATATCAAAAGAAAAATCGTGCATTAAGTACCAGTTTAATCATAGTCTGCATATCTGACCTTAAGTGTTTTCATCTCTAATTGGTAGTTTCTTCCCACATCTGCTTTTGTGGTGTTAGATGGCTCAAAAATAATTGCTTTTGCTTGTGTTGACATGACACCAGTGATCATTATTTGTGGGTATCACTGCCTGCTAACAGCCAACTTAGGGAATATTTCCAGCCCAGTGATAATTGAGTGCATTTATATCCTGTCCTTACGTGATAGAAGGGATGAAAAAGAGGAAAATATGCAGCAAACCATGGGCTGGTAAAAGAATTCATAATTCAGATGAGGATATCTGCCCAGGCCAGACAGAGGCTGTGGGAGGGACTGGCAGGCGGGAAGGGAACTTTGCAGATCGATCCTGGGCAGGCGAGAGACAAAACCCGGGAGAGCCCGGCTGAGGGCACAGCCGGTCCCGGGTGGAGAGATGTGGGAGTTATCAATGGGCAGCTGATATGGGCAGCCTGAGACACCCTGACCACCCGCTGACCACACCCTGACTGCACACTGACCACCCACCGACCACCCGCTGACCACCCACTGAGCACCTACTGACCACACCCTGACCACCCACTGACCACACCCTGACTGCACACTGACCACCCACTGACCACCCACTGACCACCCGCTGACCACACCCTGACCACACCCTGACCACCCACTGACCACCCACTGACCACCCACTGACC